>CM077232.1:30287407-30609907 GCA_039654775.1 Spinibarbus caldwelli | reverse complement strand
ATATTATTTTACAGTATATTATTTACACTATAAGTATTCTTTTTAAAAATATGCTAAAGTTTACTTTTTCACAAGAGTTGAGCTAAAGTAAAATAAAAATTGTTATCAGATTCTGTTGGTAATTTAGAATATGTTACTGAAATGTTTTCAGATGGTTTTGGGGATATCGTAACCTCGCAGACAGAATCTGTATTTATTAGTCTTTCACTCTTAAACACTAGTTTTGTGTCTTTAAGCTTGTCTTTAAACTGACTTGATTTAAAGGGACTTTGTTCATTGGGAGAGTTTAAGCAGCATTATTTCTCCAATTACAAGCTTTTGGGTGATGTGTCTGGAGCCATTTATCTATAAGGAGATGACAGCTTTTAACATCACAGGTACATGAAACATGCACGGTAAGTTACAGCAAAAACACACAAGAGGAAAGGAAATAAGAAGACATGCAATTGCTGACCATACATATTATATGTATTTAATGCATATTTGTATTAAAGAGCTTCACAACAACTACACTGTTTCAAAACTGAATTATGACTTAAACTAAGTCTTACAGACTATAATCTGTGACAGAGTGGTTTGGCATTACTATGCTCAAATGTGAATATTAAAAGTATTTTCACTTTTCTAGTGTTGGTGAAGCTACTGCATTTTAGTTGGACACTTAATATACTATTAATGTTGTTAAACGTACACCTACCATATATTACCACACCATCCCTTTTATTATCATATATATTTTGTAAATTAACAGTATGAATGGACCTTTCTCCTTTGATTTTTTTCATTACACTCTTGGTGTGAACAGACCTTTTCACCACTTTCCACTCCCATCATGATTCACAAAGCTATCAATGAGCATGCAAAAAACAAGATTATAATTATAAAATGTAAATAAATATAATAATAATAATAATAATAATAATAATAAAAGATGTTACACTTTATTTTAAGGTGTTATTTTTACAGTGTAATTATATATTTAAGTACTGAGTAGTATAATTAACTTACTGAGTACTGAGTTAGTACTGAGTAGTAATTAACTACATATACTTAATATATGGTTAGGATTAGGGTTTGGCTTAGGGTTACTTGCATGTAATTATGATAATTTATTGTAATTATAATAGTAAGTACATGTGACGTGTAACAAGGACACCTTAAAATAAAGTGTTACTTAAAATGATAATAAAAAGAAAGTTGTTTGCAGTGTATCGCTCTTTGTTTGACCCGAGATTAGTCTAGTTTTGTTGTGTTGTGTCGTTCACTTTGTGTAGACGAGTTTTCCATTGACTCCTCCATATGTTGATGGGCTGGATCTGGAAGAGGCTCTTTGTTTGGGAATTGATATTCACTCACTCTCTCATCCCTTTGGGACGAGCCGCTGGCCTGCAGAACCTCCCACTATCACTCTATCTCCTCCATCACATCTTCTGGGCCTCCATCTTTTTGCCTTCACTCTTTTGTCGCCCCTCACATGCCCTTCACTTCCTTTGTTTTCTTCTCTAAATCCCTCTTTCCCTCACTGTCATGTTCTCTCTTTCTCTTTTTCTCTCTCAGTTAGTATTTCTTGCTGTTTTTCTTTTCTTCCCCCTCCTCCTTTCTTCCTCTCCAGCTGTCCCCATCCCCCTCTCCTCTTTTCTCCTCTTCCTGTCCAAAGCCCAGTGAGACGCCCCACACCTGTACAACACACACACACACACACACACACACACACACGCACACACATACACACACACACACACACACACACACACACACACACACACACACACACACACATACACACACACACACGCCCTCTAACAGCACCTTCCCTGTCTCTCTGTGTCGGTCTCTCTCTCTCACACCATCAGTGCCCACAAGAGTCACTCGCTCTTAAACACTCGTTTTGTGCCTCTAAGCATGAGACTTATTGATATAAATAGCTGTACACGAAGTGCACTCTGTTCAGCGCTGGACAGGCCATCACAGAGGTGTGTGTGTGTGTGTGTGTGTGTAAGAGGGGAGATCAGATATTTAAAATTGCTACAAACTCACAAGTAGATATTTATTTATATATTTTATAAATAAATATATAGCTAGATATGAATATGTAAATTTAAGAATATATATATATATATATATATATATATATATATATATATATATATATATAGTTTGATATTAGTCACATTTTAATGATATTCTGGCATACTGATAGACACACATAATTTTGGGAATTTGATGGGGAAAACAGAACACAGTACAGGAATCACTACTTACAACATTGAGTTATTATTACATATTCACTAAAAATAATGTTACATTTATTTATTCAGGATTTATGAATACATATTTAGATTTTATACAGTTATTTCCTCTTTGCTCCCTATTATATATGTATAATAAATAATATGCTATATCATATAATAATATGAATAGGAAATTTACAAGATTATTACATCATTATTATATTATATTATATTATATTATATTATATTATATTATATTATATTATATTATATTATATTATATTATATTATATTATATTATATTATATTATATTATATTATATTATATTATATTATAAATCTCATTTATATATAAACCTTAAATAAATAAATACATTAAGTAAATAAATACATTTATTTTATATATCCCTCTATATACTGTATACTAAATAATGTGCTATATCATATAATAATGTGAACAGAAAATGTACAAGATAGTGTACGTCATTATTATATTATATTATATTATATTATATTATATTATATTATATTATATTATATTATATTATAAATCTAATTTATATATAAATTATGTTATATAAACCTTGAATAAATAAATAAATAAATACATTAAGTAAATAAATACATTTATTTTATATATCCCTCTACATACTGTATACTAAATAATGTGCTATATCATATAATAATGTGATCAGAAAATGTACAAGATAGTGTACGTCATTATTATATTATATTATATTATATTATATTATATTATATTATATTATATTATATTATATTATATTATATTATATTATATTATAAATCTCATTTATATATAAACCTTAAATAAATAAATACATTAAGTAAATAAATACATTTATTTTATATATCCCTCTACATACTGTATACTAAATAATGTGCTATATCATATAATAATGTGAACAGAAAATGTACAAGATAGTGTATGTCATTATTAATTATATTATATTATATTATATTATATTATATTATATTATATTATATTATATTATATTATATTATATTATATTATATTATATTATATTATATTGTTTTTAATAATAACCCTGTGTTCCGTTTTTAAATCTCAGCTTGAGCTGTTTTAAGTTACAACATTTAAATAAAAATATAATATAATATAATATAATATAATATAATATAATATAATATAATATAATATAATTATACAATATTTATACATAACAAATGTGGAAATAAGGGAAAACTTGTGTATTTTTATTTAATTTTTTTTTTTTTTTTTTTTTTTTTGTAATTTACTATATGCATAAATATTATACTATAGTGCTATATAATATGGTGTAATAGATATATATTTTACCTTAGCTCCTGTATCTTACTAACACCAGCTGTTAAAACACTGATGGACGATCTGATCCTTGATGAGGCATTTATCAATCAAACAACTCCATGAGTAAATGCCTGGGGTCAAAATGGTTAAAACTGTGAAGTGGCCACTGGATTTGAAACAGTTAACAGCCTTTATTCGGTGTGTAAACAAAGGCTGAGGAGAAACGTCTATCTCTTTCAACCCCCTAAACCTGCACAACATCAGATGAATCTTTCCCCATTAAGATGACAACACAATTTGAGCTGAAGCTGGGTGTAAATAAAAGAGTGAGGGGAGATGATACATCAGAAGGAGACCAGCACACCTCCATTACACCAACACATTTATTTCCATCCAGAAAGAGAGAGAGAGAGAGAGAGAGAGAGAGAGAGAGAGAGAGAGAGAGAGAGAGAGAGAGAGAGAGAGCAAAGCAAAGCAAAGCAAAGCAATGGACACCAGCCAGGTTGCAGAAAGGAACCCACATCTACAGTGCCTTGCGAAAGTATTCATACCCTTATCTGGGACCGTTGAAATTTAGCTCAGGAGCATTCATATTGCTTGTAGATGTTACTACACTTCAAGTGAAGTTAACCTGTGGCAATTTCAATTGAATGGGTATGATTTGGAAAGGCACACACATCATAATAAAAGGTCTAATAGCTGATAATGAATATCAGAGCAAAAAAAAAAACAAGCACTGAGGTCAAAAGAACTGCCTGTAGAGCTCAGAAACATGTTTGTGTCCAGCCACACATCTGTGGAAGTGTTCAGAAAAAAAAAAAATCTGCTTCACTGAAGGTTCACAGAAGCATGTAGTCTCTGTTACCCTTAATGGAAGAAGTGTGAAACAACCAGGGCTCTTCCTAGAGCTGACCTCCTGGCCAAACTGAGCAACTGATGGAGAAGGGCTTTGGTTAGTGTGGTGACCAAGAACCCGATGGTCACTCTAGTTGAGATGATATGTGGAGACAGGAGAAACCTACAGAAGGACAAACATCACTGTAACACTCCACCGATCTGGGCTTTATGCCGGTGTGACCAGAAATCAATCCTCTCTTCAGTGAAGACATATGAAAACACACTTAGAATTTACAAAAAAGCACCTAAAGGACCCTCAGACTGTGAGAAACAAGATTATCTGGTTTGATGAACCTCAATTCCAAGGATCATGTTTGAAAGAAACCAGCTCTGCTCATCACCTGCAGAGTACCATCCCAAAAGTAAAGTGTGCTGGTAGCAGCCTCATGCTGTGGGGCTGTTTTCAGCGGCAGGGACTGAGGGACTCATCAGAGTAGAAGGAACGCTCAGTGCAGCAAAATATAGAGATAGCCTTAATGAAAACCCAGTCCAGAGCATTCAGAACCTCAGACTGGGCAGAAGGTTCACCTTCCAACAGGACAATGACCCTAAGCACACAGCAAGAGTGGCTTATAGACAAATCTGTGAATGTCCTTGAGTGGCCCAGCCACAGCCTGAGCTTGAACCCAATCAAATATTTCTGGACAAACCTGAAAATGTGCATCTGCCCCCATCCAACCTGACAGAGCTTGAGAGGTGAAGAGGTGAAGAGGTGAGGAGAAGAATGGCAGATAATTGCCAAATGCTGATGAGCAAAGCTTGTCTCATCAAACAAAAAAAGATTTGAGACTGTAAAGGTTCTTCAGCTAAATATTTAGTTAAGGGTATGAATACTTATGCAATGTACTTATTTCAGTTTTTTGTGACAATTCTGTTTTTGCTTCGTCAGTATATGGTGTATGGAGTGTAGATTGTGGTGGGGAAAAAAAAGTAATTTAAAGCAGTTTAACATAAGGCAGCAACATAACAAAATGTGAAAAAAGGGGTATGAATACTTTCGCAAGTCACTGTAAATGCAATGAAGAAAATGAGCATTTTGGGACGTTCAGACATTAACTTTCATCAATGCAGTCATTCCAAACACACACACACACATACACTCAGACCACGGAGAGTGTGCTCATAAAGACCTGGCAGTAACATACAAGCAGTCGTTAAGCACATAACAGTAGTTTTGTCACCATTAACCAGTGCTGAAAAAGCAATAGCAAAGCCCCATCTGTTGTGTGTGTGTGGGTTTTGTGTGCGATGTGTGCACTGTCAAAACAAAAGGCCAACCTTGGATCACATTCTTAAAAGTCATTTTTCTAGGGAGAATCAAAGCCATAACAGAGCATTCTGGTGCTGTTTTTGAGTGTTTAAAAGCTCTGAAGACAGCATTACTTTATGAGTGTGTGTGTGTGTGTGTGTGTGTGTGTGTGTGTGTGTGTGCATGTGTGTGTGCATGTGTGTGTGTGTGTGTGTGTGTGTGTGTGAAGCAGGGTTTGTGAGTGTATTGACTGAGCTGTAATTGATCTGATAGTTCTCTGTGATAATTGACTATTATCCGTGATTACAGACGGCAGCTCTGTGACCTGAACTCACTGACCAACGACACAACAACAAATAACAGTAACACAGAGAAAACAAAGCTCACTAAAACTAAAAAAGCTGTTATAACATGCTATTGTCTCTTCATGACCGGTATAAAACATTCCAGTCCCTAATTCATAAGAATATATATATAATAAAATTCACAAAAATAAATAAAAGTGATAATCTATGAAGGATCATGTGACACTAAAGCCTGGAGTAATGCTCTGAAAATTCAGCTTTGCATCAGAAATAAATTGCATTTTAAAATATATTAACATAAAGCTTTTAAATTTTTATAATATTTCACAATATTGCTATTTTACTGTATTTTTGTTCAAATAAATGCAGCCTAAGTAAGTATAAGAGACTTATTTTCAAAATACATTATTGACCTCAAATTTCTGAATGGTAGTTCAGTGGCTAAAATATGTGTCTTAATCTATAAATGACTGTTATAAAATATTCTTTTCCCTTCATTTGTTTATAATACGCTATTATCCCTCACAGTATGTTATAGCATGACTCTTCAAAAGGCTGTTATTATAAGCAGTCTTCTTCTTGAAACTGCAGTGATATTGTTCTATATGTAGGATTGTAATAGTACTATTATGTCACTTAATGAGACACTGTATACAGAAATAATCCAGAAATCAACATCCACCAATGGTAGTTCATCATGCACAACACCGATCACTTCCTCATCTCAGAAAGAGTGTATGTGCGTTAAACCTGGTGCATTGCGAGTGAGGAGTGTGTGTTGATGGTGTCTATTGGTGCGTGTCTGACCCTGGCTGATAGGTCCCCTTGATTTGCTTTAGACAGATGCAACTCATTGTAGCTTAATAAATGGGATGACCCAGGGGAGTGTTGCTAAGCGTCTCTATTAACTCTCAAACATGTCAGCCAATATAAAAACCTCCTGACCTCTGCAAAGGTCAACTGTGACACGCATGTTTACTCAGAGAAACAAGACCAGCTTGGACAGCCCTGTTTTATGGGTCTGCTTTAAAACAGAAAAAAAAAAAAAAAATTAAAGGGAATAAGACAAAAAAAAGGGGGAAGAGTCAAGGTTTTGCTTCAAAATCCATGAAATTAAGCCAGACGTTATCAAAAACACTGACTAACAAGTACAACTAGCAAAGAATGTTGTCTTTATTTAATATTTACCTGAAATAATGACTTATATTAAACGCAGAAACTTGACGATCTTTTTCAGTCTTCTGCATAGTGAATTTTGGATATAAAAAAAAACAAACATGATATTACAAAGATCTTGGTCACTGTAGTATTATGGTGTTTTAAGAAAGTACTACAACAATAGCAAGCTATTCTTTAAGGTATCTGGCAGTACCACTTAAAACAATAAATACTATAGTACAAGACAATATTACTTTATCCAATACCATGATATCAAAGCAACATGATATGGATGACTACAGCTCATTATTAGGTTTTGATGCTACATTGTATTATCATTATGATACAATATGATACAATACGATACGGTGTGATATGATATGATATGATATGATATATGATACAGTACGAGATATGATATGATATGATATGACATGATATGATTTGTACAATTACAAAACTTTATCACAGATACAAAGACTCACATACATCTCCAAAGTAATACAGTAAAAAAAAAAATAAAATAAAAAAAAAACATTGAATATTTAAGTAGTGGTGTGATAATACTAACTAACTAACTAACTAACTAACTAAATAAAAATTTTGGCCATGAAATGAAGAACAAATTATTATTATTTTTTTTTTTAATTTCTGGATCACTAATAAAATCCGTAAATTTGTGATGCTAATCGTGACATTTTTCGTTAATTATTTTAAGGTTTTGTTAAAAAAAAAAAAAAAAAAAGTAAAACGTTGGACTGCCTCAGAAATGGATACAGCAGAAAAATTGAAAATATAAACATAAAAACAACAATCAAAATGGGTTTTGTAAACCAGATAATTTTACACAATTGTTTTGTTTTGTTTTGTTTGTTTTGTTTTGTTTTGCTTTGCTTTGCTTTGCTTTGCTTTGCTTTGCTTTGCTTTGCTTTGCTTTGCTTTGCTTTGTTTTGTTTTGTTTTGTTTTGTTTTGCAACACTCCACAAACTCATACTTACGATTCACTACCATTCACATAACCATACATATATGGCTTTTCTGATGTAGTAAACTTGCTTGGTAGCTCACCTGGTAAAGCATTGCACTTGTGATGCCATGCACACTGATAAGAGTCCCGTGAAACTCAAGTCACATTAAAAGAGCTCTAAGACTTGCAGAAGCAAATGGGACGGTTGCTTCAGCAAATGCATTTTTATGTCACATTTGGGTTAAGTTTAGTTTAGTGTTCAGTGTAAGTGGTACGTTATTTTCAAACTTGATCAAACATTAATCTTGTAGCACCATTCACAGGATATTTCTTTGCAAACTGTCGTGATGCATACAACAACCCAAAAATAAAACATGGCCAGAGTCACATTCATCTATCTTGGATAAAACCAAATTCACTTTTAGCGCCACTCACTGGACATGTCACTTTGAAAGTGTGGCGAAACATTCAATGCAATGTCATTTTGCAAAAATGTTGCCACAGGCATGTTTTCCAATGAGCCTTACGATCTGATCAATACACCATCATACTGCCACAGGACTTTTTGTGAGTGTGTGTGTGTGTGTGGGCCTGGTAAAGCCCTCCTCCCTCATCTGCAGGTGAGTCATACACACTCTCTGATCTCAGATCAGCTGGAATCAGCAGATCCACACACACTGAGATGCAGAGCCTGAACACGATGCAGTCACAACATTAACCGGCATTAATGAACTGTTTGCTTATGCAGTAATAATTAACTTCCATTACATTACTTTGTGTGATTACTTTCTTAATTGCCTGAATTATGCATCAATTTAATATCTAATAAGCAGACTCAGACATTAGACAGTGTTCAGAAACAAATTGCCGACTCTTTCCGTGGTTTAATTAAAGACAGCGCCATAAATGAGAGCGTATAGGATGGATGTCTCCCAGTGATTTCCTGCGAGCTTAAATATGCAATTTATTATAAACACACATAAAACTCAAGTCTCGCCTCAGGAAGGCAAACCACAAGATGCCAATTACAGCATGTAAGCAGCCCCACCACTGCTTTTTACAATTCAGATTAATACATGTATTCAGGGAAATTCAATTTTGCATTATGCAAATGCCCTTGCATGTCATTTTTAAGTTGGTAAGTTTCATGCCTTTAATGGTGGCAAATAAACAGGAATCCCTCCCAAATGGCATGTTCTGATTCGAAAGAGGGGCTGCTGCTAATATCCCAAAAAACACACACACAAGAAGACACAGCAGTATGATAAAGATGCCACTGAACGCAAAATGCGAGTAGAAAAATGAGTAAATTATTGATTAGCCCCTGTCTTCGTTGTTAAATAACATTTCTTGTCAAACACTCGGTGACCTTGTGTTGTCTCTGCTGTGTGTGACGTTAATTATAGCTTCGGTATCAGCCTCATCTTTCTCAATTAGGCCATGCGCGGTAAACAGACAGACTGATCTCATCTTGAGCACTTTACAGAGTGTCTTAAACCGAAGCTTATTAACAATCCTCCACTCCAAACACAAAATCGTTACCTGCATTGACACACACCCCTCTTCTGTGTCTTAATTTCACCCTCTGCTCAAAAAGAGATACATTTACATTATCAGGGAAATCAATACAATCAAGCAACATCTCAATGGGAAAAATTGGGGTGCACAACTAAAGTCATGCGTGTGTGAAGGAAGGCTGTTGTAACACTACTGTTCATTCATAAGATTGTTATAATACATGACTGTACCTTTTATAAGACTGTCACAATACAGTACTGTCCCTTGGGGAAAAAGAAGTGCACTTAATTGTATTGAATGCACACATTTAGTGCACTTAAATCTTAGAAATATATTAAAAACAGTACTTGAAGATAATATAATATTAATGAAATGAAAGGCTACTTAAGTGTAGTTAAAGAGAGACACCTTCATGACTATTCTCCACTTAAGTACACTTTAAAGCAGTTTTTAAATCAAAATGGGTGACACTTTATTTTAAGGTGTCCATGGTACACATGCTACACGTACTTACTATTATAATAACAATAAATTATGCATAATTACATGCAAACAACCCTAAGCCAAACCCTAATCCTTACCCTAACCATATAGTAATGTCATTTACTATATGGTTAGGGTAATCAATATTACTCAGTACTTAAAAGTATAATTACACTGCAACAAGGACACCTTAAAATAAAGTGTAACCTCAAAATGTTTTAGTAATATTCTGCCTTACCATGTAAAGTGATTGACTATAATTTATAGTTTATATATTTTATATATTTTAAATTATATTAAGTTGCAATTTCCTCATAACAAATGTGTGATACAAATTTATTTGATAATTACAAATATATTTGAATTTAAAGCTTTTAGTCTAAATGAAATTAAATTATATTTTAGTTCACCATAAATGCTTGTCAGTACATTCGGCAGTACATTTTTACCATATTTTAAAGATAATACAAATAATTATGAAATTGCATTTAAAGTTGTGGATCAAAACCACTTTAAAATTCAGCAAATTGCATTTAATATCAATTTAAACTGTAATACAGTTTCATTTAATTATAATTAACATGCAGTTAAGTGTCTGAAAATATTACATTCAGTTTGTATTTTATTAAAGTATATTAAATACACAATAAGCACACTTTTTAAAGGTATGCTAAAGTGTACTTCTTTTAACAGTATATTATAACAATACAACTGTTATGTTATCTCTTCATCAGACTGTTATAGCTTTTTTCCCTTTATAAGAGTGTTATGATACACTGTACTTTAATACGACTGTTATAACATGCTGCTAAGCCCTAATAAAATCTGATATAAAAACAGTATTTGCATAGGACTGTTGTAATACATTTCTGTAGCTTCATAAGACTGTTTCATAAGACTGTCATAATACAATTTTACCTCTCCATTAGACTGTTATAATATGTAACCTTCCGGGTTACTGTCCCTTCATAAATCTGATATAATAAACTATTATAACATTTCATCCATTGATTGCTGTTTTCTCTTGTGATACATTTTGCTACATCAAAATTGATATATTTAAATTAACAAGGAAATCAATATAATCAAGAAGCATCTCAACAGAAAAACAGGTGGCGCAAAAAGTGTGAACCCTGAACCCCTGGTCTGTTTTTAAGGTGAGCACAGAGTTGAAGTGAGGGGATTTTTTATGAATGCAGGGTAAGCCAGCGCTGTTCACAGGACTGAAAATGGCAGCGATCCCAACAACTGTGCTAAAGTCATGCATGTGCGTCGAAAGGTTGTTAGTTCTGCTATTTTAAACATGTTGCGGGATGAGGTGGGTGATGCCAACCCAGACACAAAATGATGGCAGCAAGCAGACGCTTCACAGATCTCATCATAGTTTCTGCCGGCCGGTATTTACATCTGAGCACCACGTCATGTCAGTTACCTCGAAAAGCCTCTCCAAATGCTAAAGCCTCTCTCTCTCTCTTAAACAGACAGGGGTACCATTATTTCTCTGCTTCAGTACACTTAGGTGAAGCTTCAGACTCCAGTCTCTCTCTGTCTCACACACACACTTTTCAAAATCAAAGACAGGTCTCACGCCTGTTATTAAGCATGCTTGCACCCTGTGCAGGGAAGCTGACACCAAACAAGCCATTCCTCACAAACTCTACATGTGTGGATGCCATGCAAGCGTATTTGGCAAGAATTTTAAATATGTAGCGTTCACTACAGATTTCACACAAGAAGGGGAGGGCAGAAGTCAATTCTTAGTAACATAAAAATCCACATGAAATTCCATTTTAAAGTTGTTGTTTTGAATACAACATAATTATTACTGCAATGTTAGGTAATATTTTATTTTACATTATCCTTGTTATACACGTACTTACTATGTAGTGACTTCCGCTGCGAGTTCGAAGAATCACACCCAGACTTGGAGTTTGGTGCCAGAAGAAAAGACTTTATTCTCTACATAGCGAGAATAAAGCCGAGATCCCTCCTGCAGAAGAGTCTCTCGAATGCTTTAGGACTGTCTCTTTTATACAGTTTTTTCTTTAAGGCGTGTGCCATTCCTATAGTTCTATTTATACATACAATCTGATACCTCCCTAGAGAAGGGGCTTCAACACCTATTATGGTATATACAAAGAAAGCCCCTTTAAGTTCTTCCAGCTGTTCCTGTCTGTATATTTCAGCCACGTATGCTCATCACGTACGCATTTTTTACACAGGGGCCTTAGAACATAATGGAAGATTAAATAGATATATTAAAGGCAAGATTCACCCTGATTATTCTTGATTAATTCATATCTTCAACCATAAAAATCTTCTACAACTACAGTAATAACAGTAAATTTTACATTTAAAAGAAACTAAGGTTACACTTTATTTTAATGTGTCCTTGTTACAGTGTAATTATACATTTAAGCACTGAGTAATATTAATTAACTACATGTGCTTACTATATGGTTAGGGTTAGGATTAGGGTTTGGCTTAGGGTTACTTGCATGTAATTATGAATAATTTATTGTTATTCTAATAGTAAGTACATGTGTCCATGTGTAACAAGGACACCTTAAAATAAAGTGTTACCGCAACTAACCCTATGCAAAACCATAACCTTAATAGGTACAAGTTGTTATTTAATATTACTCATTACTAATTTGTGTAATTTCACTGTAAAAATGATCAGTTGTTACAGTATTACATTATATAATAATTATGTTATTACTGTATTATTAATATTCTGTTACGGTATAAGTGCTATAAATTATTGTTACAATAATATTAATAATAATAATAAATATTATTACTAAATTATTATTTTCTGAGTTATTATTACATTTACTAGAAATGTATTTAGTGAAAATTGGTACAGGATTTAGTTTATAAAATTTCACAAATAATTAAAAAGAAACAGCAAATAACATTGAATTAAAATTGAAATTTTGAAGTAGAAAGACTATTACAATGGTATTTCAATGTATATGTAATATTTTGTAATAATCAGTTATGTTTACATTTCAAATGTTAAAAACTCTCTGTGATGGTAAAGCTCAAACTTTTCTGGTCTTTCCCAGTGTGTGTGTGTGTGTGTGTGTGTGTTCTCCAGGAAAGGTTCAGTACTCTAATAGGTTTGTTCATCTCCACAATGACCCAGTATGTGTTGGCAGTGGACTGGATGTATCTGGGCTTGCTGTGCCCTGCAGGGAGTCGGGGACTCCAGACCTGACTGAGGTCAGTATAACTGCTGCTCAAATGATCATCCCTACAGCATCCAAACACCCTCAACCTCTCACACACACACTATCATCAGGATCTGGAGATTGCAACCATTCTAACAAACAGCTACGCTAGTACTGTTTAGAAAATGTTCTAGCACCACCACACTGACAAAAAATTACCAATGTAACCAATTTCTACCAAAATAGCATCAGTGTTATGATATACTTCTGCTCATAAGTTTACATGCCCCTTGCAAAATATGCAAGGTGTTAATAACTTTAACAAAGTAAGAGGGACTTACACAAATGAACTTGTTCAAAAGTTTACATATACTGTTGAGTCTTAATACTGTGCATTGCTGGATGATCCATGACTGTTTTTATGTTTTTTGATAGCTGTTCGTGAGTCCCTTGTTTGTCCTATGCAGTTAAACTGTTTGCTGTTCTTCAAAAAAAAGACTTACAGGTCCTGCATTTTCATTGGTTTTCTAGCATATTCTAGCATATTCTGCATAACTGAACCCTTTTCCAGCAGTGACTGTTTGATTTTGAGATCCATCTTTTCACACTGATGACTGCTCATTCACTGATGCTCAAGAAGGAAACAATGCTTTAAGAGCCGGGGGCTGTAAACTTTTTCCATTGGTTGATCGACGTAAAATATACTTATTTTGTCTTCTGGGAAACATGTAAATATCTTATATAGTTTCTGTAGGCCAGTACTAAATGAAAAAAAATATGATCTCTAAACAAAATAACAAAAAATGTACACATCATCACTTGGTTCAAAAGTTTAGCTTAAATGTAGCAATTATGGTATGATTTGTGCAGAAACGAAGGTTGCCATAGTAAATACAATCCTTAAAGGCCAGAATACACTATAATCTCAAAAATATAGATACAAAATCATTGGAACTGTACCATTTCAAAATATATTATCTTCCATTTAAGTTCTAATATGTACTCTTTATGGGTAAATATGGTACAAAAGTGTACCTATCGAAAAGGTAACAGCCTTTGGACCTTTTATTCTGGGAGTGAACAGGACTTTTGCATACATTTTTTCCCCAATTAACACTAGTTGCTGAAAGTCAGTGATAATCTGCATATTTTGGGCAATTGTATAGTGTGCGATGGGTACAGACTAATTTTTTAGCTTCAGACTTCAATTCTATCCAGTCGGAAAAACGTTTTATATTTTGAGCCAGTTTTAGAATGTATATTGTTTTCATTTGTCATCCATCTCCTAGCAAAAAGGCACAGTTAGTTTGCTGCATTCGGAATGACTTGAAAGTCTGTTAGTATGTGATCCTCAGTCGTTTATTGTGTGATACCCAGCTTTCCTCTTTAACCATTTACAATATCAGCAAATGCATGATACCTATAGCTTTAAAATCTGCTCTGTTAAAAGGCATGTAGTGTATTTGAGTCATTAGTGGTGTAACGTCAATGATAGAGCCTATCGCCTATTGAACACAGTGTGTGTGTTTCTGCTGACATCAAAGGAATCGTGGCAGAGGGAGGTTTCACATCCATTACTGATTTCAGGAGAGCTGGCGAGCTCTGTGGCATTTCATACACTCATACGTAACGTACATGGATCATCGTAAGGGTCCTAGTTAATGGAGAATATCTGGTGTCCGTGACGCTGACAAGATGAATGTGGTATTACATTAGGCAGTAGTAGCATTGCAGTTAATAAGGTTATTCTGCATGTCTGATAAGGTGCTTTTCTGACACACTTGATCATAAACATAATTCATTTGGGGCATAAAGACAAGGGTCAGAGACCAGCTTTAATGTGTGTGTGTGTGTGTGTGTGAGAGAGAGAGAGAGAGAGAGAGGAGGAGATTCAGAAGTGTGTGGCATGAGAAAAAGGAGTATATGGGTTGCAATGCAGTGATATAAAACTGTAAAAAGAAAAAAAAAAAAATACTAAAACATTTCCACCTACTTCAACTTAGAAATGTTGGGCAGCAACTGAACTGAAGTTTTTAATTATACTCAAATTGGCTTGACCTATTTTTATTATTTTTTTTTAAATCTTGTCTAGTTTAATCTTGTATAACTTAGAAAATGAAGTTGAAATTGGTTTTATGAGTTAAAATAATGGAAAACACATGTTGCCATGACTTAATGACCATATCATTTTTTACAGGTTGTGAGAAAGCAGTATGTGGTTGAGATTTAGAAGTGAGGGTTGAGATCAGGGTGCATTTATTTATTTATTTATTTATTTATTGTGGCATTTTCTTTTTATGTGGTAGTCAGGTGGTACAGTTTTCTTTTAGCTTACAAAGGGATGCACGTTCAATTTCAAATTTAACTTTTTTTTTCATTTATTAGATTTTTTTTATATATAACATCCAATGATTATAATGTTTTTCACTGTATGAAAAATGGTATTTCAAAGGTAAAAGGTATTGAGCAGAGTTAGTGTGTGTGAACGATGACAATCATTTCTGTTTAAAGAAATCATTTCTGTATAATAAAATAAAATAAAAAAACTTGTGAAAGTTACAGATGATCTGTGCAACTCAGATATGATTAGATTTGTGTAATAATCATGCAACAAAATGATCAAAGATACAGTTTTTCCTCACATTTTAAGAGTGAATGATCACAATACCTCTTCGTAAGAAACATTTGTGTGAACTACTAATCAGTAGTAACATCCATTTCATGAAAAAAATAAAAAATAAAAATAAATAAATAAATAATAATAATAAAATCACTCTTTTTTGAATCAGTTCTTTTGATTGATTTGTTTTTATTCCAGCGCATTTAAATACTGGTCTAAATCAGTCAACCAATTCACAAGAGTGTATAAAAGATCAGACTTTTGGAATGAGAAAAAAAGTTAACATAATAGCAAATTACAAATTAATTGTTCACGAAATATGTTTATGACCGGTTCACATGACAAATTTGTATTGTCGATGCACATATGAAACAGGTAAATTATCCTTTTATTAAAAAATCTAAATATTGCAAAATTGTAAGCTACACTAAGAGACATAAAATACTTAATATTGTTTATTGTAATTGACATATTTATTTTTTAAATGGCTATTATTTATTTATTTTTTTTGCATGTATTATTGGATTTGTCACAGTTGTTTTGTATGCGTTATTGGATTTGTCACAGTTGTTTTGTATGCGTTATTGGATTTGTCACAGTTGTATTTTTGTATTCTGTATCATTTGTATCAGTTGTATTTTGTTGTACTTTTAATATCCAGAATTCAGATGGAGCAAAAAAAAAAAAAAAAAAAAAACTGCATTAAAACAAATAAAAATATTTTAATTAAAGACCTAAATCTGTAACAAAATTTCTGTACTGGCAATTTATACTGAATAAACTGTAAAAATAAATAAATAGAAACTCTAAATATGTTAGAGATTGTGTCAAAAGGTAAAAAAGGGTACTGCAGATGTATGATTTACAATAAGAAAGAAAAGTAAAAATATGAAGATATATTAGTAACCTTACTGATTCACATCTAATTTTCAAGACATCTCAGTTGGACAGATCTTGACTTAATAAAACAAAATCATGATAAAATACAAAGCGCAACATTCGACATGTCTTGAAGCCATTTTCAGATATAAAAACTCTAGTGTGAAATGAAGCAGTGTATTCTAATGGAAACATTTCGCAGAGAAGACGGCGAGCATCACGCGTCAGTCCAGCGTGTTCAGGGCTTTCTGTCTCTTTACATAAAATGTGCCAAATCCTCCAGTCTGTGTTATATTGGCCTAATAGACACTGTAGAATCTATTTTACCCACATAAACAGACAGGACAGCAGAATCAGCAATGAAGAGGCTATATGAATTATGTATATTACATTACCATTCTCCTCCACTATCAAACACTGCCAAACAATAGGGATAGAAAACTGGCCAGGAACCAAGATATTGAGCAATTTTTGTGCATGGTTCTTAGCCACCGTGGCTGTGAAATTGTATTTAGCTTCTTCTGCACAGGGACGGCCAATATCTGTTCCTCCGAAGCGTTTCGCTCATTTTTCCCAAGCAAATCTAATGCAAACAAGCGCTGTATAATTGAAAAGTCTACGTTCGCAGAGTCCAAAGCCTTATCGTGGCAGTGTCTGGGAAACAGGCAAATAGGAGACTAGAAAATTGAAAGAATTGTTTCATTGATTTTCCTTTATAAATCAAAGGCAGATAAATCAAACAAGGCAATTCTCCCTGGCTGCTTCACTAAAACCTTGCATGCTGCCTACACAACATGTCACAAACTATTATTTGCAATCATGCTGCGCTTATTAATCTGGAAGCAAATGAATAAGTTGTTAGATGGAGTCACAGAGGGATTTATTGGAATGCAACGCACACGCCTGCCGTATTATGTTGCGAACACAGAGTGGTTGTTGAGAAGCTGCCCTTTCACATCGAAATTTACCTCACTAATTCATATTCTCATCCAAACGCTTTTGAAAGCAGGGCTGAGTAAAGAGATTAAAATAACAATGGAACATCTATTCCACAGGAGGCGTGTGACAACAAGACAGAACTAGAGCTGGCACAAGGTCAGATGTGAGCAGGTATTTGCACACGTGACTCTGAAGATAATGGCCAATTAATATGTCAGTCACTCTTCCTTTTTATGATCACATTAATGCACAAAAAAGAGGAAAAAGAGCAGAGTTGCGGTTAAAATGTTCACCTTCATTGTTATAATATTCTCTGTTATGGAACTGTTTATTTTAAAATTAATATTTGCCTTTTACTATATTATAAACACAGAAACACAACATTTTTTAATATATTGATATATTTTAAGATGTCAATATTCAGCATCATTACTCCAGTCTTCAGTGTCACATGATCCTTCAGAAATCATTCTAATATGCTGATTTGCTGCTCAAGAAACATTTCTTATTATTATCAGTGCTGAAAATTAATAATATTAATATTTTAATGGAAACTACCTTACTAACTATTAATAAACAGCAAATTAGGAATTTATTGAGGGAAAAGTCGTAGTTAATAGTGAATAAGTGTTCCCTATTCTAAAGTGTTACCAAAAGTTCAAAAGAACAGCAATTTTTAATTCAAATTACAAAGATATTTTGTATAGTAAAATTATGAATGTCTTCACTGTCACTTTTTATCAATTTAACGCATCCTAAAATGTTGTTAATATTTCTTATTATGTTGAAAACAGTCATGCTGCTTAATATTTTGGTAGAAACCATTATTTTTATTTTTATTTTTATTTAGGATTCTTTGAGTAAAAAGTAAAAAGAGCAGCAATTTTTAATTCAAATTACAAAAATCTTTTGTAAAATTACCAATGTTTTTACTGTCACTTTAGATCAATCTAATGCATCCTTGCTCAACAAAAGTATTAATTTATTAAAATGAATCAAAAATAAAAGATTAAAATAGAACAAATAAAATTAAAAATAAAAATAAACTTGCTGACCCCAAACTTTTGAATGTAATACAAAAATAAAAATCTGCAAGTATTCCTTTCTCACATTTTAACATTTTATAGATCCACCATTCATATAAATGCCTTTTCTTTGTCTAGTCTGGTGCAGGATATTCATCCTTATGTTCTTGAGGTATGTCAGAGTTAATTTAGCCTTTTCTTTGAGAAGCATCTGTTTTTTTTTTTTAACTGACTGAAACAGGTTCTCTAGCAGCATTTCCGCACAAATCGCTTGTGTAACCCTGTGACTGATTTTAAAACTTACATCCCCTCTGCTCTCATAATAGTAACCTATTATCCCCTCTGCCCTTTGAGCGCCCGCCGTCCTCCTAAACACACAGACCTACAGCTGATCTTTTCTTGATATTTTAAAGAGGGCGTCCCTGCTGGAGAGGCGTGGAGAAGGGGGACAAATTAGAGCTGACAGTCTCTACTTAAATCAGCGAGATAACTGATCCTGAGGGACCGAGGGCCACATGGGGCAGAGAGGATTCTCAAGGGCCCCTCATTTTAACACACACACACTTACACACATCTTTTAACAGGCTACAGAATGTCAACAATCCAGCCTTGAATGAGCCAATGAATCCACAAAGGAAAGAGGATTAAACAGCTGATGTCCCAAAATGCCGTTCGGGGGGGTAATGCTGAATCTTGACTTGAATTGAACATCAAGAACAAGACTGACATAGATCAAAAACAAACACACTAGTGTTAAGTGGTCTTTTTGTCATTAGGCATGTTCAATATGAAAGTGTGCAGTGTAGTGATTTTCTCAAGAATTATAACCAGCATGAAAATATATGTGCTTGACTTGATTGTTCCTGAGTTCACCTTTTAACCTTTACCAGCCTGAAACATGTAATGTCTTATTTTGGCGTCTTGCATGGACTGTTATCTTCTTAATAGGGCATTTACTGCAGCGCGGTGTAGGCGGTAAATCAGAGCGGGAGACCAGAAGGGGTAATTAAGCCACATCAGTTTCTGTAAATCTCACATTCACTCTATCTGCGCTGATGGAGATCTCTTGGGCAATTATAGTGCTATTGTTAAAAGCAGAAAAAGTCACAAGCTATACAAATGTTATAAATTTGCCTCTTTATTTTATTCTTTCATGCGTAATAGCAAGCTAGAGGAGCTACTGCCATAAATAAACAAACAAACAAATCAATAAACAAAAAAAAAAAAAATAAATAAATAAATAAATATATAAATCCAGTAAAATAGAAAAAAAAGGCTCAAATAGACAGAAGAATAAGAAAGTTTGATAACTGGTTTGATATTCGTATTAAGATTTTATTTCAGTTTTACTAATAGACTTCAGTAAGACAAGTTTAGAAAAGAATATACAAGTATATTTGAGAAACTTAATGCTAAGATATTATTATTATTATTATTATTAAACAAACAAATAAATAAATGAATAAATGCGTGAGTGAATGAATGAACAAACATACATCTTCACCAAGCTGCACAACAGGAATTGTATAATAATAATAATAATAATAATAATAATAATAATAATAATAATTTATTTGTATAGCACTTTCATACGTGGAATGCAACTCAAAGTGCTTCACAAGCATAAAACAAATATTAAGAATACAACCTCACAATCAAAATCAAAAATCAAAAATGATTCCACAAGTATATATATATATATATATATATATATATATATATACTATATAATATATATGTATATATATATATATGTGTGTGTGTGTGTGTGTGTGTGCGCGTGTATGTATATATATATATATATATGTGTGTGTGTGTGTGTGTGTGTGTGTGTGTGTGTGTGTGTGTGTGTGTGTGTGTGTGTGTGTGTGTGTGTGTGTGTGCGCGTATATATATATATATATATATGTGTGTGTGTGTGTGTGTGTGTGTGTGTGTGTGTGTGTATACATACTATCACATGTAACACATACGTTTTTTAACATGAGAACATGAGATCCAGTGACATGCAAAGCACAAAATAATATGATGACCAAGACTGTACAAATACAAATAAAACATATTTTACAATATAATTTAGTTAAAGATGCTATTCAGGGTCAAGGCAACCAAAAACCTTTAGATTAGATTAAACGTTTATTTTGCATATACATTTTAAATTCATAAAGAAGGCATAACATTCCCAGAAATAAAGAAATCTAGTTACATCTACAGACAGAACATTATTAAAAGTTGATTATTTCGGGAAAGGTGGATAAGAGCTAAAGAAACATGAAGTGGGTGATAGTTCTACTGTGATTGTTTTTCTGTGCAGCTTTGCTCTTTTAAAATACTTTACCACAATCGTTAGATCCTAATTTACTGTTTAATGTATGAGATGCATCACCGTGTAAACACAGCACTCTGAACATGCAGTAAATGAAAAATGAGGCAAATCCTCTGTGCAAACTACGGCAGGACAACAGTGAATTTATGGGCCACGACCAGGGCAGCCTTTAATATGACCTTGAGTTTGTCTTCATCCAAAATGCAAACACCATCCTTCTCGTTATTTACATTTACATTCACACAACAACAATACAGGGCCTTTAGAATAGTGTTAAGATGAGCAAATGCACATGATGGCAAAGCAAAGACAAGTTATTTTGAACACTTCAACACTTCAACATGGTTAAAATAAAAAAAAACTAATGTTAAAATATGGGGGGTTAATAATATGAAAGACAGTGTTGTAACTGATACACAGGTTTTTTTTTTTTTTTTTTTTTTTTTTTTTCTTTTTTTTTTTTTTGTGATCATACAGTGGCCCCATCAAGAATCTGGAGCCTACGTTTCTACAAAATGATCTTATGTTGATGCTTGCACATTGAGCATGAATTCCAAAATGAAATGTACAGTGAGTGCTGCTAAAAGCATGTTCAGGTTTATCCAAAACAATTTTATTACATTGGATGTTGTATCACTGCACTTCAGAAATGAAAATGCTAGTGAGTGGCACTACAAAGTTAATACTCTATCGTGTGTGAAAATAATGCACCATCTGCACTAAACCCCACCCTAAACCTAACCAATAGTGTTAAAACAAAAAGTGTGAGAATGTGAAATAAAAACGAATTTTCTGAAGCAACCATGTCATTTTATCATTTTGTTTCTGGGCAATTATCATGACTTGTGTCTCATGGGACTCAGACCCAAATGCAATGCTGTACCAGGTGAGCTACTGAGCAATTTATATACAATCAAATATAAATTCAGCGTATCTTTAGTTGGACTTCTGCACTACTTCCACACAATTAAAGTGCATTAAGTAAAAATTAGTTGTTCCAAATTAGCATGCTTTAAGTATACTAAAGTGCTAAAGTATACTGTTTAGTATACTAAAAGTACAATTGCAGGGTATTTCTATTACGTACGTAAATATGTAAATGTATTTGCAGCATACTTAGCATAAAATAAATGTATTTCAAATGCATTTTAGTATATTTATTTTTCATTAGGGATCACAAGCACACTTTTCAAATAATACATTTCACGAAAACACCTTACATTTGAAATGATAAAACAATAGAAACACATTTCAAAATGAAGATAAAAAAGTATTGTGACAACTTATTATTATTTTTACAAATTAGTGGATATTAATCCAATAAAAATCACCAAAACACAAGTTGATTAAAACTTCTGCAGCATTTGTTTGCAGATGGCACTTGTTTTGACATTTTGTAATAACACAATGAATTTCATACATTTTTAAGTGTCCAATACTTTTTGCCACCCCTATATAATCACTGAAAGAGCAAAGAGTCTGTATAAGTATCTAACCCTAATGAAATATATACCCAGCATTAGATCCCTACCAGATAAGCCTGCAGGTCTGATTCGATCAGAAGAACCTATAGAGTAAACAACAAAGACAAGATGCATGACATAATTTCAGGCTTTTTTAAATAAAATTGCCAGTTTGTTATAAGGATCAATGTTCACCGTAGTGTTCGTTCTGCTCTCACTATGATGAGTCATTGGACAGGTAAGTCCAGCCATCTGAAATCTGTGCCTAATTTATTACTGAAACTTGATGGTAGAACATGGAGGCATTCTCCGTTAATCACATCTCCCAGGAATGCGTGCAGTGGGCCAATACCCTGATGTGTTTCCTTTTAAAAAGACAGGGAAATAAGACTGGCTCTCAAACTAAGCCTCCGACCGAGCTCAGAGCCGTTTACATCTGTGTAAAGTTCAATTCTCTTCATCCATTAACTCTGAATAAAACTACCATCATTTAGATATTTGTTCATTCAGTGTTCCTTTAGCTTGAGAGAGCGAGATCTGAGCCTCGATTCCACACTCACGCTTGGCTAATCACAGAGGGGTACAGAGCTAGTCTAAATGGCTCCCTCTCAGCATTAAAATAGGAACCTCAAAGAGAAGCTTTTAGCCTGTAGCTGGATAGCCTTTTATCAGATCAGAGTAACATCGAAGGCAGGATAAAAAAACCCTTGCAGTAAATCTCCAGACTTTTTATGTGCTGAAGGAGACAGACTGCTGTTTTGGCTTTGTCTAAGTTCAGGATGTTAAGAGTGAGCAGGCTTCGTGTGAGAGGATGATGGCATGAAGGACGGCTGGCTCTTAGCTTGATGAAATCAGAATTTTTAAAATTTTTAAAAGTACCAGTACTGAGAAGACATTCTAAAGAAACCTGGAGAGTAAAATTCTATGTGGAACTCTTCTAAAGCATCAGGCTATAGAACCCTATTCAGTCTATTTTTTTTTTTTTTTTAGTGCCTATATGATGCCTAGGTTGGAAACTCACTATGGTTTTGAGACGTAGTCATGATATCAGATGAAGAAGCCGGCATTTTAATGGTTAGCCTTTCATGTGAAGAATAAAAGTGTATGCTAATTAGTCATTTAGCTGCTGCTTTTATCCAAAGTGACTTACAGCATGTTTATTACAAGGACAGCCCCTCTGGAGAAACCTGGGGTTAAGTGCTTCGCTCAAGGGCACAATGGTAATATCTCATGGAACAAGCCTTACAGGGTTCAAACTTACAGCCTCCCCAGACCAGAACTCCAGCAGAAGCAAGTCTACATTGAGAACATTGTGGCTTTAAGGTATACGCAGCATATAGGTTGTTTATCGTGATGTGTGTCTGAAAGAGACTGACAGGTTTAAACCCCAGCTGACGAATGCATTCCCTTCACCCGACACATTGTAATATCTCAATAAACACCTGGCTCAGGCTCACGTCACACCTGTGCTTTTCTATGGTTAGACAGCAAGTCGTCGAGAGACCAATACACCTGCCTAACACCCCTGCATAACTCCAAGTGATTCCAACACGACTCACCAGAGAGATCAGACGCACATTTGTGAGGAATATTCTTAGATTAGAACATTTACACCCAGTACAGGCCTTTATTGCTGTGAAAAGCAAACAGTTTAAAAGTAAAATTAAATTATACAAGCACAGAGCACGCGGCAATCATTGAGAGCCTGTTTTCATAATCACTTTGCAGCCATGATGTTAAAATCCTCATGGAATTTCACATAAATATGAAGCACAGTTTGTTTAAAAGTGTGAAAAAATCTAAATTGGCGAATATGAGTATACATAATTATTTTTTTGATATTAGCACAGAGAGCCATTTTTGCCTAATGTGGCTTCAAGCTCATGTCAGAACTATTTTCTGCAGAAAAACAGAAACTTTTCTGGTGAAAACATCGGGAAGGTATTAGTACATGTTATACGCACTAATCTGATGTAATGTGCTTTTATGTGAACTCCATTCTGGAATTGCAGCATGAGGCTGTAGCACAATTTTCATAAACACACCACATTAAATTGTTTAAATTCAATAAGCATATGCCTCTAAATGCAGCAACGCCATAGGGACGCGGCTGTTGATCAATATTATTGCACACTTCCCACTCTATCAATTTAGTGTCTGCTAAGGGTTCATTATCCACTCTAATACTGAGGCTTAAATTAAAGAGGAAAAAGAGGAATATATTAAGAGTCCCTGTACCCAACGGTATTTATTAATTTCACACAACAGCACACATTCGGTAACTCACCTCACTGAATTTCCATGCAGATGAGAAAACTACTTCTAATATGGAAAATAAAAACACTATTTTCCATCAGAAGGATTACCTGAAAGCCATCTAAATAGGTCAGCACGCATATTATATCAATTTTTAACAACAAATTTGTACTAGAATTAAATTCCTCGACAAAAGACTTCAAATGACTCTATTACAAGCACATAATGTCAGTTAGTAATAACCAGTTGCACGCTTTCGCTAGATTTGAAACAAACCCCGCTACAATGTGATTTCTGAGTGCTAATAGCTGTTTGGCTTAAAGCTGAGCTTCAGTCTTAATGAGGACTGATCCAAACTCCAGAAGTCATTTGGATGCTCTTTGTAATTATGCAAATGAAGGTGCATGTTTGATGAGGCTCAGTGCAGAACTCAGTGTCTGTGACTGTGAACAAGGCAGGTGTTTCATCCTTCAGTTCAATCACAGTACAGATGAACAGCGCGTTTGAATTCCACAAACACACATGGAGGATTACAGTCAAAACCATGATGAGTGATCATTACGCTGTGTCATTTATTCAAAGGTTGCAGTGCCAAATAATTTTGCACACTGCTGTTGAACAATCGGCGGCTCTGCATTTTATTGATGGGAAAAATGTACAAAGATGTTGACTTTTTTAATTACTGTTCTCTTGCATTGCTGTTGTTCAAAGGAAATCATGACAGCTTGTGTCTTTTTGTATTTTTCATTCTTAAAGCTGTGATAGGACAGCACTGAGTGTAAAATAATAAATTTTATTTTCTTTCCTCTAATATCACATTTATTTCTTTTTGTAAATATGGATTGAGTTTTCCAAACAGATACTGTTTTGTTATATTAAAACCTAACAGGCTTGTTTGTATTTTCTCTATAATAACTTCTGTTTTCAACATTTAAAATTATATATAAAAACAAATTATATCAAATTAGATTGTCACACTGAACACAAATTTAGCTAATTCCCAAAAGAGTCAATTATGTCACACTTGTTCTTGGATTTCATTCATAGAAGACATCATTTAAATGGTAACTAAAAAATCATTTAAATGGTAACACTTTATTATAAGGATCGGTTTTCACTATTAACTAGTTGCTTATTAGCATGCCTATTTTTTAACATATTGGCTGTTTATTAGTACTTATAAAGCACATATTCTGCATGACCATATTATTAATATTAATATTCTACATCCCTAATCAATACCTAAACTTAACAGCTACCTTACTAACTATTAATAAGCAACAAATTAGGAGTTTATTGATGCAAAAAGTTGTAGTTAATAGTTAGTTAATAGTGAGAATTGGTTCCCATAAAGTGTTACCAAAGAACCCCAATGCAGGTTTAAGTCATTTTTTAAGATTTGAGAGACCAAATTTGCCACTGAAAACCCCAATAATGATGGATTAATGATTATTTGGAGGAATACTGTATGTCTGAATCTGTCTATGTTGGTTACAGCCCTGTGTAAAACACATAACACATGCTGAAGATTCACCAAACCTGAATCCTACCTGTGATGTTTATTATGAGATGAACATGCATAAAGTCATGAGGTCAAGCTCTTTGAAGAGAGGCTGTATTGGGCACTACAGGACATCTCAATCATGGAGTGTATAAAAAAAAAAAAAAAAAAAAAACTCAGTCTAGGTTGTAGGATAGTTCGCTCTGCAGTTTAGAGGAGTTCTGCTGTCATTCAAACTGCTGATACTCTCTAAGAAAAGTCTGGAAAAACAGGATCCAATGTACTGCGTTCATATGAATGATTTTCCATATTTTTCAGAGGTGCTTTACCCATATTTTGAAATGCGTATTGGATTGGATAACACTTTATATTAAGGTGTCCTTGTTACACGTTACATGTACTTACTATTATAACAATAAATTATTATATAATTACATATAATAATTACATGCAAGTAACCCTAGACCAAACCCTAATCCTAACCCTAACCATATAGTAAGCACATGTAGTTAATTAATATTACTCAGTACTTAAATGTATAATTACACTCTAATAAGGACACCTTAAATGCCCTGGTAGAAAATTACTAGAGCCTTTTCTGTTTTTGTGTTACAATGCAGAGGCAGTATGGCTCAGTCTAACAGTGTGATACCCAGAGTGTCCTGATCACGGTATTCATGAAAAGATGAAATTGAGTGTAGCATAAATCTGTAGCTTCGGGCAAAATCAGCACCCCTGCATTACACCACATGAACTCTTTCTATCCAAGTGATGCAGCGGCATAATGAAACTTCAGTACAGAGACTGGAGGTGGAGGGTTTGATTTGTATTCTGGATAGAGCTTCTCCAAACATACTTAACACAGATCAGGGCTGAAGAAGCTACTTGGATTATAGTTTGACAAACTACAAGAATTTGAAGTTGTTAAAATATAGTAAACACAACAAACCATTACAAAAAACTAGACTGAGGCCATTTAAGGGGTCAATATATTGTAAATATGACTGAAAATGTTGATCAGATGATATATTATTTACGATTTTGGTTCATTCCAGTAACTCAAAATGTTTGTTTTAATTAACCAAAATGATTCAACTAATAAAGCTGCATTATTCGTTTTACAACAAATAAAACTCAAAGCAAACCCTAAAAAACATAACAGTAGCATTTCACTACACATTTAGTTACAAAAAGATCTCAAAATTAATGGGTGATTTTTATTTATTTATTTATTTATTGACTTCCCAAACACCACTTGACCTATTTATTTTATTTTATTTTATTTTATTTTATTTTATTTTATTTTATTTTATTTTATTTTATCTAATAAAATAAAATAAAATAAAATAAAATAAATTCTATTTATTCTTTTTTTATTCTTTTTTCATTAATTAATTAATTCATTCATTCATTCTTTTTCTTTCTTTCTTTCTTTCTTTCTTTCTTTCTTTCTTTCTTTCTTTCTTTCTTTCTTTCTTTCTTTCTTTCTTCACTGAAACTAAAATGAATGACTTCCCAAACACCATTTATTTTTGCATTTATTAGTCAAAATTACTTTTAGTAGTGGTAACTAACAATAATAACTAATAGTAACACTAGTTTTAGTTACTCCGTAACTCTAATTCAGATAGGTAGGAGTCTTTACACATGCTCTGATCCTGTCCCTCATATCTCTTCATATGCATTTGCTCTGCCATATCGTGCACGTGGCTTTCTGACCAGCTAAAGTGCGGGAATGAAGTGCATGGATTGGTAGTGATTATGAACTAGACTGGGATAAGCCCTGTTGTTATTATGCAGATTAGGCTTCCGATGCAGCATATTGTACAGATGCAGGGCAGCAGCTGCTGGTGCAGATGGCTGTTGTACGGCTCCATCAGCACACAGCTATTGTCTCCACTCCGATTGTTCTGAGACCAGAGAGGAGGGCTTCTGAACAATCCAAATGCAGTGAATTACGAAAGAGAAACGGAGAGCAGACAGCAAATTTATACACACGAGGCCGTGGGGACGACGACGTGCCGAACAGACACGCAGTCATCTACATACACGCCAACATGGTGGCGCCAGTCAACTATACCACACGGAGACGCCGTGCAATGCAGTAATGCACACAGACATATGCCCAACCGCTGCTGTTGTTGTTTTGCGCTGGTGCTGTTTAATCGCTGATGGAGAAAGGAAATATTTGATTTGATAAATGTTGTGTTTACCCAGCAGTTCTTCTTCTTGCAGATGAATTTAACTTCCTTAAAGTGTTATAACAAGCATCTTTCTTTTCCACCCTCTCTCTGGCTGTCTCGTTTACAGCTGATGGGTGGCGTTTCTGTTATACAGGCCTCAGGTATAATTATTCTATATATTAAATCTTTTATATAGGCCCTTTAATTTACACTTCTGCTTCTGATCAACTCTACAGTAGCATATAGAGGTAACACTGACTAGTTTATTAGTTCTTGTTGGATGTGAACTATTACTTAAAGGGATAGTTCAGCAAAAATGACAATTCTGTCAATATTTACTCACTCATGAGGTTCCAAACCTGAACTGAAATGAAATGTAAAAACAGACTTCATTCAGAAATCGATAGTAAATTTCACAATTACAAAGAGATGGTAAGTAACTCTTAAAACTAAATGTGATTGTTTGTGAAGGTTGTGAAGTTTTTTTTTTTTTTTTTTTTATGTATGTTTCAGTATTTTCTTGTAAAATGTGTTGCAGTATTTTTTTTTTGTTTGTTTTATTTACAACTTATTTACAAAAAAAAAAAAAAACATTACAGTGTGTATGACTTACGTTCTTCTGTGGAACACAAAAATATAAATATAAATATAAATATAAATATAAATATAAATATAAATATAAATATAAATATAAATATTACATTTATTTATTTATTTATTTATTTATTTATTTATTTACTTCCCAAACACCACTTTACCAATTTAATTTAATTTAATTTAATTTAATTTAATTTAATTTAATTTAATTTAATTTAATTTAATTTAATTTAATTTAATTTAATTTAATTATTAATTTAAAGTTTTGTCCATACAGTGAAAGTCAATGGTGTCCAAAACAACACTGGACCCCACTGACTTTCGCTGTCCGGAGAAAAAAAAATAAATAAAAAATCACACACACAAGTTGTACAAGCGACATGAGGGTGAGAATGATGACAGAATTTTAGTTTTTTGTGAACTATCCCTTTATTTTGCCCTTATTGTACACGGTAAAAAATTGAAATCAGAGAAAAATTTAAAGTTTAAGGCAACCAGCTTCAGTTTACATAACTTGAAGGTCAATTAGATGTAATTAGTTGTACAAACTTAAGAATTTAAGTAGTGTATATGTTCAATCACCATGATATATTAAGTTCACCAAACGTACATTTTTACATTAGGTTGACCAAAAACATTTTTTTTTTTTTCCCAGGACTTTTTAGAGTTTAATTGGATTTTACAAACATAAATTTGCTGTTAATGTTCAATCAACTTAACAAATAAAAAAGTGTTGTTCAATAAAATGCTGTTCAAGAAATCTTTAAATGGTTATGAATAGCCCCAACCATTAACACTGACACTACTATAGTATCAATAAGTGTAAATGAATTAAGTAAATAAATACATAAAAATTCCATTTTGATTTAAAATCAAATTCACTCCTTTCATTCTCAACAAATAGTGACAGAATGATGAAAACTCCTTTGCTCACAAATTGTGTCGCAGTATAGCTTCAGCTCTCTCCAATAACCTAAAACAGGCAAATATATTTTAATTTAAAATAAAATAATGCAAAATGCCTGCATTCTCAAAGCAAATTACAAAACTGTGGACATCTGAAATGATCTGAGTTTCAGCATTCACATCCAAGCCAAAAAAAGTGCCATGAAAATAAGTGTCACTTAAAGGAACTGTAAGTAAGTGGATCGTGACTGTTTTTTTGTATCGTATTTATGACTATGCAAGCTGCACGAATCTGTAAATGGAGATATGCACATTTCATTTCAGCCCATTGGAGGTTCTCTCCACTAACACACTCTCCTCCTTTGCATTGGACGGCTCAGACACAGCCAAAGTCGATGCTAAAAATGAGTAGGCATGCAAACCCTACACCAGCTCAGCTGACCTTTCACCCCACCAGATCACCCCAGACAAACTACACCTTTATGTTCTTCATACTGACCTAAACTGTGGCAGCGGCCTGGAACGTCCTTCATAAACGAGATGTGTCAGGGTGATTTGGGCCGCGCAGAGAGAGGGCTGGTAGATATGCAGATATGTGTTGTCAGCTTTGCCCTCCAGGGGAACCGTGGCTTGTCCGTTCGATGGAGCAGCTCTCCCCTGCTGGGCTGATCCCAGATCAGCCCGCTACAACCACAGAGACCTCCTGGCCCTGTTCAGACATGACACACCACCTCCACACACTACACGCTCCGTGTGCTGGGAAGGAGGTCACACACAAACATGCACGAGTGTGTGTGCATGCGTTTAAGTCGTAGTGGCAGTTAAACACAGTGTAATGGTCAGAGAGGGTGATACTGATCTGATAGTACAGGGCGATACCTCTGACAGGAAGCATGACCTCTGACTCTGCTACAGCGAAAGGACACCCTACCTCTTTTCATCCTGTCTTTTTATTAAGATTAATTAGAATGTGGAGAGGCCGAGTTCGTCCAACAGGAAAGGAAGGTACAAAGAGAGAGAGAGGAAAGTATGATAAAATAACAGTTTAGCAAATTCTGTAACATACACGAACTAAACTCAAAGCCATTGACTCTGAACTGAACTGATGCAAGTTTGATTGTAAATCAAATATAATATTATAGTTTTATAATTTGGTATAAAATTCATCAGAAAATACCAAAATCTATCAATCTTTTTCTTAATACAAAAAACTAATTGCGTTACTGAGTTACTTTTTATGTAATGTAATGCATTATGTTACTTTTGTATTACTACTGTAACCTGCTTATTTGAAAAAGTAACAGATATTTTGTAGTAAACAAAAGTAATTTAAAAGTATTGTTACTTTTTCACTTGAAAGTTACTTGAATAAAAGTAACTGTGTTAATTTTTATGTAATGTAATGCATTGTGTTACTTTTGCATTACTTTTTTAACCTACTTATTAAAAAAAAGTAAGATATTTTGTTGTAAACAAAAGTAATTTAAAAGTATTGTTACTTTTTTACTTGAAAGTTACTTGAATAAAAGTAATCTGATTATATAACTTGCGTATCTTATAGTGAGTTACCCATATATATATACATAGTATACACCATGTAGTCCATTATTTTATATTATTTTATAATTTATAAAATTGTATTGTCCATTAGTGTAAATTATGTCTGATGGCTTACTCTTCTCAATAAGCTGCATAATTTAAAGTATCATTCATTCAGGGGTTAAAAAGTGATGCTTTCCTGAGCTTCCTGAGGATCAAAAGTGTTGTTCTCGCAAAAAAGAGGCTGATTAACAAATGTTTCCTCTTCATATTTCCTATTTTGAGAATGTATTGATGCAAATCTTTCAAATCTTGAGCTTAGTTTCAGGCACAATGTATTCAAAAACCCAAAATACTCTTAAACTGGATCACACGCATATCAAGGTAATTTATTTCCACTTTATTCTGTGGATAGATTCAGAACGTATATTTGGAAACAGTGCTTTCCATATCAGAGTAAATTCAACTCAACTTCTCCCTGACATAATAAAATACAAAGTTTTGTACTATTTTCCATAGGCAACCTTTCGCTGTCCCAAATTATACAAGAACAGAGAAGATGGATTTACAAAACAATGCATATTTTCTCTACATAGCGAAGTACAGGGTTTTTGTAATTCTCCACCACTGACAGTATCCAACTTTATTTAAAAAAAAAACCCATACAGTATGCTTATGTAAAGCATGTATAGAAAATCTCAACTGCTTGATTATATCGTCATAAAACGTAAAGTATATTATCACAAAGCTCTATGTATTAAATGGATATATAATTAAGTATATCCAACCTTACCCGCATACATACAGTATACCCACTTGAAGCAAAATATACTATATAGCAAATTTCAATTGCCTAATTGTTTATATCATCAGAAAATGTAAACTATATAATTGCACTGCTCTCTATATAAAGACAAATATGTATGTACATCCAACTTTACATGCATACATTCAGTATACTCACATGAAGCAGTATATACTATACAGAAAATCTCAAAATCTTGATTGTTTACAGTCTATCATTGGAAAATGCGAACTATATTTTTGCCCAAATCTAATCTGTTAAATGCAACTGCATGTATGTTGATTTTAAGATATTATAAACATTAGCATCATGATTTTATATAAAACGTCTTTAAAACAACATGCATTGTGAAAAGTGGTATACAAATAAAACTGACTTGAATTTCAAGAAAAATTAAAAGATGTAAAGTTTTTACGAAATTAGCGTACATGCTAAAATAGGTCATTATGAATGAATTGTTTATACTGAAGCAGTTCGAGGTATTAGTTTGGGTTAAACACAATATTGTCATTCCATCAAAAACACTTCAGGTCCCCCTTAACAGCGTTAGCGGTCTGCTAGCCCTGCGAGCGGAGCCGTGCATGTGTGGGGGTGTGGAGGAGCAGGTTTCCCACAGCTGGGCCGCTCTATCAGCTCTTTAAAGGCGCTCCTTGGGGACCTACCACTCCTCCTAGACTCTGACATGTACACCGCTTGTCATATGGTCAAATTTGGTCAATACGGTCACACTTCTGCTGCGTTACAATAGATTAACCAGACGCTCTGAAAACAGAACAATATTTGGGTTTGTGAGCAAAATGTTGATATGCATGTGGAGCGCATCGGATAATGCGGTCACAGGCCCTATGCGGTTTACAAGACTAATAATAAATGTAAGGCACTGAAGAACTCTGCTCGTGATATCGGACTCCTTTATTTATCCGCCGCTGACACCGAACGTGCAGTGTAATAGCGCATAATCCAGCTCCAGTGATTAATTACACAAAAAGAGGGCAGAAGTGTTTAGTCAGCAGAGGCTCTACAGAAAAGCCTGTCAATTAATATGTCATTTACACCCCATTCAGCCTGCAAATGCATGTTTAAATTTGATTAAAGCCTGTCTGTTTAAGTGCTACTTCTAATAAAGGCGGTGAAACGGGTGAAAAGGATTAGTGTCTGCCGCACAAAGCCAGTCCCTGAAGTGCTCTTTGACTCGCTGCAGCCGGGTCTGTATGGGGCTGATCTGATTGGAGGGCCCAGAGGGGAGGGGCCCCCGGTCACCAGGGCATTGTTAGCGCCGTCAAAATGGCCTAAGAAGAATGGCTGATTATGCAGCTACATCCAGCACCGCTAACAGGGAGCGGATTTGAATTTCTAACACAGCAGATGTTTCCTGGGCTCCTCTGTGGAGTGGGCATATACTGTTATGCTAATTTTGCAGTGTTTCCCTTCAACCCCGGCCCGGAGTCATCGGAGCAAATGCGCAGATCCCTCTGTCAAACTCATAATTGGCCATTATTGATATTAATTAACATTTTTTGCACCCCATCCCTGTTCCTTGACCCGGTATCTGTTGGTAAATCTAGTTACCGTGGGTCATTAGAGGCATCGAAATCCAAGGGACCTCATGCTAGTCACAAGCCATTTATCAGAAAAGAACACAGGCCAATTAGCGCGGCGTGGAGACAGTTGTCTTGATTCGCCGCTGACTACTTTTTGATCACCATTATAAATTGCTAATAGGGCGTCGAGAGTGGCGCGGCGGTCTGCTGGGGGCAGAAGCAGGCGGTCGGTGACATGCGAGAAAGGCAGTGACGAGACCGGCCCATCAGATGCTACTTACTATGGAGCCCCGTGATGTCACAGCTGATCGTGCTCCGCCACAAGTCAATCAAACTAATGAGGCCCACAGCATTCCAGCAAGGGTCTCTCTGACAAAACAATACTGCGAAAAATCCTAAATCGCAACAGCACTTGATATCGAATAGCTCCGACCCATTATTCTCCAATAAGGGCCGACGCTTAAAGTTTTTATCGCCACAGATCAAGAGATCATAATAGGAGCATATTGACAGATATTTTCTTGCAATGCTCCGAGGGACCGGCTGCAGCAGGAAAATATATCAGAAGCCTATCATCAGTGCTGGGATCTCCGGTGTAAAATCGATAGTGAAGCATAGAGGGCTGGAGTTTTCACCGCTCCTCTCCGTCATTTAAGAAGACTGCGGCCATCCCCGGGGACTTAGTAACTTAGCAACCATGCCGTTTCTGCGATTAAGTATACAGTACCGTAATGCCATTGTTGTTTCCACAGCCTTTTGTTGCAAATATTGATGCCAGAAGATGAAATGGTTCGAGGATCACCTCTTAGCCCAGTTTACCTGTGCTCTCCTGAAGCCAGCTCTACTCAAGAACCATCGGTCCATCAGTGAAGTGACAAGCAATCACATCTCAGCTGTCCTCTACAGTTCCTTCATGATTATGTGTATTACCTGCGACAGCACCATACAGCTGAAAAGAGCAACCTTGATCTTAACATAAATAGAAACCACATTGTATGATGAAAAGGAAGTGTGATTTGTCTGTTAGGGCTGCATAATCATTTGAAACATTCAAGGTTATGAATATGGCTGCCAAGATTAACTAATTGTAAATTTGCTGAAAGGGGGGTATGTAACCAACCACAGACATCATCTGACCCTCAGAAGGCAAAATTAAGATTTAGTTAACAAGTCATTTTGGATTCATTAGACGTTGTGCAGATTACTTGGTATAACAACCAATATACAATGTGAGTGAGCGATTCAACGACACAAAAATTGCATTAAACAAAGTGAATACTTGTCACTATAATATCAAGCATATAATCATGCAGCCCTACAGTGATGTCAACAGATATCTTATATATTTTATCTTATATATTCAGAAGCTATAGATCCATAATGCTCTGCATAAAATAACTTTAAATGTTACAGTTTAAGGAACCGTCATGGTCAGAACAAGAGTTTCAGATATACTAAGGATATGACCACATCTTTGTTTATGACAGAAACATCAATGCAGAAAAATCCAACAAAGTGTAGGCTGCATCAGAGAAAACCTGACAAATGTGGTTTGGATCTTATTTGTGGTGTTATTTTTCTTAGATATTCAAAACATATAGATCCATAACTGTCTATATGGAACGTTTATTACTGTATATTATTACTATTTATCATTAATATCTATATTATTACAGTTTTAAGAATTGCCATACTCAGAAGTACAGTTTCAGATTTACTAATGACTCTATCTTTGTTTTTGATGGAAATCATCATTAATGTAGAAAAATCCATCGCTGAGTAGACTACGTCAGAGAAACCCTGATGAATGTGGTTTAGATTTGTAAAAGTCTCATTTGTGGCATTATTTTATCTTATAGATTTCAGATTTATAGATCTATAACTGTCCACATGAAATGCTTATTATATTATTACCATTAATATCTATATTATTATCGTTTTAAAAATCCTCACACCTCACACCTCAATTTCAGATTGATTGACGAAAACATCATTACTTAATTGCAGAGTAGACTACATCAGAGAAACCCTGATGAACGTGGTTCAGATTTACCCAAGTCTTATTTCTGGCATTATTTTTCTCATATATTCACAATTTATAGATCCATAACCGTCTACATAAAATGACTATTATGTTACTACCTTTCATCATTATCTACATTATTACTGCTTTAAGAATTGTCATACTCAGAACTGCAGTCTCATAACTGGTATAGGGTTATGACCGCATCTTTGCTTTTGACGAAAACATCATTAATCCATGGCAGACTGGATTACATCAGAGAAACCCTGATGAACGTTGTTCGGATTTATCAAAGTTTCATTTGTGCCATTATTTTTCTCATATATTTAAAAGTTATAGGTCCATCTACAGGAAATGATTCTTAAACCATTTATGATTATTATATTATTACTGTTTTAAGAATCATCATACTCAGAACTACAGTTTCAGATCTACTACAGGGTTACGACCGCTTCTTTGTTTTAACGAAAACATCATTAATCCATGGCAGAGTAGACCACATCAGAGAAACCCTGATGAGCTTGGTTCGGATTTATCAAAGTCTCATTTGTGGCGTTTAGCCTTGTCTCGACAGAACGGCTCGGCACGGTTGTGAACTCCCCTTGTGTCTGGTCCAGCGTACTGGAACTCCTCGACTGTGATTGTGTTTCTCTGCGAGACCTCTCCCGCGAGACTCTCTCACAGAGCCCAATTACAACTTTCATCATCAATCATCAGTGTTATTTATTCAGTAAAATGAATTTCTAATTAATAACTGATGAGCATTATGGCCTTGAAGACTGTAAAGCTATTAATTATGCCGGGCCATAGGGAATAAGCCTGTAAAGCAGTACCTGGCGGATATTCTGTGCCATTAGTGTTACAGTAGCGAATGTTTACCTCCTCCAGGACTACAGTATTTAGCCTGTGCCCATTGAAGGATTATTGAGCTAATTAGATGACTGTGACTGGCATATGTTTCCTCTTCAGTCGGCGCACCACTATAATAATGAACTATAACTGCGGGACAATGGTTTCCTCTGCCTCCGATTTCTCATAACACCGAACTGCCGGGCCCAAGGGAGATGTTTAGTCCACAATAAAAGAGGATGTTTTAGACTTCCATTGTGTCTTTTGAGCGCTTAGCTCATTTTTACAGTGAAGATGGCTCTTTGTGCTGCCACATTACATGTCAAGGCCACAAGTGATGGCAGCGTAGTGTTTTTACTAGGCACCGGTTACCTGAGCACCGGCCTTGTGGATAACAGATCGTATAAGAGGTGAAATGAGCGCAGCATTGAGGAGTTGTGTTGTGGTCTCAGTTCATCAGCTCCCTCCTCACCCAGAGCAGCGGTCCATGCCCAGCTCAGCAGTAATGATGACTTACAGACTGCTTTCAGACACCCCAGCATTTTTAGTGGTGAAAAAAATATAAAAGTGAAACTAAAAACAAAACATTATGAGCTGTATGTAAGCAATTCTCAAATGAAGGAATACAGCAGATGTGCTGACACATGCAAAATTACTTTATTTAGCAAAGGACCAAACAGCTTAAGTATTTTGTAGTGGTTTTAAAGAAGTAGTTTGCTTATAAAAGACAATTCTGACATCGTCGCTCACCCTCATGTCGTTCCAAACCCGTGTGACTGATTTTCTTTGGCTGAGCGCAAAAGGAGAAATTTTGAAGAATGTTCATGCTGTTCATTCCCATTCAACTAGTGATAGGGGTTGTCAAAAGTGCACAATGAAAATGCAACACAAAAGCAATATAAAAGCAACACAAAAATCAATCCAGTACAGTCCAAGGAACTCATTTATAAAGATGTGCATTGAATGACTGTAAATGTGAATGACAATTTCTGAAATGTTACTATGAATGATTAATAAAAATGTCCATAAGCACAGTAAATAAATAAATAAATTAGTGCATGTATTATTATTAATGCATATTGTGATTGTCTATTTATATTTCAATAATAAAAAAAAATGTTGGATTATTTTTATTTGTATATATGAATGCAAAAATTTTGTGTGCAAGCTCTTCAGTTGGCTTACACATAACATTTTCGCGTCAATTTTTGCCTTTATAAATCTCTATTTGTTTCTCACTTGTGATGTAGGCTCAAATCCATGGAACTTCACATTTTTTATAACACACCCCAAGTCAAGATAGCTTTGTACGAAGAACAGACTGATATATATGCCACAAGCAGGGATGGGCAGTATTTCAAATACATGTCAAATACATGTATTTGAAATACAAAATACTACTTTGTTTTTAAATAACTTTTTGCATTTAAATACATTTACTCTTAATGGTTTTGTATTTTCAAAATACATAAGGTACTTTGCCAATCAACCTCCTTATTAGACTGCTGATTTCCTGCAGGGATGGGCAGTATTTGAAATGCATGTATATGAAATACTATTTTGTATTTTGTATTTAAATGCCTTTGGAAAAAGTCAAATGTATTTTGTATTTAAATACATTTAATCTTAGTATTTTTGTATTTAGTATTTTTGTATTTGTTGATCCAGGAAATCAGCAGTCTAATAAAGAGGTTGATTGGCAAAAAGTATTTTTGCATTTTGTATTTTAAAAATACAAAAATACTAAGCATAAATGTATTTAAATACAAAATAGTATTTTGTATTTCAAATACATGTATCCCATCCCTGGGCCCACAAGTCAATGAAAATCTGCTGTACAGTAGCTCTCAAATCTCATTTAAACATGACAAACAGTAACAGTTTTATAGTGTTTTTGGTCACTCTATTTTAGGTTTATGAGAGAGAAAGCCATGGTTTTGGAGTAACTGACTTTTGGGTTTTCATGAGGTTTTGGTTGAACTATTCCCAGCAACACCTTCTGAAATGTTTTTATTCAGCGTAAAATTGTATCTTTGTGCTTTTAGCATGCAGCACCTCCAATACCTACCAGTCAGAGTCATTGCTGACATGGGCAGGAAACTGATGGATATGCCCCCACATTTACTCTCGGCATCTAAAGAATGCTACAGAATGCTTATGTACCCTGAATATTAAGGTGAATATGTAGATGAGAGTCCTAATTGAAAGCAGAGGATCAATACTGCACAGTCAGAGACACGTTCTAATGCCCACAGCAGTGAATACACTCCTCTTTACCCTCAAACATGTGTCAGTCATTCATCTCTGGATTAACCTCACACCACCCTAAAAATTAAAAGAGATTATCATTGCAGCACAATACACCTCAACATCCAGAATAAAGAAATGGAAAACACAAGGCATGTCAAACTTTTGATGAAGAGCCATGAACAGATGTAATTCCTATATTAGGAAATGAAAACCAGTCAAGCAGTGCTTCAATTTAGTCATTGTTACAATTCAGCACAATTTCTGCACGTTTGTGTCAAATTGTTTTTTTGCATATCTTCATCTCATCTTGTGCAAACCTATTGCGCTACAAACGGAGATGGATGGAGTCATGCATGGCTGTTTTAGGCATCTAGAACAAATACAATAAATGTACATGAGTCTTATGCTGAATCGGAGCTCAGAGCTGTAATTTGCTCTCTTGGTTTGAGCCGGTTGTGTTTTTACAAGGCCTAGTATTCACCACCACAGTCTGTGTGTTTATGTTTGTGTTTGTTTGTTTGTGTGTGTGTGTGTGTGTGTGTGTGTGTGTGTGTGTGTGTGCATGTGCGTGTGTGTGTGTGTGACTGAAATCCGGTAATAGATTCTTACCTACATCACTGTATGTGTCACTGTCTTCACTGAAGAAAACTGTCTAGACTATATTTTTGTGTTTATATAGGAACCGCGGTGTAAGGAATACTGAAGAGGACAGATGGTATTCTTTCTTCAGTCCAGGTTTGGTAAACAATAGAAAACTTTTAAAGAAAAAAAAATCCTGAAAGACAGAACATCCTAACAGTAAATACCCCTACAATCTGCAGCAGGATCTACCAGCAGAGTTTTAATATCATCGATGAACAGCACTATAGGGCTTGTACTCAGCTGTGCATGCACTGAAACTGATGCTCTCAAATTGAAGTGTCCAGATAAACAGGACGAGGGTTTCTTTCTTATTCTGTGCAGCCAATGCAAAGATTATTTTCTTTTTCAAGGAATGAAAACAAAACAGATATAACAAAGCAGTTTTCTTGATGCTGCAGAAGATATCCAGATTTAAAATTTGTCCGTGCATAAATTCTTAATAACTTAACTTACACACACTACCTTTTATGCACAAGAAACCTATAACTTCCAAGTAAATTCCAAGTTTAATTTAGTTAAATAATAAATAATGAAATTGTAAATAATAATGACTTTTAAAAGTCAGCCCCCTGGAAGTTTGCTGAGGCCCCCAAATGATAGTAATTTGTAGTAGCAATTTGATTAGAAAACAAGAAACTACAAAATTAGTAAGCTACAACAGAAAACAAAACAAAACAAAACAAACAAAAAAAAAAAAACGTATTAACATGTTTGTACAGGTTTGGCTAATTTGTGATGGCCAAATGCCTTCACTAATATAAAAAAATATATATAATCACATCTTGTGAGAATGTTTTTTATAGACAAAGCAAATGCTGAATAGTCTACCTTTAGAAAAAGTATCTTGCCTGTGGCATTAGTCGATCACTGCCAATGTGGGTTCTCAAATTGCCTTCTTAATCAATGGCAAACCGACACAAATTCATTTAAGATTAGAATTCAGTTGATTGTAGTTGCATGCTCTTAATCCCCTTTTCTTATTGTGTGTGAAAGTATCATGTTACTGTTTAACTGAGTAAGAAACCTCTCTAAATGATTCAGTCTATGAATGAGTAGTACTAACAATTCAGACTGAATGTCGAACCAGTTCAGACCATTTTCCTAACCCATTTACAAGGGTATTGAAAAGAACCAATTCAAAAGAACGCAGCATAACACAATGGAACAAAAATTAGTTGAACTTAATTTTATTTATTTATTTATTTAAATGGTTCTTCTGTAATTCTGTGGTGCTAATTATTATTGCACTATTTATTTTCACATAACATCAATATTTTTATACAAATCTAGGTCAGGTCAATTTTATGTCACACTTATATTATGAAATTAATTACCTTTTTGTACTAATTTCGCTTTTTTAAAGATATTTCTCTTTTGCATGGATGGAAACATTCTAGAAGTTTCTGTAGCATTGTGGAATATTCTGTAATTTTCGTGCTTTTTGGAACATTCCAGAACATTTTGGGACTAGGACTAGTCATAAAAGACAAAAATTACCCAACGTACACCACTAATGTTTTGAACGACTCACTTTAGGTAACTGTTTATGTTAAACTGTTATCACAGTATTACTATATGATTGTTATGCATGATTAATAACAGATTAGCTTGTATAAATTAACATATACTTTTAGCTTTTATGATCATTGTTAATGACGTCAAGTAATGTGATTTTTGTATTCAAATGTCAAACCTAATAAAGAAACATTAAAAATAAAAGTGAAACAAAACGTTTAGGTAACACTTTATTTTAAGGCCCACTTCTCACTATTAACTATTAACTACAACTTTTGTCTCAATAAACTCCTAATTTGCTGCTTATTAACAGTTAGTAAGGTAGTTGTTAAGTTCAGGTATGGGGTAGGATTAGAGATGTAGAATATGGTCATGCAGAATATGTGCTTTAAAAGTACTAATAAACAGCCAATATGCTAGTAATATGCATGCTAATAAGCAACTAATTAATAGCGAGAATTCGTCTCTAAACTAAACTGTTACCAACTTTTATATAATCACAAATTCCATGCTTGTAGAATAACTCTGTAAATGTTTGTTTGCGATTTTTACAGTTTATGAACCACTTTTTTCTTTGCAACTCTCCCTTAATGGAGGTCTTGTGAGATCTATCATCTGTCAACATTTTCTTCCCAAACCATGGCAAGGTTAGGAGCAAACATACTTACACTTAATCTGATGCGTTACATTTCTGCACTAAAAATATTGTGATAGATTTGTAGATTTGCTTTCTTGTTTTATTTCAACTTCTATCCATTGAAGTGAAATAATCTATGGCAGCAATCTAGCGACAGACATTTTGGAAAATCTATTTGCAATCATTTTCGATGAAGCTCTAGCAGTTTGTCTTGGGAGAGAAGAGGAGTAAAGGATAATTGTCTGTAGTCCAGTAAAACCCAGCATAACTGCCACCACACTTGAGTGAGCTTACAGCCGGCAGATCCCAGGGCCTGGGGAAGATAGAGCAGTTAATGTTCCCTTTTATTTTAGAGGATGTGTCACTTGTATCTCAGATTTATACTATGATACAGCAATTTTGTCCAAACAGATGGATAATAGTGTCAACGAGAGGAGAAGAGCGAAGACGGCGCTTCTTTTATAGAGTTTAGCACAGATTGTTTGGAGGAGACGGTCGAGGCCGCTCTCTCTTTCCTTCTTAATCTCCCTAATCTCACCGGCATTAAGCTTGATCATTTTTGTTTGAAGGAGCAGAACGTGGCGGTAACGGCGTCCTAATAGCCAGCGCTGGGGACACAAATCCGGCGGCCCTGTTTTCTGCTGTGCCTCCATAAGCACCTCTGATTTATTGCTCTCTTTATGACAGAGAGGAAAATGATGTGCTGCAGGTATATATCAGCGCAGAAAAGGAAATTGAACGCAGATATCATCTTGTCAGATGGTTAATGCTCTTCCCCCTGTCACATTCGATAGCACCAATTTGGAGAATCCTGCAGAGGTAAAAAGAAGACAATTAACAATGACAGAGCGGTAATGGATGAGCCCATAAAATGAGGCTGCGGGCTGCAGGATGCTTTGTATGATTTCCACATGAGATAGAGCCACGGGTACATGCTAGCTTCGCCGGCATTAACTCTGGGCCCGTCAGTGTCTCTCTGGGTAAAAACAGACCATATATCGCTGGTGAAAGGGTCATGGGATGCAGTCGCTCTCCTCTGAAGGCACTGTATTTGCTTCATGTGAAAGCTATGAAATTACCATAATTATCGAGCACTTGTGGGAATCAGTGGGTTTGGTAAGTCTGTTTGCCGTTACATCGATTTCCAATGGAGTATCACCTAAAACATCAACCTGCCGTAAATCCACGTGTCGGATGGATCTAGCATGAGGGCTAAATTACATGAAGGTCAGGCAACTCGCACTTTGAGACCGCTATAGACTATAAACCGCTGTATAGTTCCACTTCTTAAATCGGGTGTTCAACAGCTCTGCGATCTTGCTTTATTATTATTATTATTTTTTTATTTATTTATTTTTTTTTTTTTGTTATGAACCCTATTTTGAACAGCAAAAACATGATGCAAGTCCCTCAGTAAGTCTAAGCTAGCAGCCTATATATGAATGTACCAAATATTTAACAAGACAACATTCAAGATAATTTCTTGCATTATCAACAAACATTGTACTGCACTTCAAAATTGTCTTTTTGTCGGGGTCAAGGCTGAAACTTCTCATAATTGTCCTCTCTGAGCAAGTAAACCCAAATGTATGGATGGAAATATATGGAATTTTTTACAAATTTGACTCAAAAAGGATGTTTGTGGGCATGCACAAGTTAAATTAATTTAATGTAACTGCTGTTCAAACGTTTGGGGTCAGTAGGAGTTTTATGTTTTTGAAAGAAGTCTCTTCTGCTCACCAAGGCTGCATTTATTTGATCAAAAATACCGTAAAACAGTAATATTGTGAAATATTATTACACTTTCAAATAGCTATTGTCTATTTTATTATATTTAAAAAAAAATTATTTAATCCTGTGATCAAAGTTGAATTTTCAGCATCACTTCAGTCTTCAGTGTCACATGATCCTTCAGAAATCATTCTAATATGCTGATTTGCTGCTCAAAAAAACATTTCCGTGATACATTTTTTTTTTTTTAGGGTTCTTTGATGAATAGATTCAGAAGAACAGCATTTATTTAAAATAGTATTTTAACTATTTAAAATTTAACAATGTCTTTACTGTCACTTTTGATCAATCTTATGCACCCTTGATGAATAAAAGTATTAAATAATTTAAAATTAAAATTAATAATAATAAAAAAAATCTTACTGACACCAAACTTTTGAACAATTGTGGATTTAAATACATAAACATTTTGTTTTCTATATTAGAGAATTTTGAATAAATATGAAGGACAATTTTATTTATATAGTGCTATAATATATTGCTTTAATATATAACAATTGACATATAATATATATATATATATATATATATATATATATATATATATATATATATATATATATATAGTTTTAATTGGGGACCAAATGTAAATTTGGAAGGACAAGAACCCACTGTTTTATCAAAACCGAAAGGTCAAGCTACTTTTACACGTAAAACGACAGCGTCAGTCATCTCTAAACATATAATGATTTGTTAAAGCACTCATAGGCTGTGCATCTATGACCGTGAAAGATTGTTAGTGTCAGTGCTCAAGTAAAAGATGTGCCATTTCAGAGGTGAAAAATGCTGAAGAACATGCAGAGCGATGATAGGCCTGGCATTTCTCTGTGCCATGATGCCTCTAAAAACGTTTTAGAAGAGTCTCCATTTGAGCTACAGCAAGGTTTAATGACTTTTCTGCTCCAGAGAAGCTTATTGTTCCTGTCTAACAATTTACGGCAGGCTCCAGTGCGCAGGGCATGGAGGGGGAATCGGCCCGCCTAAATGTGTTTTGTGATTTAAATGGTAATTCTGTTCAAATCAACATATTTTTGGCACCTCATGACCTTTTCGTGAAATGAATTCACGCCACTCAACTTTGTCTTGTGGCATTTAAGAATCACAGAGCCAAAAGCTAATTGCCAGAATTCAACTGCTCATGGAGCGTCTCGTCATTCGGGCCGTGGCACCGCACCCGATGCGATTCTTTAATTCGATTTTAATGTGTCCCTCATGCCTACGGGGGTATGATGACTTTGATAATGATACAGTTGTCATCATCCCACAGTGAACTCTAATACCGGGACATGTTAATTGCTTTTGTGACATTCAACTCATTATGGTCCGTATCATTCTTCGCACCCTGCATATACGCAAACGGCAAGGGTCTGAATTGCGATGAGCCCAACTCTTGTTTTTTTTTTTTTTTTTTTTAACCACAATGCACCATTCAGGCTTCATATTAGGCATCCGCGAGAAGACACATAACAAGTCGTCTTTTAAGAGGATTTTGAAGCGCCCACCCCAAAGGGCAGTAAATGGAAAAGTGACATGGCTCGTGCTCTTGTCTATTTAACTTATTCAGTTCTTCTGTTATATATATATTCTGCCTGGAACAGCTTGGTTATTTTCCTCCAGGGTTCACAAGGCCAAGCTCTTTCATTTCAACAGAAAATTGTTTCTTAGGATTTCAATCTTTGGCTGCTCGATATGACAAAACACAATATCAAGAACACTTATGTTTCTTATCTGCCATATTTTCAGGGAATAAATAATAGATCAGTATAAATCTGAGTCGAGAGACGTGTAGTTCGAATCGGAGAGAGAGTAGTGCTCCGTGAATCCGCACATGCCGGTTTGGCCCGACAGGACCGGGCCAGAATTACCTCTGCTCAGCAAACTAGCGGCTCATTTGTCATCCTTGAAAATCAATTAGTAGGTCGCTGATAGCAGAAAACGGAAGGAATCTCCTTACTGTGTGGACACAAACAGGCTGTATAAAGGAGAGCAGAAAATATGTATCCTTCACCATCTTTTCTCCCCACCCAATAAGGATTCTCTATATAATATCTGCCAGCTGTGGTATAAAGTAGGCCTTAGATGAAAAGAGAGTGGACTAAAATAGAAGTAAGGTATTTTCTGTGAATGTGTGAGATTTTCGATTCATTAGCCGCTATGGGCAAACAGAGCTGGGTAGATTACTTGCAAATTGTAGTCCGTTACTGATTACAGTCTGCATGATGAAAACTGTAGTTAGCAACATAATTTAGGTTACTCATTTTAGGTAATGTAATGAGACTACTTTTAAAATTACTTTTAGATTACTTTTTTTTTATCTAACTCGTTTTAATCTTACCATTGAATGTACCATATTGATAAAAAGCAAAGACAAAAAAAATTATCATAAAATGCATTAATACATAAAATGGGCTTAATGTAAGAATGGCAGTGAGTTGATAAACAGCTAATAATTATTTAAATCATAAAAATGTAAAATAAAAATAATTTAAACACTTGAACACTAAAAATTACTACATTTAATTTGTTTACCTGCATGTCAATGTGACCATTAGCCAACATCAAAAACAAATAAATAAATAATAATAAAAAAAAAAACCTAAACAACATGCAAATATGTTAAATTATTTGAAATATGAACTTCCTCAGAGATATTTCAAGTAAATATTTTATATCAAAAGGTTTTGGCTGACAAAAACATTTTGGAAATCCTTGAATTACATGATCAAACAGTAATAAACATGAAAACAACAATGACATTACAAGCCATGAGTCTTCCAGGTATATATATATATATATATATATTTTTTTTTTTTTTTTGTCCAGACTTCCAGAATCAAGAGCTACTGAAGGTCACTGATATGAAGACAGTGTTTCACAGCTATATCACCAGTATTTAGGAACTAGTACTAGAACTAGTTTAGGAACAAGTATTTGTTTCATATGTGGTCTAATTGCTTGAGAGGTGCTTTTTTAAGCCATATTCAGAAGCATGGTGTGCAAATTTATTTGCACATTTGTGAATATAGTCAAAGCTGAATGGTATGACAGTAGGATTTTGAGAAAGGACAATTTCAAAGAAAAAAAAATTACGGAGAATCAATAAATTATAAATATTTTACTGCCATTGTGTGAACAATATGTAATCATGTAATCCATAAAAATTAACTGTAATCTGATTATGAGCATTACAAAATGCAATATACCCTAATTACAAGTACTTAATTTTTGGGTAACACTTTATTTTAAGGTGTCCTTGTTAGACATATTACATGTACTTACTATTATAACAACAATAAATTATACATAATTACATGCAAGTAACCCTAAACCAAACACTAATCCTAACCCTTACCATATAGTAAGTACATGTAGTTAATTAATATTATCAGTACTTAAATGTATAACTACACTGTAACAAGGACACCTAAAAAATAAAGTGTAACCAATTTTTGGAATCTGATTACATAACCTAGATTACATGTAATCAGTTACTACACAATACTGTACGTAAATGACTAGAAGAATAACAAAGCGCAGTAAATAGCAAACTCTTTGTGCCACAAACCAGGGTGTTTATAATTACAACAATGATATAAGAAATACCAGTTTGCAATATCAAGCATCATTTTTTTGTACAACTAAAAATAACTGGAAATGGATGACACCATAAGTTACAAATGGCCGCACACATTCTTAGGTTAAAAAAATAAGGTGGATAAGGTGAATCTCTTTAAAATCTGCTTGCTGTTGTTCTGAAATATAAGATATCTCCTTTAATTTCACGCAACATCCATATGACTGTTTTGAAAGCATATTATTCTTAACTGAACAGATGTATCAAGCAAGGAAGAGATGGCATGAAAAAAATGAGTTTGAACTATTGGAAATGTGACTCTTTCCATGAGACTATCAAGATGGATTCATATCTAATCACTCCATCTGCCTGAGAGAAATCCTCAATAAAAAAAAAACGATTGTGCCACAAGCATGAAAAAGCGTCTTTGAGCGCCAAGCTCGCAAACTCTTTAAATGCATGGGAATTCAAAACACACAAAATGATTTTACTGACAGTGCGCTACCAAAGACGTCAAAGAAAATAAATGTCATCTCTAGCAGCATGATGTAGTGAGGAGTTTGACTCTGCGTTTGGGGTGGGCTACTGAGCGCCCACCTCACGAGTAATTCACCAACACTTGATCTACATCATATTTGCTGGGAAAGGTTCAAATGTCCTATTGACGGGTTATTTTTTCTGGAACGCCAGGGTGCTGTCAGAGGTCAGAGAGAGGCGCAGTGTATGGGAATCAGGTGCCACTGTCCCGCTGACAGTGATGCATTGCTGTGCTCAGGGGGTCATGTATCTGTAAACATGCATTATAAAATCCCAAAGACAAATGTGAGAGACTGACCTTAGAGAGCGCGCGCGCGTCAAGGGGCAGAGATAGCGCTCTTGTTGCAAATAAAGAGGGTCAAGTAATCAAGCTCAGTTGGGCTTGTGTGTCACTCCCATTATCTAATACTGTCTGAAATGATCAATGAGCTAAAATAAAATGATCACAAGCTAAAATAGGCTCCCTAATGAAAATGGACTGTGTTTTAACACATTCTTCTCAATGTCTCTCCGTGTCAGAGCGGATGGGCCGCGGGCAGGGCGATGCCGCAGGCCGCTAACAGCCCTAACAGCCTATTTCGGCCGAGCTCACAGATGCTCTCTCACGCTCACTTGAGCAGGGTCACTTAACCATTCAAGTGGCATATCCACTGACCGGCAATCTCTCGGCACAAATAACACTAGCTACGACCAATAACTACACATCTCTACCTGCAGAACCATGACCCCTTCACTCTCAAGCCCAGAAAATAACAGATTTTAAATAAAGAAAAGAAACTGAAATTTGTAAGCACGGTTATATCAGTGGCATAGAAAAAGTGGTTTTATTTTACATGGGACGGTTCCCAAAAAGGCCTACAATGGCATTAATACCTAAAAGCTTGCGATACCGCATAAAATCAATCAAATCAAAAAAAAAAAAAAAAAAAAAAAATATGTAAAAAACAAAAAATCCTGAATTCTCTGCCTTAAAGAACTCAGGATACTGTTTTAAAAACTTTATTTCTCATAATTATCCTTGTGGACAAAACCAAAACAGCACTGTATTTTTGCACATATGCTTCATAATCATCAGATAACTCATCTGCTTTTCTTTAATCTTGAAGCAGGTCAAACATAAAGGCACATAAGGCTGAGAACACTGAAGTGCTGCTTTTAGACATTCCTACGGCGGTACCTGAACAGACATGTAAACATGGGACCAATCTCTCGTTGCACAGCACCTAATGTATGCTACACTTCAAAAACAGGCACTGAGAGGATATTAATAACTATAAATATTATAAATATACTTTTGAACAGGACATTTTTGCATTACATATTGTAAATAAGAATATTAAATACATTCAGTCACAAAACAGTGCTTATATGGAGAATGAAATGAAATGCAAGTCAATAGCTGCTTTTCTTGCCAACTAAGAGAAAAACAAAGAGAGCTATGCGCTGAAACTTACGCAAAGTTTAGCTTTTACATACAGGTCCTATTGTAAACAAAGACATTATAATGTATGACTATTAAACTCAGCAATTTAACTAATTATTGCAGATTAAAAAAAAAAAAAAAAAACCCTCACAAAAATCCCTTTGACCACTGAGCTATTCATTTCTACTTGGCTTTGCTTTACTAATCTATGAAACAAGATGAACAGACAGGTTTATATTGGCAAATTCTCTCTCACTCTATTCCACTTCCATGGCGGACACATCGTGCTCGCCATCTGATTTGTCAGGGAGGTCAGTGTGGGGATATGGATCTTCTGGCTGCTTCTCTTCTAAGAGACTCTCTTCTGCTTTCTGCTCTCCAGGTTCTGCTTTCACATGCCCTGGACTGGCTGCTTTACCCTCTAATAAACAAACAAAACGAGTGCTTGTTAGCAAGATTCAATTCACTGTGAAAAGAGGCATATAAATTGGATTTTGATGCACAAAATAAATACAACATGGCTAGATCTAAATTTAGAGGATCATTATTTATACCACCATTTAGACCATCATATCCTAAAAGTGCTCTCTGTTGAAGCATTAAGGCATTACAGACATAACAGTACGACTTTCTGTAAATGTGCTTTGAATCTGTGTGTACTGTGAAAAGCTCTACACACATAAGTTTTGATGTTCTGTTGTTTAAAAAAAAAAAAAAAAAAAATCTATGTAAACCTAACATTCACAACTCAAAGCTTCATCCACGTCCACCCAGACCATTTAATCAAACTAAACTGCAAAACAGGTAGTTCAGTTCAACTGGCCATGATGACAACTACAAGCACACGAGAGTGATGTAAAGTTCAATTACTTTTAAAAAGTTCAAAAATAAGGTAGACTTACTACCATTTAAAAAATTGGAGTCAGTCAGATTTATGTATTTTAAAGAAGTCTCTTATGCCAACCAAAGCTGAATTTGTTTGCTCAATATGACCACATAGTAATATTTGTGAAATATTACAATTTTAAACAACTGTTTTCTATTTTAATATATTTTAAAATATAATTTATTCCTGTGATCAAGCTGTATTTTCAGCATCATTACTCCAGTCTTCAGTGTCACGTGATCCTTCAGAAATCATTCTAATATGCTGATTTACTGATCAAGAGACATTTCTTATTAATGTCTTACTTATTATTGTATTATCAATGTTGAAAAATTTGTGTTGCTCAATATTGTTGTGGAAATTTTTCAAAAAAGTTAATTAAAATAGAATTTGTGTAACAATGTAAAAGTCTTTACTGCTACTTTTGATCAATTTAAAGTTTCCTTGTATCCATAGATTAGTTTAGACAGATAGACAGATAGATAGAATAAATAAAATAAAAAAAAAAACACCTTACTGACCCCAAACATTTGAACAGTTGTGTGTACATATATCAAAGTGTAGCATAAGGGACAATAAATAGTCAGCCAATTTTTTAATTATAAGATAAAGGCTAGAGTTATCAGAATGTACAAAGTGCAAAATTATTACAACAGTTAAAAATACCATTCATAAAAAGACAACACTATTCACTAAAAATCAGCAACCAGACAGAGGGGGAAAAAAATTTAATAAATTAAATTTTTAATTTAATAAATTAAATTTTTACATAAAAAAAAAGAACAAAATAAAAAAAAAAGATAGAGAGAACATTCCAGAATGAAGATACATAATTGAGCATACGCACTCAATGTATCATCAGTCATCACTTGCTATTGACTGAGCACATAATAACAGAAGAAACAGCAAGACAGGAGTGAGTGTGTGTGTGAGCGGCAGGTAGAGACACAGGGTAAAGCCCTACTAACTAGGCAGCACTGTGGGGGGGAATACAAGACTCTAAAGCCTTTAATCACCTCACAGATCTGCTCTCAGTGCATCAGCAAATGTCCTCTCAGAGGGCACGAGCAGCAGGGACTCACACAGACACACACACACACACACGTGTCTCATCTCACACTCACAACAGACCTGCAGTAAACAAACCCAGCCCTTCAAAAATCATCCTTTAATACTGCGCTCAAGTTCTCAGAATATCAGGAGCATCTAAACATCATCTGCTGCTGCTGCTGCTCAGGTGAACTCTGGTGGAGATCTGGTACCTGGGGCAGGTGGAGAGCTAGACAGGTCTGTCTCCATGGCAACAGCAGGGGGGTCTTGGCTCAACTTGGTTTCTGCAGTGAATTCTGGGAGACGCGGGGCCTGGGGACGTGTCTTCCGGGCCGGGTTCAGGAAATAGCAGTAGGCACATCTGAATGCTAAAACATAAGCCATAAAAAACAAACTCATCTCATTTGAATGATCCTCAGACACATGAATATGAAAATAAACACGCAGCACATTAATGATTTGTGAATGCATCAGAGGGACAATGTGTTCACACTTGTTTACATTCATGGTTTAAGGAGCTCAGTGACTTAATGAAAACAGCTGAACGTCGGTCAAAGGGCTACATTTTTCTCTCAAACTTACCAATATATTCAAACTCCTCCTTTAAAGCCATACCATTATGAGACAAACACTGCTGGCATATCAGAGCGTATCTGCAATAAAAAGACAAATTATTTAAACTGAAAGGCTTTAAAAAAAGCATTGTTGGTTAAGTCTAAGGATGTAAGAGACCACATGACATAAAAATTGACCATATTCACATTATTAATGTCAGATGTAAGACTTTTAAATGGTTTTGAAAAAAAAAAAAATCTTTAATGCTCAGAAAGGCTGCATTTATTTAATCAAAAATACAGTAAAAACAGTAATACTGTGAAATTTTCACAATTTACACAACTGTCTTTTATTTGAATGTTTTAAAATGTAATTTATTCCTGTGATTTCAAAGCTGAATTTTTAGCATCATTACTCCAGTCACATGATCCTTCAGAAATCATTCTAAAATTCTGATTAGCTGCTCAAAAAACATTGTTATTATTATTATTATTATTATTATTATTATTATTATTATTATGTTGAAAACAGCTGAGTAGAATTTTTATTCTACATATTCTATAGTATTAATTTCTATAATTTCTTTCCCCCAAAATATAAAAAAAAATTATACTGACTCCATGCTTTTGAATGGTATAGTGTATAATGTTACAAAAACTTTTTATTTCAGATAAATGCTGATCTTTGAATCTTACTATTCATCAAAGAATCCTGAAAAAAATGCACTCAACTGTTTTAAATATTGATATTGAGAATCATGTAACATTGAAGACTGGAGTAATGATGCTGAAAATTCAGCTTTGATCACAGGAATGAATTACATTTTAAAATATATTCAAATACAAAACAGTTATTTTAAATAGTAAAAATATTTCAAAATTGTACTGTTTTTGCTGTACTTTGGATCAAATGAATGCAGGCTTGGTGAGCAGAAGAGACTTCTTTAAAAAAACATTAAAAATCTTACTGTCCAAAAACTTCTGACTGGTAGTGTAATCCAAACCTGATAAAAAACAAGGCCTGAGAAACATTACATCTCATATCTCATTACAGAAGCTGAAATGCATTCCAAATTTTTCCGATTTTTTTTAAATTTTTTTAATGCAACAGCCAAACTGATATTTATTCTCTGGTGTTGGCTGAACTGAAGTTGAGCTTCTCTGTATTATATGGTGATCTTTCTTTTTCGGAAATCATATCACACCTTGATTTTGCTCAGTGTAAAGATATAAATCATGATTTCAAGATAGAGCATTCACCTGTTCTGAGGTCCATCACCCACTAGGTACTCAATGACCCTGTCCATGGCACCTCGCTCTCTGGGGAGGACGGGTCTGGTCAGCGGAGGACCTGGAGGGTGCATTCCTGCACACACACACACACACACTCCTCAGACGTGTGACGGTATCTGTGGCTCAGTGCTGCATGGCCGATGATGAATGATAAGAGGGACAGCTTTTAATAACGACACTGATATGGACCTCCCTCCTCATGCCCGCTGTGATCCACACTCATAATTAATATAATTTAACATCAAGAGCAATCATAGCAAGAAGACTGGTCATTTCTGCCAGACTTGGCATAGTCAGGAATCCCTGCTGCTTACTCATTTACCGGCATATGGAGACGCCGCAGTGGACCAAGGTGCTTTTCACTTCCAATTTCTTCCTAAAGGTGTTTGCTTGAACAGGACCCAGAACTGTTTGCACACAGCAAAACTTGCACGACTAACACAGCAGGACCTGTGTCACCTGTCAGTCAGTGCTAGCAGATGTTTGTAGTTGACCAGGGATCAAAAAAATAAATTGTGCTCTCCATGCAAAAGGTTAAAGTTAAAACACAGACTGTGACTGCTTCCGTGTTATTTTAGCATTAGTTGTACACTAATATAGCATTTATTAATATTCAGAATTAGCATTCAGTTTTATATTTTCAGATTTCGTTTTAAATTTAGTTTAATAGTAGTTGTATATTTTTATTGCCATGTCAGCATCCAAGGCCATCCTCATGGCAAAAACCAAATTGGAACAAAAGTTACAAACAAAATAAATCCAAACAAATACACAGTGTAAAAAATAAATAAATAAATTTTTATATATATATATATATATATATATATATATATATATATATATATATATATATATATATATATATATATATATATATATATATATATATATATATAGTTTAAGTTTTAGTAATTTTGCTATGTGCATTTGTTGTTTTTGTTTCTTATATTTCTATACAGTTTTAATTCATTCTATTTCATCTCTGGTCATTTTTAATTCTTCAACTTTCAGTTAGCTGCCAAGGCAACATTTTTTATTTAAGTTTTTCTTGTAATAGTTATATTTCATTTAATTTTAGCTTTATTTCAATTAGCAAAAATGTTTTGATAAGACTGAAGTGGCTCTAGTGTTATTGTAGCATTATTTAAATACCAATATCATATTTATACATTTCTTGAATTACCATTACTTTAACACAGCTTTCATTTGAATTTTAATTTAGGTTTTATTAATTTTATGTGCTTTTGTCATTTTTTAAATAGATTTTTCTTTTTTTCCTCTCCAGTTTTAGTAATTTTAGTTCCTCAACTTAATATCAGTAAGTTGTCCAGGCAACAATTTCAGCTTTATTTTTTTAATTATGATTTATAAAATGTTAAAAATAATTTAATAGTTTTCACAAAATTTTAATTCACAAATTCTACATTACTAAAGGCCTCAATTCATTTATTTATTTATTTACTTTATTTCAGATGAGGTAAAACAGCATAATATATATATTTTTTAATAGTTTGTTTATATAATAAGCGGTTTCTTAATGTATTGATTTGCAGGGGTTATGTTCACAACGGAATATTAGGATACCGTTTACTGTGCAGTTTGCACTGTATAGCACATACCACTTCAAAATAGTGTATGACAGTTATCTTTGAAAAAAAAAAAGAAAAAAAAAGAAGTTATTTTGCCTTTTATTCCAATTTAAAAATAAAATAAATTAAATAAAAAAAAAAATACTTTTGGCAATTAAAATACTGAACGAGGAAGAAAATAGATTTACAAAACACTGATTACTTTCACTTCATTTGTCAGTCTGGAAATGAAAGGTCTAGCCAAGCATATTGCAATGTGTGCTCTGATTGTTTACTGTGATTTTTGGCAAATGTAGTAGGTCAGTCAGCTATAAAGAAAATCCACATGCGCAAGCAAGCAAGCAAGCACAGGGGACCTACGTACCTACGTACATACATACATACTTACAAACATACATACATACATACATAAATATTGGCATCCACCACTCATAGCCCTCTGATTTAACAACAAAGGAAATTAATACAGATAACAGCCCATCTAAGACAAGCAAAGTCAATCAGATGTTTAGTGAGGGAGATGAGACTCACCCATCGCTGGGCCAGGAGTGCAAGCCGGGGTTCCAGGCCTCCTGATCAGACCATGTGGGGTTGAGGTAGACAGACCTTTTTCGGGTGGCCCTCCCGGTGCAGACAGTGGAGAAGGAGGGACTGAAGGGGCAGGAACGGGTGGTGGACGTCCAGCAGGACGAGGGGTCACATGCCGCTGACGCAGCTCTGAGAAGGAAATGACATGATTCTGACAGTGAAGTATGAAACCTGATAAGCTGAAGTCTACATCTGAGGTTGCTAATACAATGGTTAAAAAAAAATAATAATAAACAACTCAAATCAGCATTACGAGTCTTAACTACCACCACCAGGAAAGACAATGTATTCAGTTTAATGCAAGTTATTGCATTCTGATTAAAGACTGAAAAAAAAAAAAAAAAATTATATTTTTATATATATATATATATATATATATATATATATATATAAAAGAATGATATGTTCAACTGTGACTTCATGTTATCTTCAGAGGAGGGAATAGATTCAATTGCTCACCTTGTCCTTGTCTTGGAGTCGCAGCTGGGACAAAGGATTGAGCCTCTAACTCCTTCACACAAACCCAAAAACAAAAACATGAATATTTGCACATGTAATGGATTTGTTTGTAGATTTAATAATAAGGTACTTACAAGCTTTTTCTTAGAGTCTGGATCAAACCGTTCCAGAATCAGCTTGGCATTTTTGTAGGTTTCAGTTTCCATTACCTGGTCGAGCTGTTTCAGAAAACATTACAATCACGTAACCACAATTACATTAAATGGTGATGCCAATTGATTAACATTAAATACTGAAAACACATTATGAATTAAAAAAAAAAAACCTTTTCAATTTATAAAAATTCATATGTCCAAGTCAAATGAAGGAGCTAGACCTGCTGCTTATATTTGGACTTAAAAGCTGAAAGAAACTCAGTCTGTTTTCTCACCGTCTTCTGTTTAGTTTTATTTTAAAACTTCATTTCAGGGAAAGAGCAAATAGTGCTAATTATTTAACTTTAATGAATAGAATAATTACAAGCCCTAATGCAATAATGGGGAGTGTGAAAATCCATCAGCTGTAATTATTGAAAGTTATTAGACATGACAGTGGATGACAAGCAATTTCTCAGATTTATTTCCTCCCATCACTAAACACTATTAATTTAAAGACAAGTCGTTAGCCAAGCACTTTACCAAGTAAAGTCTCTTTGCCAATTACCCGCTGTCTTCATTGATTTCAGATTATTTATTAGGAGCAGAAATTATCTCTTTCTCTCACTGACAGCAGAGGGCCACAATATGATGAAAGGAAAACATGATGTTGTTGTGCTAACATTAGCATACGGCTAACCAGCTCACAGGGGACAAGCGAAACACCCTGACTGCATGAAATTACTAACTCGCTCATATTAAAAGATCCTAACATATACGAGAACTCAAGCAGCTCTATACAGTTGTGAAAACAGACAGAAAAAGAGACACAAACTAGGCCAAAATGAACTACACACCAGGAAGTGACATTCAAAGACAGACACTGCTACAGATTACTCACTATTTTTTTTTTCTCTGCTTTCATCTCTTCTAATTTTTCATCTAAGATGGAAAAAATAAAACGAACAAAAAAATGAAAGTGCAGATCTGATTAATACTACTGGCTCATCATAATAGACTGACCTCATAATGAGATCAAATATAAAATTACGTTCAGTAAGAATTTCTTACTGTTTCTCTCTGTTCGTTTGTTGTATAAAACAATCAGCAGTTTCCTCAGCAGCCAAACCCTGCAGACAGGAAAAGAAACTCATTTATAAAGTCATCATGATATTTTTGATATTCATGCATATCAAAAGATTAAAAATGAACACTTTGAATCAAAACCAAGTGCATACGATTTACCACCATTCACCTAACAGTCTGTATTCAAAAACTGAACCCAAAGTACTTACAACAGAGGAAATACCAAGAATGGTGATGCCACGATTAATTTTCCTATCATCCGCTCTGGGATGTACCACGCATAGACGACTGTACAGGCTATCAAGTACAGCAGGACTGAGTACAACAGCAGTCTGTAAACCCGTAACTTCAGCTGCTTCTGGTTCTTCTCTCTGTATTCCTCAAGGGCCTGGATATCCTGAGGGAGATCAATTAAAACACTTCATAAAACTCCATAAGGGCAGGAATTAGTAAGTCGAATTCAAATAGCTGGATAAAAACTGCTAGAGTATCATTCATATTTAATTACATTTTTACAACAAAAAAGCAAATTATGGGTTTGTCTTTAAAATTGTACCTAAGGCAAAAGCTCAAATATATTTCATAAAAATGGCAATTAATAAAACCGTGTGCATGCAAGTGCTATCAGTAGAATGAACAGATATTCAGATATTGTATATTAAACAATATTAGTTATTGTTTATAGCAGGATCAGGTCAAATAAAAGCATGTATGATGGCCTTATGACACCAAATTACTGTAAAACTTTAAAAACATTCTGCAGAATACAGAAAGTATGGAAGGAAAAGTTGTTTTGTCTAAACTTGAATCAAATCCCCATGACCTAAATACCTAAGGCAGAACTTGAGAGACAGGCTTTAATCAGAATCCACAATTTAATTTAACTGCACACTGATCTAATCTTGTCAAGATACAAATCAGGTCAAACGTGTTTAAATCACATTCAGAAGTCACAATTAGAAGTCTTCGGCTTCTAAACAGTAAATGTAGTACAACTAAGTTAATTGCACAATACACAGCCAAACAGACCTCTCTCAATGGGATAGTACTGTATAACTCCATCCTAAAATATCTAATGACAGCTACACAGTGCCTGTACTGTAGCAGACATTTGTGTCTGTCTGTAACCTTGTGTTATTCTATGAGTCACAACTGAATGAATGAAATATATATGTATATATACACCTGCACTGTAATTAACACCAGTTTAGACATTACAAATGTCTAATTGCACAAGGACACCTTCAATGTCGGAAAAGTATAACAGACAGAATGAGTGACATCAGAAAATGGTTCAAAGACTTGTGCAGTTTTATACCTTGTCAAGACCCTCCAAGACCTCCACAGTGGTTGGCTTTGCCTATGGATGGATACAGTACAGTTAGCAACAATAAAGCAAGCTGGCAGGAGATACAAATGTACAAAATTGTGACATTTCTCCACTTAGATTTCTATATACCTCAGCATGTTATATTAACTCATTAAGTATCAAATCACACTCCTAATTACGAAACATCTGAAGGAACAGTTTACCCAAAAATTAACATTTTCTGTAAATTTACTCACCATTGTGCCATGCAGGACTAGCATTACATGACTTGTTCACCAACGGATCCTCTGCAGTAAAAGGGTGCCGTCAGAATGAGAGTCCAAACAGCTGATAAAAACTTCTTGTGAAAATCAAGCATCAAAAACAGTCCAGAAAAGTTATAATCAAATATGTTAGTGGATTTTGAAGGACATTTTCACTGGAAGAAGTGTTATTATGGATTACAGACTTGTATTTTGGCCACAAGCGACAGTTTAAAGTTAAAACGCCTTAACAATAGATTTGTTTCTTACAAACATGCAGCTTTTTCATTCACAAGATTATTTGGATTACTGTGATGTTTTTATCAGCTGTTTGCACTCTCATTCTGACGGCACCCATTCACTGCAGAGGATCCATTGGTGAGCAAGTGATATAATGCTACATTTCTCCACATCTTATGAAGAAACAAACTCATCTACATCTTGGATGGCCTGAGGGTGAGTAAACTTTCAGCTGAATTTCATTTTTGGGTGATCTATTCCTTTAAGACTTTGTAGCATTCAAGAAAGACAACAGCACACCATCTATCTCTGTGCCATTTCTATCAAACCACCTTAAAATCAAATTGCAGCTCTTAACATTAATAGTCCACATCCTACTAGTTTGAGTGACTGAAGCACATTTACCCTCCACCGAGACACCACAGCCCCCATCTTGTGAGGGCGGTCCTTCTCTCACTCCACGCCAAAGCCAGACACCTGTTCACAATAAAGGCAACAGTTTCTTTCAACAATAACAATATTTAAGTTACAAACAAGATCATGATAGATGTTTTCCACTTGGGAAAACACATGGATTAGAGAACGGATTATAAAACCTCAGTAGGCTTTCATTTACAAAAATTTGGATTTGTTAAAAGTGTGTATGTCTACAAAACAAATGCTAATTTGAGATTAATTTTAACCAAATAAATTTTTCTGGTCCATTGATTTTTAGTGGATGAAGTCAGTTCTCCTCAAACTCGCACAGGTGTAGAAAATCACATTAACTAGCAACACAACCCACTATTATTTCAACCTTATATTATTGCTCAGTCATTTCAAACCAAACTATTTTCGAGAACTGTTTTACTTGAAGAGTGTATTTGTGTCAAATACCACTCAAGTTTAAGTTTTGTTTTCTGTTGCAATGCCATTCAGAAATTGTGGCTTGCATGTGCAAACACTTTCTGGTTAGATGCATGAGATCAGATATCAAACACCACCACAGCTCACACAAAATCTGGAGGCTCTGAAAAGTAACAAGACACTCCTCTATTTTAAACTGCAGAGACCTCAAGAGCTCAGTGGGCCCTTCAAAAACACAAACTTGTTTGAGAGTATGAATCAGAGTGAAAAACTGCAAGAAGCACCAGTGAAAGTCATTTTATTTATAACTTAATTCAGCCTCGCCCAATTTAAGAATGCGTTTTAATATCAAAATCTTATATATGTGATGCTTTAAAACTAATAGCCTACATTAAAATAGATTCGCACGATATTCTCCAAACAATAACAATCAAGAAGTTAATGTAGAAACAACTTCACGAGTTTGTTCATCTCATTCTGTCAACTAACACATTGCGCTTTATATGTTTTAGCATAGAATAGAGTTGCCGACAGATTATGTGTCCTTAAACTAGAATATCAGGAATGCTTTAACATTCAATGCAGGTTTAAAAAGAATAACTAACTCGCTATGCTCTCTTTCATGCACGCCCTGTTATACAGCTGTATTGTGCCAAAACCGACACAACAAAAAACCATATAAGACGCCTTACCCGTCAATAATATCTCCAGAAGAGACTTGCGCTTTTATTCCTGTATTTCAACAGCCTACGTCATCAAACTGTTCCCACAACCCCGCGCGGCACGGACCGTCACGTGACCAAGCACTTTCCCTCTCAAAGCGCGGGAAAATAGAACGAATTTCACGCCACGTTCACGTCACGGCGGAAACGAATGATTTATTGCAAAAAGGTATGTATATTTTGCTTATTTTGAGCGTTTTGAATGAAATAATACTGTAATAGAAATTCTATTTAAGCACGGGATAATCTTGCTGCTACTGTATTTGTAAACATTATGTTGTGTTAAAAATGCTTATAGAAAATGTGCTGATAGAAATGTTGCCTTCACATTTCCTGCATGCTCTATAGTCTTAACAACGTTTATTCAGTAACACACTTTATGGTATGAATAGACTTTTATGCTATTGACAGTATCGGAAATGTAGTGCACACGTTGTTAATACTTCAGAAAATAGGTTACTTCAGAAGTCAACAGCATGTTTTGTGCTATACATTACATCAATTTATTCAAATTAAGGTAATGGGAAAGTACCATTTACATAGCAATGTATTATTTTGATTTTTGTTTTTAATGGATATTACTACAGTCCTTGTAAACTAGCAATTCATACAACTGTCAACACAATGAAAACAGCCACTGGACAACTGTTCAGTAAATAACTACTTATGACTTATGGCTTATTTTTATTGCAGGCTTTCTGGAGAAAAGTAGAACTTGAAAGGTCTGCATGAGGTGGTGAAATGTACAGTGCAAATATGTGATGTGCAGTTTGGTTATTTTTATGTAGCTTAAAAAATAGACTATACTAGGTTTGTCAGTTCCATTCATTCCAATTCCAAAATTCACTTGATGCAAAAAAAAAGATTGCTTGAATGTGAATATATAATAGTGATGGTTGACTTTGTTTAGGAGCAGTATAACATGATGAGGAGGAAATTAGACTTCCTTGCAGAGAAACAAAGCATAGGGCAAATTAGAAGCTATTTCAACACAATATTTTCCTTAAATGTAGTTTTACTAATGTAACTATATAAATATTTAGGTTCAGTTTGGTTAAATATCAATTAATATAAATGTTAACACATAAGGCACATTTTTAGGTTAACGTTCTTTTTAAATGTACACAGTAAACAGTGGTAACCTGCCATTGTTACATTAAGAAACTATTTCTTCCTAACACTTAAATTTAGTTTAGTTTTAGTTTTTTTTTTTTTTTTTTCTTCGGTGATGTTAAAAATGTTTTTAACTTCAAATGAATAAAGCACATTTTAGGTTATTATTTTTATTTTTATTTTTATTTTTTTGTAAGCTGCTCAAAGCTGACAAAAACAGAAACATACAACAGGAATGTATGTTTTGCCATGATTATAGAGGGTTAGAATGTGCATATCTTTACCATTGAATAATAATACTATTACATGATTATTGGTAAATCCAATTAATTTTGTTTTGTGATGTTTAAGTAATTACATATATTAGATTATTTGTCACCTTTGTCATAGTCTTATTGATTTAGTCAATTTTACAATATCCCAGTATTGGTAATTAATTTGGCTAAACGAATGTCTTCAATTAAACTGGCTTGAAATATCACAAAAGCTATATTATCCCATTTGAATTTTTATTTTCAAATAAAAAAGTAGATATTAGCATTGCTGTGAGACCATTTCAAGACTTCATGTTAAAAAGCACTGCAAATGTTTTGTGAGAAAACTGCCAGTGGTTCTTATGGTTGGTGCTCTTTCTTTAAAATCTGTTAACTTTGAAATGGAGAGAGGATGGGGCATTCAGCATGAAATCTAAATCTAGCATGAGTGCTAGAACGACCATACTGCCTCAGCTGGAATAGTGAAGATCAGCACCATGGACAGCAACTGTACTTATAAATGTATAACTTTCACAACACAGTGTGAGTAGATTGAATCAAGTGCACAGTGAACTTCATCATAAAGTAACAATTTTAGCATGTATATGTCCATTAAGTAATAATGCATCTTCCATAAGTTACTGAAACCAGTTGTACAATATGTTTGTATGTCACTAGAAGTAAACTGGTAACCACACTGGACTAAGATCTAAAAACAAGACCTTGAGTATTGTGCCATAGCAGATATTTTTAAGACATTTTGAGATGTTTTTTTTTTTTTGGCCAGACAAAGGAAGTCAATTGTATCCAAAATTCTTTGGATTTTTTTCTTTGTCAAAATTCTTCAAAATATCTTCTTTTGAGTTTGAGGGTAAGTAAATGACAGAATTTTCATTTGTGATAAGATAAACTGGCATTGTGGAGCCAAAAATGATATTTTATTGGCTTGTGTATTAGTACAAGCTTAGATTATTATCCTCTGGCATTGGGGTTGCTGTGTTGCCCACCACTTGTCCCTACATTACACACAATCTATAAAAGATACATTAAAGGCAGACTGAATGCATGCATTATCTTTGTATTATGACACTTATGTCCATTTGTTTCTAAAATCATTGCTGAATAGTGTTTAATACTAAATAATGTGATTGTAAATGAGCTGCATCTTCATTAAGAGATTCTCTTCATTCAGTATCATCCAATATTTTAGCAAATTAAACACACTGATAGCAGATTAAACACTCTCTCTCTCTCACACACACACACGCACACACACAGTTTGCCCTTCTTTGAAAGATGCACACTGCATGCATTCAGAAGTATATTGTATTGTATAGGCAATGAGTCTGTTTTCTATTGCATATTACTGAGTTCAAATATACAGTTTGCTTTGTAGTTTTACTCAACCCAATAAATTTTGTAGTGCCTTCAAAAAGGTCTTTATTTGCTGTGACTAATTAGAGCTGATTCAGACATCTCAGATTCAATATCAATATTTTCTCTAATAGGGAGTCTGTTTGTTTTCAGTATGAATATTGATTAAAATTGTGTGATATAAAGCACTTGGTCATTTGACTTTGAAGCAAAACTACATCCCCTGGAAATCTGTGATAATATATATATATATAATTTATTGTAAATATTGGTGAGCTATGTGAGTATTTACATACATATCACTGACCACTGTCAATGGGACTCATTTAAAGCAAGAGACTGCACTTTCTGTTTCAGTGAGATGGAAACTAACAGCGAGACTGACAGACTGCTCATGAATTAGCGCGCAAAGCTGCTGCACTTCTTGTAGAGTAACAGCTGTCAAGAACATTACAGTGCAACAATATCTCTACGTGTTTAATATAATGAGGTGCCAGTATAGGGTATTATTTCTTAGAAATCCGATAAATCCGCGAAAGTGTGATGTCATTTGAGGTATAGGATAAATGATTTGCAAGTAGCCGTTCAAGCCTACCGTTTGCGCGCTGCCTTTTGTCCTGACCCCGACTGTCGCTCACACGAACTTTCCACAATTTGCCGTTGAATCTAATTAAAAACAATCCTTCGTTATTATTGCGACAAAAATTTGGTTAACTTCATGGCGCCCTGCACGTTGAACTCAACGCTTTTGCTGTAATGACGGTCGTAGGTCTGTTTGGCCATGAAATGATGCGTACTGCTAAAATGAAACTCATTCACTACCTTATTTGAAATTGTTGTCAATCAGACAAAGGGTTAACTTTATGGTTAATTAATTCAAGTAAGACGGAATGAATGGTGTCCCACTATATAGGCTATGCGTTGACGGTAAACTACATGTGTTTGCCTGTCAGGTTTAACTGGAAAGGAAAGCAATAGGCGTCAGCGTTTTCTGTACATCAGATGCATTCAAATACGTTCCAGAATGTGCCAGGTGACATTAACGGTATGATGTCTAGGTGTACTTGCCATAAATGCGCGTTGTATTGGTAAATGCCCTCTGTTCGTGTTCGAGAGCTGGTGTTGACATGTTTCACACTGCAAGTGAGTACGCTGAAAATATACTTTGGCAAACTGTGATATAATTAACGTGTTATTTCAGTAAACTATTATGTTTTGACCCCCATTTTCTCCTGCAAACCAAACCTTCTCATTGGCAGCTTATGGCAAACAGACAGCTCAGCCGTTAAAGCACGTGAAAGCAATTTTCAAGGATAATTGCGAACATGTTTTAATACATATGCATGAAAAACATTTTCCTTTTTCAGGGAGAGGGAGCGACTTAACGTGCTTATGCAATTGATTGAGGGGATGACCTGCTATTCAAAATGTTATTTGAGAACTATCAAAATGTGCAGACTTGCAAATTGCCCAGCTTGTATCTGAATTACTACCCCATTCATCATCATTATGGGCTGATAAGTTAATTTAACCATTTCATTCTGTCTTAATGAGCTATAGTTAAATTAATGTCACATAATATATGAAAGCAGCATTTGAACAGAAGCGTTCATTTGAGACAAACAAGGGTGGCCATGGTTTCATTTGATGCACAAATCTCCTCATCACAGCCGGTGCTTCTGTTGCCACGAACCTTTTCCCTTCTGTTCCCTGGGTTTTCTTTAATGGTGTCAACAAAAACAAAGCGAATAATAACGCTTTGTTGAAGAGTAGCTGTTTAACAGACGACCGTTGACTCAATGCATTGAACTCAATAGCCGCGCCATTGTTTGGTGTATTTTCCTGTTTAAATCACGTTCGGTTTCTTCTGATGTCCCACCATTTTTACGCAGTCCATTTACCGCAAACAAAATCATGACAGCATATGGTGATCTATAAAGCAGTATCATCCTGATCTAATTTACAGGGCGATGTAATAGTTAGCATGTCGAAATAGGTATTGTGAAGGTTTTACTTCCATCGCAACAACTGGATGGGATCGGGATCACCCTCACCCTGCCTAGACCTAGACTTCCCCGAGAATAATAAGATCTGACAGCTTTGGGTAGGCATTTACCAAAGTCTTCTATTTATCCGATTAAAAACTACGACCTGCCTTTAAGACACCTTGCGTGGACCTAATAATAAATGCCAGCTATGGTATCATTTGATTGAATTTTTAGCGCAGATGCTCAGTGGAGTGCACCATTTTCCGCTCGCCAGACGTATTTGTGAAGTTCCACCTTAAAACAACAGTCTTTTGGCCCCACGTGCTCCCTGTAGTTCGGATTTTGTCCTCCCCGCAGCAGCTGTCACCTCGCATTACTCGCAGTCAGCTAAATGAAACATTATTCTAAACATATGCATCGTAATCAGTTCGGTCACACTTACAAGAACACGCGTTAATAAGGCAATCAATCACAGTGGAACAAGCGAGTTGTTCTGCAACAGCTCATAAACAGTGTGTAATGAAGAATTGGAGGTTAGCATGACACGCGCTGATCAGATAATCAATGTCAAAGATGCGATGAATGTCAGTAAATGTAGTTTTTTATGTCGTTTCTATAAAATCTTCAATTTACAACAAGCAGTTCAATTACCCAGAAAATACAGTCAATTAAATGGGCGTGATTGGACAGTAGCGGGAGGATCATCGATCTTTGCATTTCTATCTTGGTGGTGGACATTTAATTTGGGTTTTCTATTAGCACCGAAATAAAGAAAAAAATAAAATATATTAAACAACCCGCAGATTTATTTTCTTGTCAAAAGCAATTCGGCTAAGGTGACAGACAGTTTGCTGCATTTTATGATGAATTCTTTTTCCAGTCTTTGCACATTGGATACAAAACTGATGGCGTTATTGTGGCCAGTGTTTTTCTGCCCTCTGTCTTCTCCAGTTTGCCTCTCCATCTATCTCAATGCCTTTGTTGTATGGGTTGTAACCCTCGCCTTGGTAAAGAGCATAACGAAACATGGCGATACATCACACTCTTGCTGCGCCTCTAATCCCATTTCTTTAATGGGGACGTTCAAAAAGAAAGCAACTTATCTCAAAGTCCCCTGGGAATGTTCCGGTATATATTTAACCAGGCTGCAATTAACGACAGTATCAGCTTGTATCATTTAGAGGTAATGTAAAAATAATGGTAAATTATAGGGCCGGAATGACCCGTGATCGCAGACTCCATATTCCCTATAGTTTTAGTGTCGTTTTAATTAATGCCAGACTCACTTTCTCACCGAGGAGAAAAAAAAAAAAAAAAGTGTTAACAGAGCAGGAACGCTTCACACTATTGGATTTTTTTTTCATTGAAATATTGATTTTAAAAGGAAGATGAAAAGACCTCCGTGCATTAAAATCACATTTTAAAAATTTACTTACAATAAATTGAATTTACGTGTATTTATTATTGTTTAGAATTAGACAGAACAAAAAACTAAATTAGAAATTTAAGTAAGAAAAAGTGGGAGAAGAGTGGACATTTGTGAATGAAACATAAGCCACATCCGTTAAATTAGATTTTGAATTTGCGCGACTTTGATGCATTCAGTTAATACTGCAATTAGCTATTTGCAACGTGCACAATGATAACGATATTAAAAACTGCGTTTTAAATATTTATTTTCCAAGAACAACACCATCAATAAATAACATAATATACATTTTTATATTGCACATTTTTCTCAAGTGAAAATATGAAAATTCATACAGTCGGCAATATGTAATATACAGAGACGTAATGTACAGAGTCTTGTATCACGGCAACCCTTGGGAGAGGAGCAAAACACTGGGATTTTAGTATTGTCATTGAACAGACGGCAGCCAGCCCCGCGCAACAACTCAGTTACATTCTTTAAAAAAAAAAAAAAAAAATCTATTTTTTTTTCTTCTTTTTTTTTATTTGAAATGGAAACAGCAATGTAATATGCTTTATATACAATGAGTGATAATTCTGGCTTGCAACATGATTTCAGGCCTAATATTTCTTCGCTTTTAAATCGTTCTGTAGTCCGGTGAATTAATGTCAGATTGTAAGTAGCTACCTAAGACAATTGTGTAATCCTAACATTAAATAAACATCCAACCAGTCACATAAATTAAATAATAAAAAAAAAATGTAAAAAGGGTAAAATCTGTGACGTTAATAATTTCGAATGAAAGTCAAAATTTTGGTTTAATACCATTTAAACGTTACTATGCGTGTTATAACAAAATATCTCACCATTTGATCTGTACAAGTGCTATTTTGCTATTTTTAAAATGTGGTTTTATGTAAGGCAGAATTCCGCCCAGTGACAAAAAAAAAATATGTATGCAGACAGAAATGCATGAGCAATTTGTCTGAAGTTTGGGGTTGTGTGGATAATCCCATTATATTGTGAGTGAAGAGTCTCTACTGGGAGTATTATGGAAATATCGGTTTGGATTTAATGAGACTGCTCGCATCAGCGGAACATCTCTAAGAAAAAAGTCTACCCAGGCCGACCAACGTTCCAATAAGAAGATTGGAAATAGGACTCGGTGGAAAGAGGATTTTTTTTTTTTTTTTTAAATAATAAAAAAGAATTCTCAGGTAACGAATACCACGTTTAATACTGTACAATCTACACACCAAGAACAATGCGAAATGCTCAAGGTCTTTTATCTATCTTGTCTAATGACTTCCCACAGCGGGTTGTTATGCTTTGACAGCGAGTCTCAGAACGGGAACTTTCTTACATTTCCACGTTCAAAGGAGGTCAATCAAGGTACATGATTGGCAATTTTCGTCATAATCTTCACATTATTAACAGCAGAATTGACATTGTAGCAGTAGTGCAGGTTTTATGCGCCACACTCCTGGCTCCCTAGATCAGGGAGAGTCCCTCGAGCAGCAGCACTTTCAGAATAGCATCACTATTACGCCTGGTCCCTAAACCGATGCTAAAGTGGCACAACCAGTGTATATTCTCTTTACTGCACGATGTGGTCCAATCTAATCGAAAAGAATATTTGCATACATGTGTAATAAATAAATAATAATAAATATGAATAAATCCAAAAAGAATAATAAACCTACCCATATTTAAAAATAAAATTCAAAATGACCGTTTTGCTCATTTTATTACGTGCTGTTTTAAAACTGTGTGTTGTAACGTTTAAAAGGCCTTCGATTTCCATAACAGTGTATTTAAAAAATAATAATAATAATATAATTCTGGGCGTTACAGGCCTTACTGGAATGGAAATGCTGTCCCTTAATTTAAAAATAATAAGAATAATAATAATTACATGTGCTTCATATGAAAGACTGTATGCCAGTACTAAGCTATCTATTGAGTGCGCTTTCTTCTCTCTGGTCCGGTGAGGGCACCGCGGTTTTGCTGAGAACTGCTGCCGAATATGGCAAAAATCCGCTCTCGGACCTCTGCCCGCTCGCCGTGCAGGTGAAATCAGAGCTGGTGCTCCTGGAGCCCAGTGCGCTGGCGGCCTGGCTGCTGTGGCAGCTGAGACATGAGCACGGCCCCGCAGCTGAAGGCGCGCTGACTGCTGCAGCGGCCGCCGCCGCCGCCGCTGCCGCTGACGCAGCCGCGGAGCTGTTCAAACCTGCCGGTGACTGGTATAGTCCTGGATGTCGGAAACTACACAACAGCTCTGGGCGCGAATATGGATGAGAAAGCGCACGGAAAGTATCAAGGGGACGTATAGAGGTAGCAAAAGGTGAAGAAGCGGCTCCTGAGGCGGCTGCCGCAGCAGCTGCTGCCGTGACACCGACATGAGGGTAATAGTGTAGTGGCATGTGGGAATGAAAAGGGTAAGGCAGACTTCCGGTGGCGGCCGCGTGCGTCATCATATAGGTGTAGAAGCTGGGATCGGCGGGATGTGGCCAGGACATGGCAAGCCGCTGCCGCTTGTCCTTCATTCGTCGATTCTGAAACCACACCTACACGCATCCACAGAAATGCACAGGTAACAATTAGGGATCAGGTGAACAGTGGCGAGAAGCGAGAACAAAACAATTAAAGACTACAGTTTAACACGGCCAAACAATCTCAGGACCTATAGTTTTTCAGAGCTCTTAGACATTTATGATCAGAGGAGAATTTGTCATTTATGAATCGACCAATAATTTTGTAAATGGACCCCATTTGGACGGTTTTTGTGGTTAATGGGTTACGTGAGCACAGATGAAAAGAGGCAGGTTTTTGCGTCAGACCAAATAAAATATTAGATTTTCTTTTTTGGTTATGAATGTTTAATGCAACCCACATTCATGTGTACAGACTACGTGTTCTCTGTAAACAGAATGGATTCAGTTTTTGGAATGATAATAGGCATGTAAAATTGCGTGTTTTTGTTTGTGTAATCTTGTGCTGGTGGCTGTGCAAAAGGTCAATATTAGCTAAATATTTTACGAATATTACAATTTCTATCTTCTCTGGAAAAGTAAACAAAATCAGACCAATACCTTTATTGTTGTCTCGGGTAAGTTTAATGCTGCGGCCAGTTCACATCTCCTGGGTCTTGAGACGTAGTTTTCCCTGTAAAATTCTTTCTCCAGTCTTCCAATTTGTTCTCGGGTAAACGCAGTCCGGTACCTCCTCACCTGGTCCGTGCTCGAACTGCTGGAGTTACTGATGGAACCATTAATATTCGATAGAGACGATGAACTTGTGTTGGAGGTTCCTGAATTACTGTCGGAAAAACCTAAATCGGATAATGAAAGAAATAAATGTCAAATGTGTAAATATTTTAAACGTGTATATTTGTCTTGTATCACCTTGATTTGTACATTAAAATAAAATATACAAGCACGTAAAATAACGTGTGATTGTATTTATAAACGTAGAAATGCAATTCAGCTGAAACATGTTGGGATTACATTTAACTTTATTTTTCAGAAAATCTAGATGCAGTGCGAAATGATTTTAAACAAAAATGAAAGCCACCGAGTATCAACAATTAAACACCGATTCAAATACATAATTTTAACACTGCAAAATGCACATAATGCACACATAACGCAATCACAGATAATTTAATTCGTTTAAGGCAACGGTAAAAGACTTGCAAGCTCACAAAAAGACTTGGGGAAATGCTACCATAAAATATGAAAACATGCATTTGAAAAAAATAAATAAATAAAAATAAATAAAAAAATTCCAATGAGGGCTATATTTGAAACTTTGTGATGCCCACTCAAATTGACATTTGAACAATTTTACAGACTACTCGATCAAAGTTATCATGTAAATTGTTTACCTTTGCTATTGTTTTCCTTCTGTTGGCTGATGCTGCCCGGTGAGCGATGAGACGGGCAACCCACTTCCACATCGCTGTTCATATCGGAGTCAGGAGAAACTTCGGGATACAGGTTTATTTTCTTCCTGCTTTCGGAGGACGACACTTCTGTGGAGGAGGTATTGTCGCTGTGGTGGTTTCCGAATAAGCTGTCGATTTCGAACTTGCCTTTGGTGGGAATATCCCCGAGACTGCCATGCAATGAGGCGGAAGTTATTCTCGGGCTGAGGCGACCTGCGTGCTGAGAATTTTCCAGGGCCTCAAGCACCGCGTTCCCGGCCGAGTCAGAGAGGTTGGAGAGCCTCTTTCCTGCCACTGGACTGTGTAGTCCCCTTTCCATCAGAATCATTTCTTTTCTTATCCTCTCCATCATGAAGTCGTGCAGAAAAAATCCAAAGTCCCAGGGCTGGTGCTCCGATGACTGGTGGTGGATCTAATCCGCATTCAGCTCAGCTGCCGCCTCTAAATAATATAACACCTTTATGAGCTGGAAGCAAAAAACAGAGGAATGCCAGTGCGGGCAACGAATGACTGCTCAAAATGACCCGCGCATCCTCTCTGGTCCAGAAAGTCATTCATCAAAAAAGTGGTTTGCGCCTTCGTCGTTAAAGGTGCGCGTGACGCGGTTCGAATGATCATTTATTGTAACAGGTTTATAAGCAAATAAATAGGAGAGAGACTGTCATCGGCTGATAGAGTCGGCCCTTGATCGGCCAGACGCGTATATCCAGGTGGAGAGAGAGAGGAGAAGTGAGGAGAGCAGCTTCTGATCTGAGTCTGTTTTAGATGGCTCCTGGGGTTGGCCTCTGGGGTGAAATTGACAGTCTGATTAATAAAATGAGCGCGGCAACATTTCCCTCTTCATTTAGGAATATCATTATGCTTTGATTCTCTATTGTTCCTTCCTTCTGTTCTGGCTCTCCCACTCCCTCTCTCTGAGCTGTTTCTTTTTTCTTTCTCTGTCGATTATTTCACACAGACGTTTTCGAATGAGAGGCATTAGTTATAGATTTTTGCATCCAATTAGAAGATCCCGTTGTGAATATGGTTGTTCGTTACAAAATAACGATACGGGCACATTACATTTAGTGACAATTTTTAAACGCCGCGGTTTTCTTAAATTTGTCGGAGATATAGCCTATGACTCAAGCGTTTGCAAAAGCTCATCTAGATATTTTTTTAATAATTTGTTGATATAATTATTTATTAATTTATTATTGGTAGGCTAGTCGTCTTCTAATACATTTCTTGTTTTATGTATCGTAGCCTACTGCTGAAATCACGAGATGCATTATTTTCGTCAATTGATGGCATCCTCATTTCACCACACAGAATATAGTTAAAACCGACTAATGACGCTCACTGACAAATTTCGTTTATTAAATTCATGTTTAAAATTCATGGTAAAAAAGACTGAACCAAAATTATGTGAAAACACAAGAAAAACCTTTTAATTCATTCTACACATATATTCACATTTGGTTATGGACTGATGTTGTATTTACGTTTTATTACTAGCCTACATAATTATACTATGCAGATCTGAATACAGTATAGGGATTATAATTATGATCAGTGCCAATCTAGATCGCTGATCACACTTAAACACGTAAGAAATCTAATATGCAAAAGGAAAAGACTAAATATTTTACTCAGTAGCCTACTGTTTCTCACAATATGTCGACTATATATTTAAGCGCATGTCTCAAACGCTGTAAAACAGATCATCAAAAATACGTTTTAATATATGATGCTGAGTCTCTAGTCTGCGCTCTCAAATCAAGTGTTAACGTGGGGGCGTGAGTGGCTCTTTAAGGCGAGGTTAAGTTATCCACTTCATGGAGAGAGAGAAGGGGGAGCGTGACAGAGACGCGCGCTAAATTGTTTTTGCGTTCTTTGGCGCCCTCGCCAGTTTTTCCACAGTTAATACAACAACTTGAATTTAGTGAGTGTTCAACTCAGCCAACACCTTCCCATAGTTCAGATAGTTCATTAACCGTAGTTCTTACACAGCAACCCATTTGTTCATTTATTGTATTAACAATTTATTTATTGTGACATCTGTACAATCCAATATAGAGAAATGAAATCAGCAAAAGGGACACAAAATAAACTATCGTAAAACAGTCAGTCTACAAAAATTGAAAAGTGTTTGGTAAAAAACAGAATCGCCTAGTACATAGGTCTTAGTCTTCGTATTTTCTTCTACAAGTTTTCCTAAAGCGCCAGTGTCTAAGTAAAAACGTTCGCAAATAAACAGCAGCATTGGACTACAATAACTTGAGCACATCTTTCCGTTTGCTCTAGCAGTTAAATACACATACAAACAATATTAATGTAATTTGTTTATTGCATAACAAATTCCAACTAAAATAGTCCAAAATATGCGATCGCCTCGTTTGAGTAACGGGACTGACTAGGGGTGAATCCCATTTCTCTGTTTTACCCCTTCCCCTTAGATTTGCCCGTTCACGTGAGAGTAAGGGCTATCCCAATTCTCGTTTTGATCGAGGGGTAGGGCTAAGGGGAAGTGGTAGATACCCCTTAAAACCAAGCATTTTCGCGAGTTTATTTGAAACCAGTGGGTACCCAGAACACACTGCGCAACCGGCAACAATGGCGGCCAGATCATCAAGAGAGTCCCATAAATGTATTTTCGGCTTAAATAATTGATTTCAAAATTACGACAGTCTTGTTTTGTGCTATACACAGTCCTGTACATATATATTTGCAGCCATGTTCTTAACTGAAACGTTTTAAAAAAAATCGCTAGTTTGCTACGTATGATGACGTAACCGTAACCAAGTGTTGTCTCATTTCATAGGGGTATGTTTTCACCCCTAGCGCTTCCCACTCGGTTTCGAGGACAAGGGCTAAGGGTAAAACAGAGAAATGGGATTCACCCTAATCCCGTCATATCTGACTGTGAGGACTCTTGTTCAGTAGATTGTTCCCCTAAAAATGACTAATTGTGTCAAAATTAACATATGTTTCATACCTGAAAGGCATTTCTTTCGTCTGTGGAATACGAAAGAAGACATTACATATCTTTCAGCTGTTTTTGTCTTTACAATGAAAGTCAGTGTGATTCAGAACAACACTGGACTCCACTGACTCTTTTATTGTCTTTTGTGTTGCACAAAAAAAAAAAAAAAAAAAAAAAAAAAAAGGCCATACAGGTTTGGAATGACAGGGTAAATAATTGTACATGACTTTCATGTGCTTTCAATTTTGTTGCAACAGTTGAGAAGGTTTTATTTTTATTATTTTTTTTTTCTCAAGTCAAGATGTAGGGCCTATTTATTTATGCACTTCTCACAATACACATCGTTTAACAGTAACTTTTCAGGAAAAAAAGAAGAAAAAAAAAACATTTACAGTACTAATGCTTAAAATGTCCCCAGCAGTTTAATTAAAAAAAAACAAAAAAACAAAAAAAAAAAAACATTTCTCCTCTCGCTTGAGAAAATAGCTTTAATGCTATTAGGTAGCCATATATGCAAGTTATATTTGTTAGGTCAACTAAGTAAGTCTAATGCATTCATAGTCAATGTGTGAAACTTAAAAGTTATACCGAAATTGTAAAATGATGATTAAGTTCCAACACAACAACGACTCTGTGCACAAAGCGGGGTCGATATAGACATGCTCATGAGTCTGTTTACAGTTTTACAGTAGGCAATACCCTTATAAAATTATAAAACACATCTGTCCTCCACACCTGACTCTGTGTAGTCTTCGCTTTGTAGGCTACATAGAGCCGCATTCATTTTGGAATAGAAAACAGCCCTCCTGAACAGTACCGCCGCTCCCTATATGCAGAGTACGCAGTTTGCGTAGGGCACCAACTTGAATAAAAACCAAAAATAATAATAATAATAGTAGTAGTAGTAGTAGTAATAATAAAATAAAATAAAATAAAATAAAATAAAATAAAATAAAACCTTGGTTCTTGTATCCATGGTAACCGCAAATTAACCATGGTTTTGTTACTTCAAATAATAATATACAAAAAAAGTATTAAGATAATATTTTTTGTGGTTATAAAAACAAACCTAAGCCAAAAACAGCCTTTAAAACGACTTAAAATGCATTATATAAAAACAATGAGGTAACCCTGCTGAAAAAAAACAAAAAACAAAAAACTATAGAACCAACACAGAAAATTCTAATACCATCACAAACCATTAACCTTTAAAAAATGGTTTTCTGTAGTGTGTTTTGGGACATATTCCATTAGGATTTATTGGTTTTAACAAGCCACCAATAGAAGGTGACCAATTACCAGTAGAGACCAACAGAACCCATTATGTTTCCATTAAAACCAATACAAGTCCCATTATAACCAGTAAAACCATTACAAATTTTGTGATGGTGTCTACTGTTTTTTTTTTTTTTTTTTTTTTTTTTTTTTTCAACATTACATGTTATAAATGCATGTAAAGGGCGCCAAAGGCCTGGTAATTGCTGCTGTTATACTTACAGGACGATCATATCCTTGTTTAATAGGCTATTGACCAAACATTTAATTCAGATATCCACTTAATCTTTAATTTTTGGCCACCTTTTTGCTATAGATGACACAGCCTCTATAATTTCTTCAACAAAAAATATGTGGACATCACAACCCTTACAAAAATTAACCATGGTTTTATCGTAATAAAACTGCTCAGTTTTCTTTTGCGTGATTTCTGAATGATTGAGACCATAAAATCAATCAGACAACTGTATTAAAATAATTGCCATAGGTAACTGTCTAGAGCTACAATTTGTAAATAATATAATTTAATAACTATTTATTTATTTACTTTTATATTTTATTAAAGTTCTATTTTGACCCCTATAGTAGGTGTTTTTTTTTTTGTTTGTTTGTTTTTTTGTTTTTTTGTACTTTCATAATATTTGAGGGAGGGGGCACAACAATACAATCCTGCTTAGGGCACCCATTTGGCCAGCAGCGGCCCTGCTCCTGAAGCAGCTGCAACAAAGTTGGAAGAATCCTCTATAATGCTGAAGACAAATCTTAATGCGACTATAGTCAAATCTTTATGCTACTTGCCGGATGCAATTTTATTCGTTACCAGCAGAGTTCAACAATTTAGTGTTTCCCAAAATCATAGTTACGAAACAGCAAACAGCATCGCAATCTGTGGTTAGAACTATAGCTCTCGACCTTAAGTAGCTTATAGTGTCCTGTTAATATGATATTGACTTAAATATATCACGCTCTTCTTGTGCAAAATAAGCTAACACGCAGAGCTGCGTTTCACAAAAGCATTGTAACATTAAGTAGATTGTAGAAAGTTCGTCGTAGATGAGTGCTCCTGGAGTAATCCTAGAGTGCGCTTATAAGGACACAGACAGACACGTGCAGCCACCTGCGGGACAACTGCAAAATTACACCTCAAATTTAAAACAGCTATGATTGTAATATGTGAATACGTTTATTAATACTATATTTACTTTTATTTAAATAATTAATTAAAATTGATGTTTTTTTTTATTAAAGCATAAATAAATAAATAAATTAGTATTCTATATTTTTAAGTAGACTACAATATTTTCTTGTTTAACATTGTAAAGCTGCTTTGACACAATCTGTATTGTATAAGCCAAAGCGCTGTATAAATAAAGGTGACTTGACTTGATTAATAATATACACGTGTCAAGTACTGATTTGTGTAGACATAGTATGGCACTGTAACAACTTTATACATATATAATTCAGAGAGAATTTGCAGGCTGATAGAATAAGGGGAAAACGCGTCAATGACTTGCTGCCAAGCATGAAAACTGGCCATTTATCAAACATATCTTGGCTCGCCAAAACGTCTTCCCATGACATCTTTCTCCAGATCAACAACACTTTCTTTCTCTGAGACCCATGCTCATGGATGCCATTTCTTTTGGGGAGTACAGAGCAAACCACCGCTTGACTGGTAAATGTCAGCTTCCACTTCTTTAATGCCTATCTGTGAACCTTGTTATCCTACTAAGTATCCTTTTCATTGCCCGATCACAACCTCTTCTTAAACCAGTGTCGATTTTTCTCCGTCGCCCCGCCCAATTCAATTTGAGCTTTAATTATATTTAGTTATATTCATGTTATATTATAAACACCATTCAGATGCAGCATTTTATTCTTTAAACAAAGTATACTATTTTTTTTTCTTCTAACCTGGCAAATAGAACGATAACGCACTCACCGCAAGTTTGTGTCAGCCCCTGTGCTTTTCTCTTTTCTCCTTAGAATATGGTGTACCCAATAACGCTGTCTTTATCTTTTCATTTACTTGTTTAATAAAATTAACTCGTGGTAGAGAAATCGGTTTTCATTTTTTTTCTATGCTTCTTACAGGCCCGTTTCCAAAATCAAATTACTGATGGTGCTCTAGCCTTAATGCACATCTTTTGTGGCATATTTTTAACCCTCCCACTGCTATAGTTATCTCTGTCAATCGTTGCTATTTCGACAGTGAAACACGCATAAATATACAGATGTCATGCCTGATATTTTGCAGTGTGTAACAGACCGAAAAACAAAAGAATTCTGTCTAACTTAAACACCTCTGATTTGCCATTGCGAAAAACACGTTGTAAATAGAAAACTTTGATGCTCCACAGGGCGCTAACACAAATAAGCACTAGAGCAGGGATGTGCAACTTCGGTCCTGGAGGGCCACTGTCCTTGCAGAGTTTTCTATATGAAAATACATGAAAAATAGATTCTTTCTAAATAGATTCATCAACACTTCTTCTTCTTCTTCTTCTATAAACCATGAATTGACAAAAAGTAAAATAAAAAAATGAATTCAGCATAAGGTTACATGACTACTGTGAATTCAGACATACCTCTTTCGACTCATACTGTTTTTCGCATACTATATAGTAGGCAATTTTAGATGCAGCTTGTATGTGCTGTGTACCAACATTTAAGTGATTCTTCTTCTCAGTGGTCAAAGACGATCAAAAACACTTTAAAGCTGTTTAAATGTTGCCTTATATCTAATAAGATGGAAATTTATATATAGTTTCTACTTTTATTATACAAGGTGAACACATTTAGACAGGCTGTGAATCCTGTTTTATTTTTTTAGACTGTTTTTGTTTCTGATTGGTAATAACTTACAAAGCAAATTGAACTTTTTTGGTTTCTTAGTTCTAAAACACGAAGTATACTTCATTTTTGTATGGATACTCTAGCAGTCGAACACATAGCCTTTCAAAGTGTACTAGCTTTGATAGTGAACAGTTGGAGCCATTTCCTATCTTAGACTATGCACAAAACTTCCTCTGCCAGACTGCCACTGGCCTAACACGGTTTCAGAGTGTTCTCGAGCTTCCAGCCACCCCTGCTTCCCTGGGGAGAGAGATAGCCTCTGGGACCAAGTACAGTTCACCTCAAATCAGCAGTTCAGCATCAGAAGAGTCAGGCTGATGTCTGGAGATCCACTCTAAAATTGTACCAGCCTAAGGAGAAGGTCTGGCTCACATTCAAGCCATCAAAAACTTACTTCACAGTAAGAACCTATTGGTCCTTGGTGATTCATAATATGCAAGACAAGGGGTTCCCGTCACTTTGAGGGAAAAAAGGAGGTACAAGAAACAAAAAATTAGAAACGTGTGTCTCCTGAAGAAATATTGAGGTCTTATGACGTGAATCGATCAGTCTGTGCAAGAAATCTGTAATCCACAGCCTCAGGCAAAGGTCCTGAAACAAGCTTTCTGTCGCATGATTATGTATGTGAGGTAGCAAAATAATGTCTGACACTTATGACACAAAGCTTGAGCTCCAGACTTTCATGAAGGTACACAGGAGCATTTTTCTGAGACCGTGGACTCCAGGTAATAATGTTCTACACAATGCTCAGTTTCTTGTACAGACCTTTGTTTCATACAACCTCAAAATATCAGCAGGAGCCACGATTATTAATTATGTGTATCCTGAGCCTGCCTTTTTATTTATTTTTTATTTTTTTTATTTTTTTTGTGACTTGTATATTATGAAACTCTGAGGACCATGGATTCAGCTAACGTTTTTATTACTTCTCACATAACAATGTTTTTTGGGAAAGGCGCAGTAGAGATTAGGTGGTTGTGGTTTCAAATAAAGTTTTAGTTAGTGCTTCGGGCAATTCGCGATTTGCTAGTTGAATTTTCACTACCTCTCTGTTTTGTGTGTGTTCTAAAAATAAATATATGTGACCCCGGACCACAAAACCCCCATAAGGGTCAATTTTTTGAAACTGAAATTTATACATCATCTGAAAGCTGAACAAATAAGCTTTTCATTGATGTATGGTTTGTTAGGATAGGACAATATTTGGCCGAGATACAACTATTTGAAAATCTGGAATCTGAGGGTGCAAAGAAACCAAAATATAGACAAAATCGCCTTTAAAGTTGTCCAAATGAAGTTCTTAGCAATGCATATTTGTAATCAAAAATTAAGTTTTGATATATCTACAGTAGGAAATTTACAAAATATCTTCATGGAACATGATCTTTGGGGGTTTGGGAACGATTCCCCCATCCCCACGAGGATCCACTACCCGTGGCCCAGACACACTCAAAAGCCACAATACACATAGGAAAGGACATTGGCTCAGTTTATCCACAAACTGTTCCAAAATTTATATAGTGTATTCCTGTGTTGTATGCATGTTCCTAGGTTATAGTAGCTTAGTTATAACTCTGTAGTACTGTAGTGAAGCTCCAATTACTTGGATCTAGACATATGAATGTATCACTGCCTTAATGTTTTCCAAACCCTGGCATGTTAGGTATCAAAATTACCGTCCTTCGATTCCTGGATTAATGGTGTATATTATGTCACCATAATTTGCACCATGCTCTTTTTACCATACTTTGACTTAATATTGGACAAATCCTTCAGACCACCATAAACCATGCAAATAAGGTGTTGCGTAAGACAAAGGAACCTCTCCCGCTCAAAATTCATACCTCTTCATCGGTCAATCTGCCAAAGATGGGTGTGACTAGGAACCGTTAAAAGTCCCTAACCCAAATCCATCATTGCTCAATCCTTTGAGACAAACTCTCCAAGACTCATCACCCTTGAGTCAGACCTTCTAGCAGTTTTTATGCTCAAGTAACTTTGTCGATTCACTGTGGACTCTCCGATCTTCAGAAGAACCTGATGAAAGCCTCCAGCTCACTCCTACTGAACTCATCAAGAACCTCTGTTGTCTACCGCATCCGGACTCTTGTTCAGCAACAAAGCCAATGTAAGTAATCGTTTCCAACTAGTTTAGGCCCCTTTGTTAAGGTGATTTTTGATTCTCTGATGATTCTCATTAGGTTGTGGTTAATTGATGCTAAATACTGTCATTCTTTGGTTCTTCTTCTCTCTCTCTTTCCTTACTTTCCTTCATTCTGTATATATGTGTTTTGCTTAGTCTAGTTGTATGTTAGCTGTAATTTCATTTATTAAATTCTGTAAATGAGTTATTTGGGACTGTATTGTACTGGTTTAGGGTAGTTGCATTCGCATTGGTGCATAGGTCAGAACACAGGAGCCATGAATAAGAATCAACAGTCATTAATTAAAGTTCAGCAAATGATCAGCACGAAACAGCACAGCCAGACCACAGGGCATTACTTGGTATAATCTTCATAGTGATATGTGAGGTAACTATAGGCATGTATGTGTGGTCTGAAACAATTAATAATAAACAACAATTAGAAACATCAACAACTTCAGCATAATAACTGGCATTCATACTATTAACTAACTGCCCATTGTAATTATTAATTCTCTGCAGTAATACCACTTTTTACCGCTGGCGCTCATAAATGGAATTATTTGCTGCGTCATCACACAATCCGTTAACTAGAATTTATAATCAGGAATAACTATAGAACGGAAATAAACAACATTAAATCTACATCTATACACAAAGGAAATATCAATCAGTTATGCTAATTTTGAATACTGAATCCAAGTATAGTAAATATATGGTGAATAAACGGCTTAGGCAAGACGCTGTTTAGCGTCGTCACTTCTGTTCCCGAACGAACTCACAATATCTTATTAATTATGTATCATAAGACACCTTCAGTAAAGGACAATCATAAATGAACTTACATGTTGTCATTGACGCACAACTTGGACACATATATTTTCAACCAAGCAAAGTTCAATTCAGTCCGTATTCTGGAGAACCCTATAAGATACCTTGTGCAGTCGGCTCAACCGGAACTGAAAGTTACTGACGTACGCAGTAACCCGTGACCTGATTGGTCAATCCTTCTCAACATCGCCGCCCCCAAATATGTTGAACATATTTGCTCCTTTAATAGAACAGTCAGTTAGGGGGTTCTGAGTCTTTGGCATGTTCATCAAGGGCAGGAAGAGGGATTAGTCTGGCGACTGGTCAGGTATATGTTTTATTCTTGACCTGGATCTCCACTGCTCGGATGTGACCATCTGATCCAGGAAAGGTCTTAACTACTTTACCCACTAACCACATAGCACGTGGAAGTTGTGGATCAACAAGCATGGCAATAGTTCCTGGGGAAATGTCACTCACATCTGTATGCCATTTGTGACGAGCTTGGAGTGTTGGCAAGTAGTGGCGAATAAAGCTCGACCAGAACTGATCTGTAAGCACCTGGCTTTGCCTCCATCTCCGCCGCCCCATGAGCTCTGTAGTTGGGTATACAACAGGTGGTAGTGAACTGTCGGGCCGCCCCATGAGCAGGTAATTGGGCGTAACGGGGTCAAAGTCCACTACATTGGAATAAGTATACCCCAGCGGTTTACTGTTTAGGATCCCTTCCACTTCAATGAGTACAGTCAGTAGAACCTCTTCGGTTACTGTTTGTGAGCCAATGCTGATACGAAGGGCGGTTTTGACAGAACGAATCTCACGCTCCCAGGAACCACCAAAGTGTGGAGCGTTTGGTGGGTTGAAATGGAAGGATATGTTCTGCTTAGTCAGTTGCTGTTGCAGTTGAGGGCTGAAAGATGCAAAGGTCTCCTGTAGTTCCCTTTCTCCACCATGAAAGTTTGTGCCCTGGTCCGAAAACAACTCACAAGGCTTCCCACGACAGGCCACAAACCTCCTCAGGGCCATCAACAAGGAATCAGTGTCTATGGAGGTAAGTAGGTCAAGGTGAACACATCTTGTAGTGAGGCACTTAAAGATTATCCTCCATCGTTTCTCGCACCATCTGCCAATTTTGATTTGAAATGGCCCGAAGCAGTCCATGCCAGTACTATAGAAATGTGGTTTCTGAAGTCTCAATCTGGCTGGTGGCAGATCTGCCATTTTTGGAATGACTGGTTTGGACTTCCACTTCTTACATTCTTTGCATAAATGTTGCTGCCTACGGATAGCTTCCCGACCTCTTAATACCCAGAAGCTTATCCTTATTTCTGCAAATATTCTCTCTGGTCCTGGGTGGCAGAGCTTGTTGTCATAGTCCTTTATTAATAGCTTAGTGACTGCGTGATGTGGATCCAGCACTATGGGGTGGATTGCTGATGTCTCCAATCCTTCTGCACGATGCAGGCGACCACCAACTCGAATGACCTGGCAGGACTCATCATATTCTGGTGCCAAGGTTAACAGCCGACTGTTTGAGGGTATGGGTCTTTTTGCTTTGAGCAGTTTGTACTCCTCAGGGAAACTGTCAATTTGTGATTTCTGGAAGATGAGCATTTCGGCAGCCTGGTAATCTGCTGCTGATGGTTGTTCAGCACGTTTATGTATTTGAACTGTTGCTTCAATCAGCTCACTCCAGGAAGGTTAGTTAGCTGGTTCAGGAATGTTCAGGTACATCCAGCAATCAGTTCTTGGATATCCACTATTCTCGTCCCAACGAACATTTTGAATCTACAGGATTCAGAATTAATCCATGCTAGGACAGTTGTGGAGTCTGTCCACATGACCACCTTACTGATTTCTAAAGTGAGCTCAGTTTCAAGGAGTTTGGCCAGCTGAGCACGATTCAAGGCTGCACACAATTCCAGTCTGGGAATGGTCTGTCGTCTCTTGGGGGCAACTCTGGATTTCACTATAATGAAGGTGAGCTGGATCTTCTGTGCGTAGATAGGCTACAGACCTATACGCCTGCTCAGAAGCATCACATAATATATGAATCTATCTGGAAACCTGAGACCGGTCTGTATCTGTCACAAGACAACGAGGCAGGGTGATGGTGGCCAAGTTAGGGAGTTCTTCTTCCCAGTTTTTCCAGGATTTCAGGAGATCCTCAGGCAAATTGGGGTCATCCCATTCCCGTTGTTTATCCCACAGTCTTTGGACTAACAGTTTAGCTCGAGTAGTGAACGGAAGGATGAAGCCAAGGGGATCATACTGGGTTGCCAGTACTCTATAGATGTAGCGCAGAGTACATCGTCCTGGCTTTACTTGGTGGGGTTTGTAGCCAAATGTATCTGACTGACAGTGCCATCTCAATCCTAGGGTGGATTCCTGGGGGTCATTTCGGTCCTGAGACAACCACAGCTCAGTACTGTCAGATCATGCTTCAGATGGCAGGTGCTCAATCACACTGGGCACGTTACTTGCCCACTGGCGAAGTTGGAAACCTCCAGGGGCAAGACGTTCACACAGTTTATCCACTAACTGTCTAGCTTCCTGAGGTGATGGAAGACTCTGTAGGCAATTATCCACATAGAAGTTCCTCTCTACTGTGGATCTCATCTCATCACCAGGTTTTGTGTGGTCCATAACATGCCGCTGCACCGCATAAATGGCACAACACGGGCTACATGTTGCACCAAACGGCAATACCTGCCATTCAAATATGTCTGGAGGCCTGTTCCTGTCTAGGTCGCACCACACAAAGCGAAGGATATGTTTATCATTAGGTAGGAGGCGGACCTGGTGAAACATCCCCTTGATGTCACCGCTCACTGCAACCGTGTACTCACGGAAGCGTAGAAGGACGCCTAGTAAGGATGGACCTAGGGCTGGACCAGGCAGCAGGTAGTCGTTCAGAACTTGGCCTTGAAACTGGAAGGAACAGTTAAAGACTACACGGTTCTTGCCATTATGCTGGACAAGATGGTGGGGTAGGAACCATGACTCACCCTCTTTGCTGACTTCTCCAGGAGAAAGTTTCACAGCATATCCAGTGACTTCAAGCTTATTTCTTTCTTCCTTGTATGCCGCGGCTTTGATAGGATCCCTTTCAAGGCTCCTTTCAGCGTTTCTTAAATTAGGCAGCACTGCAACTTTGGTGGCCTGAAGAAGCGGCATGTCCTTCTTGCGCAGCAAGGGGGTGGCAGACCGGTTCACTCCATCAACCAGTACTCTTGTGGTTTGAGTTTGCAGAAGATGCATAGCCTCTTGGTCTTGCTTCGACCGTGTGACCTCTCTCTCTGATTTGATAGGAATGACATCTGCCTGCCAAAGCCTTTCCACGTTTCGGAACAGCTCTGTCTGAGAGGGACTGAAGGTGGCATGCAGACACTGAGTGTTAAGCGTTACCTCCAGCACTCGAGCCGGGCCTTGCAGCGTCCATCCCAATCGTGTTTTAACCGCTGCTGGGCCCCCTGGTGGGCCAAGGCGGACTGGCTCTATAGGGGTAATAAGATGTGGATGGTCTGCTCCGATCAACAGTAATGGACAAGCCTTATGGATTGGCTGGAGAGGGAGGCCCTTCAAATGGCTGTATTTCTGTTGCAAAGTTGTTACATGATAAGAGTACTCTGCTAGGCTTAGGGGTTCAGCCGTGAATGCTTTCTGAATGTGATACCTCTTGTGCGGCTGGGACGGTGTTGAGATTCTGAAAGAGACTGCTGTGCCTTTAAGTGCAGTAAGGTCATGCCTGATTGTTCTCAAAGTTAAGTCTTCTACCTTGCCGGTGAGTCCTAGCTTCTGGGCTGCTGATGAAAGGAGGATTGTGCATTCAGAGCCATCGTCAAGCACCGCATACGTGTCCAAACTCTGACCATCATGATGCAGGATGACTCTAACCACCTTCAAAAGGACTCGTTTACAGCTTGGAGGTCTATCCAGATATATTCATTTAGTAGTAGCACTCACCAGACATGTGCCCTCATTCGCTGTCTTAGTGTTAACATCATGTAGGATCTGTAAGTGCTTGCCGTTACAGATGTGGCAGGGCTTCTTCAGAATACATTGCGCAGATCTATGAGAGCGTGCACACTTCCAGCATCTGTTGTTTGTCTTTATCCAATCTGTGATTTGGTCTTTAGTAAGTGCTTGGAATGAGGAGCACTGGCTCAGATAATGATCTCTGTTATCGCAGTACGGACAGAAAGCATTGCTCTTCTCAAATTTCTTTGCTGGATGTTATCCCGTCTGAGCTGCAGTTGGCTGATCTGCACCGTGAAGGATTGTAGCTGGCCTGGGTTTAAATCTGTGGTCTCTGCTGAAGTCCACTTTGGGTCTGACTCTATCTCGCTGGGTTTTGTTCCCACCAAAGCTCTTATGGTCTTGGCACCACGACTCAAACTTCAGCCACTTCGCCAAATCAATTAGTGTGTAAACAGCACCAGGTTCTTTGCTTACGCTCCTTCTAAAGACTGCACGTAGTTCAGGAGGTAATTTAGTGAGAAGTCGTGCTACATGGGAACTGCAGCGTAGTTTAACTTCTCCCTCTGTGCCCAGAGTCTTAAGGAGACCTACCAGTGCTTGGACTTGGAGCGCAGAGGATTCAAACCTCCTTGTATCACCAGACTGGATATCTGGGGAGTCCATAACAGCTGCTATCTTGTTCAGCGCCAATTGATGAGGACGCCCGTATCTATCAGTTAACACCTCCATAGTGTCTGTATATGGGGTAGGTAAGTTCAGGAACGAGTCTGCAATAAGGCGTTCTTCCATTAATTTCAGATGATCAATTAGCACCTGGTATTTGAATAGCTCCGTTGCATCTTCTGGCAACAAGTTGCTCAAGGCTAACTTTAGGCGGGTAAATTCACCTGGATCTCAATGGATGAAATCAGGTATGGTTGGCTGTGGGCCCCTGTAGGTTACCTCCTGTCTGGTTACACTTGTCTGCATCTCCCTGGGATTGGCTGGTGACCCATGAGTTTGGGAACGGGAGGAAACAGCAGGCATCAAGGGAGTGGAGGAAGGAACATGAGTAGCAAAGCTTTCAGGGTAATAACTTTGGGCAGGTAGCGGAGTAAGGCGAGCTTCAATATCTGTAGCATCAACATGTTCTCTACTATGTGGGGTAGGGAGTTTACGTGGGGTTGGTACTGGATGCACTCGAGGGTTTGGTCGAGGATCAGGTCTCTCTGGCTCTCTGTAGATGGTTCTAGGCGAGGGTATTGGAGGTGATGGAGATAAAGGCTGTTGCTCAGGAAGTGGAGGAACTTGACTTGGCTGGTTTCTCATTAGCATCTCTTGCATACCTTTCTGCATTTCTAACAGTTGTCTGATTTCCACCTTCATTGATTGCTGTGATTGCCGAAGCTGTCTGTTCTCTCTTTCAAGATCATGCAATCTTTCCCTGGATTCCCGAGGTAAGGAATGTGAAGAATACTCATATCTCTTACTCCACTGGTCTTTGATGAGATATCAGGGCTCTGCTTGTGGGCTCCTTGCTTCTATTGAATCAGGCGTTCTCCTACCAGATCCTTCATCTGAACTGTAATGGCTGAAATCCTGCTGGTGAGCCATCCTACTGTGACTACACCGATACTCTTCTCGCCCATGTGGCTGGTGTGCTGTCAAAGAAGCCCCAGGTTGATTTGGATACTGGACTTCAAAATCTTCTAAGTAGGCTGGATGATGGACTGAACGTTTAGGACGTGCACCTCCAGCTCGAAGGACCAAATTATGTAACTGAGTTATTTGGGACTGTATTGCGCTGGTTTAGGGTAGTTGCATTCGCACTGGTGCGTCGGTCAGAACACAAGAGGCATGAATAAGAATCAACAGTCGTTAATTAAAGTTCAGAAAATGATCAGCACGAAACAGCACAGCCAGACCACAGGGCATTACGTGGTATAATCTTCATAGTGATATGTGAGGTAACTATAGGCATGTGTTTGTGGTCTGAAACAATTAATAATAAACAACAATTAGAAACATCAACAACTTCAGCATAATAACTGACATTCATACTATTAACTAACTGCCTATTGTAAATATTAATTCTCTGCAGTAATATAATAATATAATAATTATTAATTATATATAATTAATTAATATAATAATACTTTTTACCGCTAGATGGCGCATGACGCTCATAAATGGAATTATTTGCTGCGTCATCACACAATCCCTTAACTAGAATTTATAATCAAGAATAACTACAGAATGGAAATAAACAACATTAAATCTACATCTATACACAATGGAAATATCAATCAATTATGCTAATTTTGAATACTGAATCCAAGTATAGTAAATATATAGTGAATAAACGGCTTAGGCAAGATGCTGTTTAGCATCGTCACCGAACGAACTCACAATATCTTATTAATTATGCATCATAAGACACCTTCAGTAAATGACAATCATAAATGAACTTGCATGTTGTCATTTACGCACAAAATGGACACATATATCTTCAACCAAGCAAAGTTAAATTCAGTCCATATTCTGGAGAACCCTATGCGATATCTCGTGCAGTCTGCTCAACCGGAACTGAAAGTTACTGACGTACGCAGTAACCCGTGACCTGATTGGTCATTCCTTCTAAACAAATTCATTATATTCACAATTGATTGCCTCTGTGTGCTGCTCACAATTCGGAGTCACCTAATGTTGATCTTGCTACATGCTAAGTTAATACTAGTACTATATGAAGTAGGAAAGTTATTCTTTCTTGGCCAGGAAAATGATCTTTCCTAGAATTGATAAATGATTATACTGTCGGTGGACGCACAGATTAAATCATTTTAATATTGATTCTGCTACAGTTAATTCTAAGATCTGATCTAAATATTCATAATTAATTATAACCAGTTATTATTAATTATAAATATTTCCCTTTTGAGCTAATTTGCTACAACGACCATGGGCTGGTATGGGGAAAGTCAATAGTGATGGATCACCACTGCTCGCCATCATCGTTCTCCCAGCTTGACCTGGTACACGACATCAGAAATCTTGGCCAGCACCTCACATGGGCTGTGCAAGTGACTGTAAAGCTTCGGAGAGTAACCCTTTTTCTTTTTAGGGGAGCAAACCCAAACTCTGTCCCCATGAGCAAAGTCTCTGTCATTACTAGGGACATCATACACCCATTTCTGTCTGCCTGACACAGCTCCCTGATGATCCCGGGCTCCCTTGTGCACAGCGTGGAGTCTGTTCTGCAACTTTAGCAAATACTCCAACCCCCGGCCCACCAGGAATCTCTGATTCAGGTGGGGGCCAAAGAGCAATTCTGCTGCTGTTCATAGTTCCTTGCCAAACATGATGGCAGTCAGTGTGCACCCCATAGACTCTTAAAATTCAGTAGGCCCAGAATCCCTGGGGTATGTGTCGGTCCCAGTCACACTGGTGTTCACTGGTTAGGATGGCTAGTTGGGTGGTCTGGGTATGGTTGAAGCGTTCCACCAATCCATCACTCTGCGGATGAAGGGGAGTTGTGCGTGTCTTGCGTATCACCAGGAGTCAGCACACTTCTTGGAACACTTCGGCCTCAAAATTATGTCCCTGATCACTGTGGATCTCATCTGGGGCTCTGAATCGGCAGAATCATTTCCTCCCCCAGTTTCTCTGCGCACTTTGGTCGAGTATTGGATATGCCCCCAGCCATTTAGTGAAGTAGTGCATGGCAATCAGGATGTAATAGTTCCCAGCCTCTGAGACTGGGAAGGGGCCCAGGATGTCAACCCCCACACACTTCATGGGAGCCCCAACCATACTGCAGCTGTTCTAGGGGTCGCTGTGTGGGTCCTTTTGTGGGACATAGAGCTCAACTTCCAACGGGCACCCTGCCCAATAGAACTGGCTTCTAATTGCCGCAGGGTCTTTGCCACTTCAAAATGGCCTGTCCCTACCGAACCGTGCACTAGCCGTAGGACTTGATGCCATAAGAAACGGGGCACTAACAGTTGCAGCAAGGTGGCCTCACCATCAGGTGTCTGCCACTGACGGTAAAGCAGACCATGACGGAGATAAGTGGTGTCAACTGGGAGTATTAGGCTTTCACTTCTGGTCCGAGAGCCATTATCTCCTACCATTCTGGCCGCTAAACTGCTACCAGCCACTTGCGTAGTCTCTTTAGGGCAGGATCCGTTTCCTGCTGCTGCTGCAACTCATGAGGTTCCAGGTGGTTGCAGGCCCCATCCCCTCCATCAACCTGCTTCATCTGCACCCTTTTCTCACTCTTCCTGCTTTCGACAATTGTGTCAGTCAATCACCTCGCAGGGGCAGCGGGACAGGGAATCTGCATTTCCATGCTGCTGGCCGGCCCCATGCCGCATCTCGAAATTGTAGTCGTGGAGCATCTCCAACCACCCATCAAACTGACTCTTGGGGTTTTGGAAACTTAAAAGCCAGGTGATGGATGTGTGGTCTATCCAGGAACCTCCTCCCATACAGATAGGGCCGGAAGTAATTAAGTGCCAGTACCACTGCTAACAGCTCTCAGTGGGTAATGCAGTAGTTTCTCTCTGCTTTCTTCAGAGCCTGAAGAACGTCACATTCTCCACTGTCACCTTTCTGGGCCAACACTGCGCCAACACCAACATTATTGGTATCAGTGTTGATTATGAACAGCCAGTCTTGATCAGGGTATGCCAGTACTAGAGCCTTTGTCAGTACCTTACACAAGTGGTTGAAGGCGGCCTCACACGCCTCATTTCAGACACCCCTTTTCCGATAACTCGTGCAGTGGCCTGGTGATGGTAGAGAAGTTTTGGACAAAACACTGGTAGTACGATGCCAGGCCCAGGAAGCTCTGCAGTTCGGTGATGTTATTTGGGCCCGGCCACCTCTTCACCACTGCTATCTTTGCCGGATTGGTGGTGACTCCTGCGGCGCTCACCACATGCCCCAGGAAGGAATGTAGTTAGTGCCACTTTTTTGGATTGAGTTGTAACCCAGCTCAACGGATAGCAGCAAAAACCACTTGGAGGTTCTGTAGTGCCCCCTCAAAGTCTGGTTCATGCAGGTAAAAGCTAATACTAACTGGTCAGATGCTAATGAATAAGATGCAGTGATGGGAATAACGGCATTATAAATAAACAGCGTTACTAACGGCGTTATTTTTTTCAGTAACGAGTAATCAAACGAATTACTGTTTCCCCCGTTACAACGCCGTTACCGTTACTGACAATAAAATGCGGCGTTACTATAATATATTATAATATTACTATCATTTTATTTTTTAGTTCATCTGAATGGATGCGCAGGGTAGCTGTATTTGACGTACCGTAAACTCTAGTGTGAAGGCGCACGACTCGCCGTCGCTTTGTCTCACACACGCAAAGAAAGAGACAGAGCGAGAAAGTCTTACATAACATGCAGAATTGACGCGCTACGTGTAAATGATACACTTTGTTGTATTTTCCTGTCAAAATAACGGAGACAGCTTTTAAGAACTGCCGGTTTCTCTGGTAGTGGGTGGAACTAATGCGCAAACGACAATCTCATTGGCTGGCGCTCACCTATTATTGTCCCTGTTTTGCTTTCAGCAAATCAATTCGAGTGAACGCAGACAACGTGATTAATATTCATGAACCCAGCAGCTCATTAATCCTTAGTGCGTTTTATATTGTTATTAGTAGTAGAATTCGTAGTAGTTTTGCTATCTTATCAATATTATTTTCAGTTTTTCTCCCTTTTTTTTATAGAAACACTGACAAACAATATCTTAAGCAGCACCACCACCAGTCCTAAGTTCAGTCAACATGACAAATATGCATTCATACTTGGTTATTGTAATTACTAAAGTTCTATCATCATATAATGCTAAATTATCATAATATCATATTATAATGCTTGACTGACTGATGCTAAGTGTCAGATATTTAAAAAAAAACTGTGCCATTTTACAAACATAAGCTTTATATATATATATATATATATATATATATATATATATATATATATATATATATATATATATACTGTATATAATATAAAATAGTATATCAGATAATTAATATTAGTCTGGTGAGTAAACTAAAAAAATTACTAGCCGATGGCAATTCTATTGCCAAGGTGTCCATAGAGGGTTGATAATATTTACAATAATATATTGAATTTGATAGGTGTCTCTCACATTGTCCCACAGAACCATTAAAATAGTGTAGATTAGTGTACAATGTTTTATAATAGTAATTTATTCTATTTAGTGTCCATTTCATTCATTTAACATATTTAATATTTGGGGCAAAGTTATTTGACATATTTGATTTTTTTTTTCCCTGATAATTAGTTACTTTTATAATGATGTAACTCAGTTACTATTTGTGAGAAGTAACTAGTAACTATAACTAATTACTTTTTTAAAGTAACGTGCCCAACACTGATAAGATGTATCTCTAGACGTTTTTTGGAAATGGCTAAAGACTCAGCTGTTCAAACTGAGATAGGGCGTTCCACCAGCTGGGAACAGTACAGGTCAGTGCGAGAGATATTGTGCCTCTTTGGGATGGCGCCACAAGGCGTTGTAACTGAGAGCAGGGCAGTCTCGGTTAAGTGCCCACTTTTTAAGCCAGATTGGTTGTTGTCCAGATGGTTGTTCTGTGCGAGAAACATAGAGTGTTGGTTGAACACAACTCGCTCAAGTGCCTTTGCAACGAATGGAAGAAGGGATTCCGGTCTGTAATTTTCTAAAAGTGCTGGATTTAGAGAGGGTTTCTTAAGCAGTGGTGTTATCAAAGCCTGCTTAAATGCTGTGGGAAATGTATCAGCGTGATGAGAGGTGTTGATAGTGTGAGTAAACGCAGGTATAACTGAAGAAGAAATGGCCTGAAGGAGGTGAGTGGAGAAAGGATCAAGCAGACAGGTAGTAGGATGATTGGAGAAAATAAGTTTGGAAACATCTGCCTCAGAGAGTGCAGATGAGGTGTATTTGTTGTTATGATGTGTTTGTCAGTTTGTGGTGTGGAGAATTGGCCGCTGATGGTTCTTGTTTTATTTATGAAGAATATTGCAAAGTCAGCTGTAAGAGTTGATAAAGAAGGTGGGAGGGACAAAGAAGAGAGGAGAAGGTTTTGAAAAGTGTGTGAAAGTCAGAACAATTGTTAATTTTGTTGTGGTAATATGTCGTTTTAGCAGTGGAGACATTTGCAGAGAAGGAAGAGAGGAGTGACTCATACGAACCAAGGTCAGTTGAGTTTTTTGATTTGTGCCACTTCCTCTCTGCAGCCCTGAGCCTACAGCGATGTTCACGTAGAATATCGGACAGCTAGGGGGCAGAGTGGGTGGTGTGTGCTGGTCAGGTCAAACGAGGGGGTAGGCAACAGGGAAGAATAGTCGAGCACCCACATGAAAAGTTTCCCCTGTGGATCTCAGCACCACGCCAGCCCAGTTAACTGCACCAGTGCCCTCCTCGTCAAAAGAGACTGTATAGGCCGTTGAGTGTACAGGCATTGATACACAGAACAGTTCCGTGAAGAAAGCAGTTGCTAGGGTTAGGGTTTGGCCCATTGCAGGGCATTCCCAGTGAATGGCGCTGACTGCAGTTACCTGGATGAGCCTGTTTTATTAGTTTTTATGGTTGTTACATACCTCGGAATGTGGTGACTGACCAGTCAGAATCGAGTATTCCACAGAGCTGTGTAATATATATGCTGGATGCTTCTCAAAAGGAAGGCTGCATCCTGCCGAGGCTGCGTCCTTCCTAGTTTAGTCCTCTAGTAAGTACGCGTGGCTACGTCACATATGTTCCCGCCCTCAACGTCACGGCACGAAAATACTAATAAAACTTAGATTTGGAAAAATACTTTGTATTACAAATCTTTATATTATTATATATTATATATATATATATATATATATATATATATATATATATATACATACACATATATATTACATGACTGTATTGTAATAATATATAATGTTGTGCGCTATCTGTCACGCCCACTGATAGCGCTTAAGTGAACTAACCCTGAAACATAACCTACTCCAGAGCAGGTTATCTTCAGAGAACAAGGTGCTATGGTTAATTGCATACCCTGAAAGTTACCTCCGATTTTGGAACCGAAAGCTGAGGTTATCTGCTCCGTATGTCACATAGCCTGCTTTCTGGAATATCCCCCTGGTGAAATGAAATAAATAAATAAATAAATAAATAAATACATACATAAATAAATAAATAAATAAACGTGGATTGGACTGAGCACCACACTTTTGCAACCAATCAGCAATAGAGTGCAGAGTGCGTTTCTGTTCATGATGGGGAGGAGAGAGAGCAAATGGGAGGTTTGTAGAAAGACTGTAGAAAGACGACTTGGGCATTACCAAAGAAGAAGAAGAAAATGTCAGATGAATATCAGTGGGGAAAAAAATGGTTACCATAGGCAAGATGACACCCGTTAATAGGCTATTGGAAAAGCTGTCCATCGCTGGAGAGACCTAAAGCCTGAGACACACTGCACGATTTAAACAATCATATAATATCATTGCATGTCACACTGTGCGACAGGGATCTAACAAACTTGGCTACGGTGTAGACTATACGATGATGACACCTATTGACTTGTGCGCTACTACGCACGTTTCTACCCTGATACCATACACTTCCGGGCCTCATCTGGGCCAAATATGGCACATATGGCTCAGTTCTGACAATGGCAGAGGTCATTTGGGCCAGATCTGGCTCATGTGTGACAAACCGGTTTTAGGCTGAGTTCCGGCTTGTTGTGTGCGGGCCAGATCTGGCCCATGTGTGACAAACCGGTTTTAGGTTGACTTATGGCTTGTTGTGTGCGGGCCAGATCTGGCCCATGTGTGACAAACCGGTTTTAGGCTGAGTTCCGGCTTGTTGTGTGCGGGCCAGATCTGGCCCATGTGTGACAAACCGGTTTTAGGCTGAGTTCCGGCTTGTTGTGTGCGGGCCAGATCTGGCCCATGTGTGACAAACCGTTTTTAGGTTGACTTCTGGCTTGTTTTGTGCGGGCCAGATCTGGCTCATGTGTGACAAACCGGTTTTAGGTTGACTTCTGACTTGTTTTGTGCGGGCCAGATCTGGCCCATGTGTGACAAACCGGTTTTAGGTTGACTTCTGGCTTGTTGTGTGTGGGCCAGATATGGCTTATAACTGGTGACCAGACATGCCTTTTTCCGGGGACGATCTGGCCAGGATTTCTAAATTGCCTACAATAACCAGGTGTTGGTTGTTTTGTACTGTGCAGATCGATCGTTATATGACATTTAATTACTGTGAGAGCTATAGAGAGCAGAGCAGACAGCTCCTTATGCTTTCGAATCGTTTTCGCTGTACTTTGATGTCAAACAACGATCGATCTGTGCAGCGCATACAGCCAAAACCTGGTTATTTTAGGCAATTTAGAAATCCTGGCCAGGACGTGTCCCAGAAAAATGGCACGTCTGGTCACCTTACTTTACCAGCCAGTGGTTCTCAACCTTTTTGGAGTACTGGACCCCCATAATATCTCAGGACATCTATCTGTTTTATTTTTTTGCATTTCACCTCTGCTCTAGTGTGGAACTGCATACTAAATATTGTTGGCTCTGTGACAATTGCTTGTTTTGTTCCTAGATTCTTCAATGCTGATGGCCTGCTGCACATAAGCAGAGTTGGAGCGAACAACATCTCCAAGATGCTATTGACCATAAGTCAAATCTCAAACATACACTAGTGTTCAAAAGTTTGAGGTTGATACAATTTTTAATTTAATATTTTGGAAAGAATTCTCTTCTGCTTACCTCTGCAGTAATTATTTGATTAAAAATATGTAAAAAGAGTAATATTGTGAAATATTATTACAATTTAAAATAGCTGTTTTCTGTGTGAATACATTATAAACTGTAATGTATTCCAGTGATGATAAAGCTGAATTTTCAGCATCATTACTCCAGTCTTCAGTGTCATATGATCCTTTAGAAATCATTCTAATATGCTGATTTGCTGCTCAAGAAACTTGTTATCAGTGTTGAAACAGTTGTGCTGCACAATATTTTTGTGGAAACCATAATACATTTTATTTTTCAGGATTCACAGATGAATAGAAAGTTCAAAAGACCAGCATTTATTTGAAACAGAAATCTTTACTCATGCTTTTGATCAATTTAATGCATGTAATGTGCAACACCATTCAAAGGCTTGGAGTCTATGTAACAACAAAAACAAACAAAAAAAAAGTCAGCATATCTGTATTTTAACATCTATAATAATCAGAAATGTTTCTTAAGCAGCAAATCAACATATTAGAATGATTTCTGAAGGTTCATATGACACTGAAGACTGGAGTAATGATGCTGAAAATTCAGCTTTGATTGCAGGAATAAATTAGAAAATAGTTGTTTCCAATTATAATATTCACAGTGTTACTGTTTTACTGTAATTTGATCCAATAAATTGAGCCATGGTGAGCATAAGATATTTCTTTTAAAGGCATAAAATATCTTACAGACCCCAAACTCTTGAACAGTTGTGTAAATTATAGTTAAACGATACTCTAGCATTTGTAGTCCATTCTATAGAGACTGTCTGTTCCCCAAATACTGAGAACAAATAATATGTTTATTAAGGGATCTAGAAAAATTCTGCACACTCTTTCAGTGTAAACCTAGATTTAAAACACTCATTTTTTGCCAAGCATTCACAAAACACATCAAAACCTTGTACTCCGTTGATGAAATAGTAAAAAGTGCACATGATAATTTTTTTGCCTGAAATAATATGAACAGCAGCTATGCTAATCCTTCTCCTTTTGCTTTCCTGTTTCTATAAATGTCCATCCCAGGGTTATTAGAAACTGCACAGCACCAGGACTTGTGAGGACTTCAGATGATGCCAATACTCAAAAAGACCTTAGATGATGGCAGCTATAGATGGACATACAAACTTCCATCACGGCAACAGACTAGGAAGTCTGGGTTAAAAAATGGCTGCAGCTCGCCAGAGATGGGATGGAGGCCGTCGGCCAGGAGAGAAGATTTAAATGTACATTATGTAATATTGACAGCCAGCGGTTGAACTGAGTGCTGCAAACATTCTATATCTGCAAACATAATATTTTAACGCTTTAATACTGTCAAAAAATACATAAAGCACCTTTAAGGTGTTGTCTTCTCCTGTCTCCAGATTGTTGGTCTCGGACTGCTTTTTGGCTCTGACCCTCGCTTGCCCCTGACCTCGTGTCTGAATTACCCTCTGGATTGATGTTTTCTTTGGGCTTCTTTCTGGTTTTGACCCCTGCCTGTTTAATGGACTCCCCTTTTGCCCTGCTCATGGTTAGTTATCTAGTTATCAAACTGTTGATTTGAATTCTCTATTTCTTTGACACCTCTTGAAATTTGTTGTGCTCCTCTGGTTAACAATGTATCAGGTCAGTGAGAATAGTTGAATTTATACACTTTACTGGAATTCTGTATGTATCTGTATTTATCTATATTTATAAATATTCTGGGTTACTCTCTCTCTCTCTCTCTCTCTCTCTCTCTCTCTCTCTCTCTCTCTCTCTATATATATATATAGTTGTATGCTATTTTAATGATAATGCGCTAAGTAATAAATAGCCTAAGGTTAGCCTATACATTGCTCTAATATGGTTATTATATTTTATTGGCATATATAACAGTTATCTGTATAAATTATAAAACACTATTATGACAAGGTAATGTTTAATTTATTATATTAGCCTATATATATATATTTATTACATTTTATATTATCATCTCACACATGGATCTGCATTTTCTATAATGTATTTCTATAATAAAAATACATATCTCATATGAGTTAATATATAATTAGCATCAAACTAACAATATAATTCTTATTCTCAAGGATTAAAGATTAAACGGAAAAAAAAATGATTGCAAAACCACCAATTAGGTGGCGATATGCACTAAGCATAAGGCCTACATGACCTTTGGACAGAAGAAAAAGAAAGCAGCAGTATGGCGCGCTTATTCTTAGCGTCCGTTTCCATAGTGACTCGTCGATTCGTCGCTCTGTTGAGAATGTATTGAGTCTTAACCAGGAACATACTCTGTGTTGAATGAACTTACGCCCGGACGCGTTTTTTGGAACCAGCATATCTCGAGTAAGCAAGGTTTGGGGTTAATCAACCTAAAGTTCAGGGTTTATCTGAAGGTAAGTTAACCATGCTTTCTGGAATACAACCCTGGTGTGCTGGCGAATAACAAATACAACCCAGGTTCATTGAAAATACGTGTACCTCTACATACATTTCTGCAACACCGTAATTATGTATCTTACTGCACGTTTGGCAGTTTCAAAGTGAAATGTCCAGAGAGTGGCGCTAAAACACACGTTTAATACGTGACAGCGGCACGTTTTTATTACGTTGGTACAGGCACGTATTGCAGGAGGCTTGTTTGAGATGAGCAAAATCTGCCAGAACCGATCACCGCGAGATGCATGCCGGTTAGAAAAGTGTCCGAGTTATGTCCGCCTTGCTCTGATGTCATGCTGACGTGTGCCAAAAAACTCTGGCAACGGCGGATTGAGCAGTCGAGCTCAGTTGCTCTCCACCGACTGCGCTGATGAAAAGCATGATGGGAAACGACTGACTGAGGACACAGCTTAATGCTCATTGGTTCAGACAACCGTGATGCTGCTTTCTCTTCTAAAATGTTTTTTATTATTATTATTATTTTTTTTTTTATGAGATTTCATGTGATGTAGCTATTTAAATTCATCATGAATATTCTCAAACACTATATCAGTGCGATGTCTGTGTGAGATATGTGATTGTTGTCATATTTCTATAAAAATCTAAAATAAATGTTTGTATTAAAGTAAAAATGGAAGATAAATACGCCTTTCATATGTAATTAAATAGCAAGCACTTTGAGTGTCAGTTACAGGAAATGATTTCATTTTTCCCTCACTGATAAGATCTGAAGCACTGAAAAGTATGTGTGCTCTCTCTGAGAAGATATTTTAATTTAAAAAGTTCTTACACAGAGTTATTTTGTAGAATGTCAACTCTGTTACCACAATATCAAAAGGAAAACAGAATTTATTACCGATCACACATTGGGTTATTTAAAGGCCTTTTAATCATATTTTCATTAGTGTCATGTGCTCTTAGCATTTATGCCAGCAAGTGGAGTTTTTGGCAAAAATAAAATAAAATTGTCAATTATGTTAGCGTCAAACTCTGTTACCAAGGTAGAGTAACAATGCTGACAATAGTGTAACAGAATTGACAGTCCACCGGATAATTCTGTCAATTCTGTTACTTTACAATTTTGTTACTTAAAGGGTCAACCCTGTTTATGAACTATTTTCACACACACACAAAAAAAAAAATGGAACTGTTGTTTAAAATCTCAAACATTGTTGAGATATTGTTGCACCTTTATAATATTTCAACAAATTTTTTTTTTTTTTTTTTAAAGGATACTGTATATAATACATTTTCAGATGAAAAATACTTGATAATACTTGATCCAAGTAGACAGTTCTGTGAACACATAGGTATTTTTTTTTTAATTTTTAAGGTATGCATAGGTGAAATATTATCTCAGTTTTGAGTTGGAATGTAAGGACTGTTTCTCTAATGAAACAAGAATGATTTTTCCGGTTGTGATTTATTGTTATTTCTGCACATTGCCTAATTTGTCCGTAACAGAGTTGACAAACAATACCATAAAGACATCTGTTTTTTTTTTTTTGTTTTTTTTTTTTTATTAAAAGTAAAAAAAGGAAGTAATTTGTGTTTGGAAAGTTTTCAATAAGGTACTGGAAAGAATATCTGTTAATGATCAGTTTTGTTTTTTTTTTTTCTTAACTTTCTGAAATGCCAAATGTATCCCCAATTATAGAATCACCCATATGATGCAGTATATGTGACGACAAAGGTCAAAAGTATCAGTTTTCAAATCGAGCAGGATGTTAAAATTGTTTTAAGTCATAACATTCTGTAAGTAACTGTGTGAAAATCAGCCTTTATTAATCAAAACTCTGTACCTGTAAATCATATTTTGTGTGAAAAGGAATAAAAGTTGTCGGAATTTTACTGCTTCTAGTGTTGATTTCAACTGGAAACTGCAGTGAGTCGTTTTTTCAGATCTATTTCGACCTCACTCAGACCGTCACCACGGTCTTACCTTGAATGACGCCATTCTGCTGCCCTTCCGAGACCTAATGTAAGCAAGTGGTTGGTTCGCTATAATACATCCAGGTGAACCAAGCACTTCCTCTTTGCCTTTCTCGCCTCTTCTGAGACCGGTTCGGAGCATCTGAGTGTATACGCTGATATTGGAATATTACCCGTTCAATCCATCACTATAGTGCAGGCGCCTGGTGCCCCTGAGGACTGCGGTAGGGATGTGCCGAACGAGGCTTTTGAAGCAGGGAGACTTTTAAAACAAACTGCGTTGATGCTTTGAAGCTTTTGATACAGTGCTCTGCTCCGCAATCAATAAAAATTCTTACACCAACTGTATCATTTAGATCAGGGGTGTCAAACTCAATTCCTGGAGGACCAGAGCCCTGCAGAGTTTAGATGCAACCCTAATTAAACACACCTGATCCAACTAATCGGCTGCATCCGAAAACTGAAAAATGCTGCCTTCGGAGGCAGCATTCCAAGGCAGGAAGGCATCAAGGCACGTCCGAATACAAAGTTAGCTTCACTTCCTGTCTCCTCAGATGCCTTCATCTGATCGATTTTTGAAGGCAGCATAGATGTATCCTTCGCTGCCTTTGATATCCTACAATCCTGTGCGTTCCATTCCGAGACGGTTGAGCTAAAAAATAAAGATGGCGGCTGGAAGTTGTGTTTGGTGGTTAGTTTGTGTGTAAATGTATATTTCTGATTAACTTTTTGCAATTTTGATGTTATTTCTAGCGAGAAATGAGTATTATAGTAATTATTCGCTTACTCATCACCAAAACTCGTTCTATTTTGTTGTAGATCGTTAAACCGTTACGCTGCCTCAGAAGCCTGTCCGAAATCAGTTCTGTGAGGTGCCTTCGTGCAAAAACGCTGCCTGCAAAGACATTGCCTCATGAGGCAGCAAGGCAGCTGCCTAAGTTTTCGGATGCAGCCATCAAGTCCTTCAGGCTTAACTGAAAACTGCATGTATGTGTGTTGGAGTAGGCTTGGAACAAAACTCTGCAGGGCTGTGGCCCTCCAGGAATTGAGTTTGACACCCCTGATTTAGATGTTTTGTTCACTGGGATGTCATTGTAAGGTTTAATTGTTTATTTAATATGCGTATGTGTTATAAGCAAGGCAGCATGTGTGTGTACAGCGATAAAGTTTCCAGAATTTATTGTATTTAGCACAATACAATGACAATAAAGACTTTGTTCTTCATTTTTACTTGCATCAAACCTGTGTCTTTTCACATTCTAAATAGAATGTTTAATACCGCCAATAATTTAGGTGTAGGCCATTTTTCATTGCACTTTCTTTCTTACAAAAGAACACAAACATGCTCATTGTTAAAAAAACACATGCACAAATGCAATTATTGCATTTAATATATCTTGCAATAATATATTTTTCTCGCCAATGTGAGCTGTTGACAACTGAGGGCGGTGTTTACAAGCAGCAAAAAATGTTTGTGGTTAAGGAAGGACTTTTATCCTTTTTGGGAACAGTGGTTGAGCCCGCAAGGTGTTTTAATTTTCATTCAGTCAACAGACATTCACATGTCTTTGTTTTTAATAGTAGTACTATAATTAACAATGATTCACCACGTAAAAACACATACACATGGGCATGCTGACTGATATAACTATAACATTGCACTAAATGGATCGCGGGAATGGAACAGCACCATCGACGAGCTTTGTATTTGAGCCTAGCGTGACGTGACAGTGAGGTAACAAAGCTTCGTTTTCACAGGTCACGTGACAGCCTCATTTCAAGCACAGCTCCTGAACACTGTTTCGAACCATAGCGTGTCAAACACTCGAAACGTGTGTCGACACTGTGTCGATCTACCCATCCCTAGATTGCGGTAATTTTTTTCCTTTTTCTCTATTAGGTAAGTGGTTGGTTATTTACAGGTGCATCTCAATAAATTAGAATGTCGTAGAAATGTTCATTTATTTCAGTAATTCAACTCAAATTGTGAAACTTGTGTATTACATAAATTCAATGCACACAGACTGAAGTAGATTAAGTCTTTGGTTCTTTTAATTGTGATGATTTTGGCTCACATTTAACAAAAACCCACCAATTCACTATCTCAACAAATTAGAATACTTCATAAGACCAATAAAAAAAACATTTTTGTTTTTATTGGTCTTATGAAGTATTCTAATTTGTTGGCCTTCTGGAAAGTATGTTCATTTACTGTACATGTACTCAATACTTGGTAGGGGGTCCTTTTGTTTTAATTACTGCCTCAATTTGGCGTGGAATGGAGGTGATAAGTTTGTGGCCCTGCTGAGGTGGTATGGAAGCCCAGGTTTCTTTGACAGTGGCCTTCAGCTCATCTGCATTTTTTGGCTCTCTTGTTTCTCATTTTCCTCTTGATAATACCCCATAGATTCTCTATGGGGTTCAGGTCTGGTGAGTTTTCTGGCCAGTCAAGCACACCAACACCATGGTCATTTAACCAACTTTTGGTGCTTTTGGCAGTGTGGGCAGGTGCCAAATCCTGCTTGGAAAATGAAATCAGCATCTTTAAAAAGCTGGTCAGCAGAAGGAAGCATGAAGTTACCCCAAAATTTATTGGTAAACGGGTGCAGTGACTTTGGTTTTCAAAAAACACAATGGACCAACACCAGCAGATGATATTGCACCCCAAATCATCACAGACTGTGGAAACTTAACACTGGACTTCAAGCAACTTGGGCTATGAGCTTCTCTACCCTTCCTCCAGACTCTAGGACCTTGGTTTCCAAATGAAATACAAAACTTGTTCTCATCTGAAAAGAGGACTTTGGACCACTGGGCAACAGTCCAGTTCTTCTTCTCCTTAGCCCAGGTAAGACGTCTCTGACGTTGTCTGTGGTTCAGGAGTGGCTTAACAAGAGGGATACGACAACTGTAGCCAAATTCCTTGACACGTCTGTGTGTGGTGGCTCTTGATGCCTTGACCCCAGCCTCAGTCCATTCCTTGTGAAGTTCACCCAAATTCTTGAATCGATTTTGCTTGACAATCCTCATAAGGCTGCGGTTCTCTCGGTTGGTTGTGCATCTTTTTCTTCCACACTTTTTCCTTCCACTCAACTTTCTGTTAACATGCTTGGATACAGCACTCTGTGAACAGCCAGCTTCTTTGGCAATGAATGTTTGTGGCTTACCCTCTTTGTGAAGGGTGTCAATGATTGTCTTCTGGACAACTGTCAGATCAGCAGTCTTCCCCATGATTGTGTAGCCTAGTGAACCAAACTGAGAGACCATTTTGAAAGCTCAGGAAACCTTTGCAGGTGTTTTGAGTTGATTAGCTGATTGGCATGTCACCATATTCTAATTTGTTGAGATAGTGAATTGGTGGGTTTTTGTTAAATGTGAGCCAAAATCATCACAAATAAAAGAACCAAAGACTTAAACTACTTCAGTCTGTGTGCATTGAATTTATTTAATACACGAGTTTCACAATTTGAGTTGAATTACTGAAATAAATGAACTTTTCTACGACATTCTAATTTATTGAGATGGACCTGTATATTATTCTAAATTACGAGTTGACATTTTCTTACAGATTGTATTCTGGCACTGTTGGAAGTGTACGGATTGGCAAGTAGCCTTTTGTGGTTTAATTAATATAATTCTAAGGAGGATTGTCTGTTTACACCATTCCGCTGTTCGCAGCAGGGGGATTTTCCCACCTGTTGATCTGTGCGTTCGCGCATAGAATAGGTGTTGGTACCTCCTAATTTGTCTCGTTTGTGTTATTGACTGAGAATTAATATGCTTGCACTGTGATACTACTGTTCGCAGTAGCTGAGTGAAATTTCATTTGGCTTTTGATTGTGTTTGCACACGTTACTTTCTGACAAATTCCTGTTCGCAGGAGTATGTGTATATGCTATTTGTGTTACGGCTGTATGCAGCTGTATTGGATCTTCAACAATCATGAGTCAACCATTGTGCCGTTTCTGTTGTGCTAATCTGCATCCTTGTGATGATCACTGGGAATGTCCATCATGTTTGGGCATGGCTCATTTGCTGCAGGACATTGAAGATCCATGTCCCGCTGCTGTGAATTTCTCTCTGCAAGAAAGGGTGCAAAGAGCCCGGTTTATTAAACAGGTAGACCCTCATAGTGGAGTCCAGTCATCTATGGTTGATGCACACTCCCTTAAACAAAGAAGAGAGCGTTCTCCTAGCTGTTCTGAGGCTACCTGTGAGAAAAGATCAAAAGTTTTAGATTCACATTCTGACACCCAGCAGAAAATTTTGGCAACCTTATGAGATCTGGCTGGGAAGATGGACCATCTTAGGCCTCAGGAAATTGGGAGAAGCGTGCAATCTGTTGTCTTCTCTGAATATGATTTTCCTGCATATCGAGAGGAGAAAGGTAACCCTCCTGATGCCATTTCTCTTCATGCTCATGACTCCGTTTGGTAGTAAAGATCAAGACGTGACTGAGGAAGATCAGGAGAATGAGTCGACATCTTCTGTTAAGGATGGAGACTGTGCACAGCCTGATATTGTCACTCGAATTCTTAGCGCTGCAAGGATTTTGGAGTTGGAAACACATACTGAAACTCAGCGTCAGTGGGGCAAGGGGTGTGGGCAGAAATCTTTCTGTCTCAACCTTCTATTTCGATTCCTGTTGCCGAGGATTATTCACAAATGTTAAGCAAGGCCTGGAATAATCCTAAAACCGCCCCTCAATTCAATGCTGGTTGCAGGCGCTTTGTCAAAATACAATATGCTACAGAAACGGGCATGCCAGCAGTAGAGTGTGAAATGGCAGCATTAACACCGCTAGGTCCAGACCAAGTGACTGATGACCCCCGATGTCCCAGAAAAGAATGTGAGAAGACAGATAATCTGGTCTGTCAGACCTATAATGCGGCCACACGTGCAGCCTGATCTGGTAATGCACTAGCCATAATTTTGGCCGCTCTGAGAAAAATTATAAGTCAGGAGGATCGGGACGTTTTAGGTTTGGTGGAAGCGGCCCTTGTTACGCATGCACAGCTTACTAGGGACATTGGTGCCTCTATGTCATCTGCAATACTTTCTCGTAGGCAGATCTGGTTGGCACAAACCTCCCTGCCTGATACTATCAGAAAAGAACTGACCTACATGCCAGTTACTCCAGGCTGGGTTTTCCACCCAGATTCTCAAGCGATACTTGACAAAGCAGAACAAGCGCGTTGTAGAAGGGAGTCAGTGCAGAGCACATTTGGTCGCTCTAGGGTAACTAGACAGTCATTTCAAGGCTGACAGCCTTCTCAGCCTCCCCACTTTAATCGGCCACAACCATGGGAGTGTGGTGGAAGACAGATTAGTCGTTCTCAGAGATTTTACGTCAGTCGAGTGCCAGGCGGGAACCATGGTGCAAACAGGTGATTCAGTCCCGGTCATCAGTTAAGGATGCACCGCAAAGAAAGTGGAATCCCAGGGGCTCAGGCCCCCAAGGAGGAACTGCATAGCAATACCAGGGGGCCGGCTGGAATCTGGATAATATGACTAAAACTAGTGGTGTAAGAAAAATGTCATTTACAAAAGATTGTTATTCTTAGATGCGACACATCCCTAACAAAATCTGTTGGCATGCAAAAATACTCAAAAATGTTTAGCACAGCTATTTACACACATAGAATGAGAACTGTACATTGTATCACTTGCCATAGAAAATTCATTACCAGTTTATTAGGGTCAAAAAGAAATGACGATAATAGTTGAAACATCCTTGTACATCTCTTTCATGTTGAAAACACAGATGATGGTGCTTTAATCTTTTAGTATACCATTTCAAATGACATGATACCTACAAAAGAGTCAAATAGTCAAAATGTACGACACCTTTCTTTTATCCCCACCTGGAAAGGTAGACATCCTGACAACCTTATTCAGTGGTGGATGTAGACGGGTCCGGTAGGAACAAATTGGTGACTAGGCATTAACATATACCATATAGATCAAACAAACATTGATCCTGTTGAGGTGACAATACACATGCTTTGCTCAGCCATTGTAACAGGAGAGTTCAGAATGTCTTCTGTGTTTAAATTACTATATTCTAACCACACTATTTAAAACAGCATTTCAGGATGTAGGTAGGATCTTTAGGTGTGAAAAACAGCTCAGGAAGGAACAATGCCATAAAAACGCCATGGCACAGGTGAGTGATAAAAAACATCATAAATCCAGTCATAAATACATCAAATGTAAAATCTAACCTCTGCTTTGATCTTTTGATTTACACACCCTACTGTCATGTCAGTCAGAGTGACAGGACCCCTGTCACATGGCAGTCAGTGTGACACAGGGCCATTTAGGTCATAAATAACACCCATAAATCTGGACATGTACACATTTGACACATGACAACCTGTCAATCAATGCTGACAGGGGGGTCATAAATCAGGTCATAAATCAGTTCATAAATCATCAATCTGACACAAGGTGTATTATATAACTACTGACCTCCCCCAGGGGAATGGAGCTTGCATCCAGAGGTGGTAGGCCTGATATGGGACAGGTTTGGGAGAGCTCATACCGACCTGTTTGCATCGGCCGAGACAACTCATTGTAAGATGTGGTTTATGATGAGCGACTAAGGTGGGCCCTTGGGAGTGGATGCACTGTCTCACAAATGGCCGGAAGGACTGTTACAGTATACAGTGTCAGGATAGAAACCTGAATCCGGCTGATTGTGGTCTTGAGTCTATTCTTTGCTTTCTTCAGTCACTGTTGGACTCAGGAAGAAAAGACAACACTGTTAAAGTTTATGTTGCAACTATTTCTCATTTCCACAATATTGTAGAAGGCTTGTCAATTGGTAAACATACATTAGTGTCTCAATTTCTTAAAGGTGCATGACGCCTCCATCCAGAGAGGAAGTTAAGATCACCATCCTGGGATCTTCCTTTGTTTCTACAGTCATTGACTAAGGCCCCATTTGAACCATTGGCCCATGCAGATCTTAGATCATTATCATGGAAAACAGTTTTTCTCCTGGCTATCAGTTCAGCAAAAAGAGTAGGCGAGCTGCATGCTTTGTCAGTAAGTGGCGATTGTTTGAGATGGAAAGCAGATTACTCGGGGGTTTATCTCTGGCCAAATCCGGCTTTTCTTCCCAAGATTGTCAATCCTTGCACAGTCAATCAGACACTTGAACTTGCAGCCTTTAAACCTGACCCAGATTCCTTATCTACAGGACTTGACTTTTCTAGTCTGCGCCCAGTAAGAGCACTTCGCATATACATTGAGCGCACACAAACTTTGCGACAGTCACATACTCAGTTGTTTTTGTGATTTTATAAAAAAAAAATAATAATAAATAAAAGCATTGGATGACACACACCCGGAGCAGTGGGCAGCCATTGCTCCAGCGCCCGGGGAGCAATTGGGGGTTCGGTGCCTTGCTCAAGGGCACCTCAGTCATGGTATCGAAGGCAGAGAGAGTGCCTGAAGGTTGCCGGTTCGATCCTCACACCGGCAGGAATTGAAGGTGGGGATTGTGAATGAACAGCACTCTCTCTGCCTTCGATACCATGACTGAGGTGCCCTTGAGCAAGGCACCGAACCCCCAATTGCTCCCCAGGCGCTGGAGCAATGGCTGCCCACTGCTCCGGGTGTGTGTTCACGGTGTGTGTGTGCGTGTTTGTTCACTATTCACTGCTGTGTGTGTGCACTTGGATGGGTTAAATTCAGAGCACCAATTTCGAGTATGGGTCACCGTACTTGACAATACGTCACGACTTTCACTTTCACTTTCACAAATATCAAAGCAGAGTCTCTCACTCTGGATAGTGGACACTGTTGCACAAGCATACTCCGCCCAGAGCTTACCAGTTCCAGGGAACCTGGTGGCTTATTCTACTAGGAGTCTAGCCACATCATGGGCAGCACTGAAAGGTGTGGCACTTACAGATATTTGTGCAGCTGCCTCATGGAGTTCACCTTGTACCTTTGCCCGATATTACAGGGTCAACGTGGCAGAACCAGTTTCATTTGGGTCTGTAGTTCTGCAGTCAGCTTCTAAGCAGGGATGTGGGGAAGAAGTGGCTGCTCACTCCTTGTGACCTTGATGGTACTAGTCATCCAAGGTAAGACCGTGGTGACGGTCTGAGTGAGGTCGAAATAGATCGTAAGTTATGACTATAACTATGGATCTATGAGACCGAATGATGACCGTCACCATCTTTTGTCACTCAGGATGAACTGAGACGTTCCAGGCAAGAGGAAGTGCTTGGTTCACCCGGATGTATTATAGCAAACCAACCACTCAGGGTCAGTCACCTGATTTTGTTTATATTAGGTCTTGGAAGGGTAGCAGAATGGCATCATTCAAGGTAAGACCGTGGTGACGGTCATCATTGAATACTTTTCATGTTTCGTTTCACTAGCACGGCCGCGGCATCGCCAAACACAACAGACTTGTTCGAGGTGCATCGGCGCCACTCAGACCGATCAATCGATCGGCACACAACACACTGAAGCACCGCGAGAGCGATCCAAAAGCATAAAGAGCTGTCTGCTTTCCAGTCGCTCCCGCAGCACCCCGATGCCACGCAATGACCGGTCCGCGCAGCGCCGATCCATCCCGAACAAGCCTAATCAAACTATCAACAATGTCGGACGTTGCGTTGCTATTGATGTTCATGGCTTTTGCGAATCAACATCACCATACAAACACGGCGAATCCAATGTGTTCGTGTTTAGCTGCTATTTCAAATATGGCGGTCCAAAGTTTCTGTCATCTTGTTGGTCACGGTAACCTCGCCCCCAGCTCCTGACGCAAGCGGTTCTTCCTTCTAGCCCAGCAATGTTTTGATGCTACTTACGAACCGCTTTTCCTGGTTCGGAGCTGGTGCTTTGGGTGTCGAAAGACAAAGAACCGGTTTGAAACTAGGCTCTGGCTCCGAACCAGCATTGGAACTGCCTTGGTGGAAAAGGGGTAACAGTCTCATAGATCCATAGTTATAGTCATAAGTTACGTTTTGCAGAAATGTATGTAGAGGCACATATTTCCAATAAGCCTGTTGAACAAATAACTTATTTAGGACTAGCTACTCTTGTACATTTTTATATACTCAACTTCGCATTTTCTTCTCTTCAGCTTTTTGTGATCGCTATAACCATTTAATCTTGTCACATTTTGTAGATTTGCTTGTAGACTTGGTCTTTCTGGTTATATATGGAACTCGTAGATTATCTCGTTTGTGACGCATATTGTAGGCTATGTGAATTTGGGTGGGGAGTAATTAAGGGAGGTGTGTGTTTCTTTTGGGTAGGGGCGAGTTTGTTATGGTGTTGATTTCAAATATCAAAAGTGTTTGTCAGAAACTCTTACTGAATACAATTAAGATCAGTGTCGTCAATTCACCAAAAGCCAAGGTATGGCGAACTCTGATAACGTCATCAAATCTTACACCCTAGACTTAATGATGTGTGTGTGTGTGTGTGTGTGTTGTGCATCTGAATATAAATCACATAGCTTTGATCATAACACAGCAAATTGGAATAGACCACTGTTATAATAATGGCGTTTTCAAGTAGCTATTTTTCACGGAATTTCTAGTACTTCATACAACTTTTTCCAACACTTCAAAGCTCAAAATTCTGAATATTATCCTATTTTCAATGTGATGACCTTTTTATTTCGTCCTTCAAATACTAAAAGTTTCTGGATGTAGTAGGGGTGTTGGAAATAATCGATTCTCCGATGCATCGCGATTCTCTCGATTCTGAACATTTCAGAATCGATTCTGAGCTTGTTTTTGTTTTGTTTTTTTGTTTTTTTCCCACGCATATGGCGTGTGTGAGCTAGAGGCAATCGTGGCGGGCTTCATTGCACAGAATATGCGCTGTGAGACACATGCTCATTGCTTGACAGTGTGCGCTTCCACTCGCTGTTATTTCAGTGTTTTACTTTAAATATGCTTTCATATGCCGTTTGGAATGCAGTACTTATTAGATGCACGAAACTCACGCACTGACAGACTTTCACATGCGCTTTGTGTTTGATGTCCTGAAGTTTGATCGCGGCTGTGGTTAAATGCACTTGCATCTCCGAAAACTTTCATTATGCGAAATTGATGTAAACACAGTTATGTTTTCAGAACAGGACAAAACATCTGATATCAGTGTGAATGCAGCCTATTTAAGCTGTCACTGTCTATGATGTAATCAGTAATAATCAAACAGCAATAATGCTGAGGAAAAAAGAAAGACCCATAACTATGATTTTTGTAAACTTTCGGATATTTAAAGCACTCTCAGATACTGAAAGTACTTTTTGTTTATCATTTGTAATTCTCTTTCCCCCCCTTAATTACTATATATTTGCTTGTATGTTTTGAAGCTATATTTAATTGGTTAAATTCTTTAAAAATTTTTGATTTTATTATTAATTTGTAATTATTTTAAAAAGTATCCTGCTTATATAATTTAATGCACAAAGGAAATGCACTAAATTTGATATAATCATGATGCATGGTATATCGAATTTAATCTAACTGATGACATGATAATCGTAATCAAATCTAAAACCAGTGACAATTCACACCCCTTGGACTTAGGAAATCTAACACCTTTATTTTAAAATTATAAAGACATGAAATTACCACTACAACCATATGAATTCAGAGGAGCACTTATTGGCTCATTAGCCATTTCCATTCCCTTCTGTTCCCCCCCAAACATTTTGCTTTTTGATTTATTTTTAGATATTATCAAATCACCATTATAACAATGAATCTGTTTGACTAAACTTCACAATGAATTATTTACATCGTGTATCTGCTTTGTTTGTTATAATGAGGGGATTTGTGCACATATAAAGCTTATGCTTAAATAAATAAATGAATAAACAAACAAACAAACTAGATATTGAGCGGATTTTCACAACCGGTAACTTAAACACCTCGGATTGGTCATTGTTTTCACCAGAAATGCAAATTACAAATTATACATGTAGTAATATATCTCCATTAATCCAGTAATAAAAAATGTATTACATTGCATTAACCTGACCCGGGTAAGCTTTATTCACTAGGCTTTAATCACATTGTGTTTGCTGCAAAACTAATTACACTAAATCAAATAAGAAAAGAAAGAAAAAAAAAAACGTAATTGTGTATGTTCATGTTTTATCAAGCAAAGCAAATTTTGAAAGTCCACTGAAAACATATAACTTATTTGTAGCTTTCCTGTAGCTCAAATAGTAGAGCATGGCGCTAGCAACGCCAAGATCGTGGGTTCGATTCCCAGGGAAAGCAAAAGCTCATCAAATGTAAAAAGTGTAACTTGAATGCTATGTAAGTCGCTTTGGATAAAAGCGTCTGCATAAATGTAAATATAACTTCTTACATTTTTGGTCATAGACAGTGTATGCTGAAGATATAAGTTATTTGTCAACATGCCTGAGTAAACGAATTAAGTGGTAAAAAAAAAAAAAGATCATAAAAATGTATATAAAATTTTAAATAATATCAAAGATCAGGAAAAAATGATACAATAAAATTCTCAGAACATTTAGAACATTCTGAACATTAGAACATTAGAACATTTTGTTTCTTTTGTTCTTACTGGGAATAAAAAAAAAATAAAAAAAATAAACATTCAGTAGAAGCAGAGACATACAGAATCCCCCATCTCCCCTCTGAATATTACGTATAATAACGTAACTACTTGTAAACGTTATTCGGTGGTTTTTACTTGGAAAACCAGCTATGTTTTGTTTAGCATTGGATAAACCTGAAATGATCAACCCAGGCTCATTGGAAATACGTGCCTCTACATACAGTTCTGCAACACCATAATTATGTACCTTACTGCACGTTTCGCGGCAGTTTTAAAGTGAAATGTCCAGAGAGTGGCGCTAAAACACACGTTTAATACCTGACCATGGCACGTTTTTATTACGTTAGTCCAGGCACGTATTGCAGCGTTTTTATTATGCTGCTTGAGGTACGTTTTTCGGCCATTCAGAATTTAAATATCCAGCGAGTGTGCTAAAGATTAATGTTCTATCATGTTGGAAATATCCCCTACACCAAACCCAAACCTACCCAATAGTGTTAACAAATGCAAAAGTAATATAAAAGCATATTCGTTGATGCAGCCATGCTATTTTAACTTCCTTATGCAGATTTGAGCTGTTTTGTTGCACCGTAGTTTAATGGGATTCGTACCATAGCTCTTCATCACCTAAGTGCAATGCCGTATTGCGTGACCTACCGAGTAAGCTCACTGAACTAGAAAACTCATACATATGAAGCTGTATATGTGACAGTTTTCAAATCGTGCAGAATGTTAAAATTGTTTTGAAGTCATAACATAAAATGTTGCAAGTAATTGTGTGAAAATTAGCCTTTATTAATCAAAATTGTATCTGTAAATCAAACTTCGTGTGAAAAGGAATAAAAGTTGTCGGAGTTGTACTGCCTCTAGTGTTCATTTCAACTGGAAACTGCAGTGAATCGTACATATAGGTACGTTTTTTTCAATTTTGCAGAAATGTATGTAGAGGCACGTATTTCCAATTAGCCTAGGTTGGAAATGATAGAAGAAGGATTGGAGATTAAATAGCCTACATTTACAAATAAGGTAGGAATTGTGCATACTTTTATTTCGACACCTGCCACGGTGTTTCTTATTTGTCATCTGAAATCCGATGAGAAGGGGGGGATCTTAATCTTAGCACTCAGCATATCAGGTTAACATATCATGTTAAAAATGCAATAGACTATGGCTTTAATACATACAAGTATTACTATTTAATTAATAAGGGGGAGGGAGGGGGTTGCATGAGCATAGGACAGGCAGCAAATCAGTGTTGCGCTAATAAAGTATTGATGGATGATGATAGTAATCACGGTAAAGACCATTACAGTGATATGCAGGAGTCTTACATTAGCCATGCGAGAGTCCGTTAATTAGCCTATTATTAATGTGCGCACAAACCGCATGTGCGGTTTTATTTTTGTATAAACATATTCAAATATCATCGCATTGTTGTCAAACTTCGTGTCCTGGGAGTGTATTCGGGGGCGCCGCTATGGTTCCCCCGTTACGGCGCCCCTGAATGTATTACAGTGGATCCTGGCTTCAAGGCCATTGGTTTAATAACTATGCTGTAATTTCAGTCTCCTTCAAAATAATTTTAATCTATTTAGCGTGCTCAGACGTGCAATGGACAAAATATTTCAGATGCCCAATCAAATCAAAGAAGGCGGGGTTGACGTGTGACACGTTTGAAGAATGGAGGCAACGTGACGTGCACAGACCTCGCATGCAGGGGCATTTTAAAGTGGCAGAGGCTCTCATAAGATAACGATGTGTGCATATTTTGAATATTAACTATATCTTTCGTGGTAGCTTTTCAGAAAATTCACTTGTCTTAGAAAATGACTCATAATACTCATCGTGGGAGAGTCTCCCTGAGACTTGAAGTAGAATTTTGGATCTCTCTTTTGGACAAGACAGCCCCAAGTGTCTTCTTTCAGAAAAAGATCATGGTTCGTGAACTGCAAACATTTTATTTTTGAGTCATTATGCAGTCAGGTGGTCCGATTTTATCATAAAACATAACAAAAGAATGTTTACACTCTGTTCCATAATTGAAGCTCTATTTTATAAAACGTCAGAAGAGTGAACTCCAGAAACAGACAAATGCTATATACTATATACTATAACGACTGGAAAGGCACCATAAAGATACATGGCGTCTGCACTAGATTCAAGATCTTCTGAGGCCACATGAGAGAGTTGTCATATGGACTGATTTTATGGTGTAGTTCAACTTTAGTGATATTGAACTGTCCCTGAATGGAAAAGAGGTGTGTGTTTAAAAAAAAAAAAAAAAAAATTATATATATATATATATATATATATATATATATATATATATATATATATATATATATATATATATATATATATATATATATTCTACCCAGACTACACCAGGAAGGAGTAGACAAATTATAACTTAAAGATGTCAGTCATTCATTAACGTTAATGATAAGCACAAAAGGACCTGATATTTCAATTATGTATTTAGATATACATATTATAATATATAAATATATAAATAAAAAAAAAAAATATATATATATATATATATATATATATATATATATATATATATATATATATATATTAGCATTTAAGCCTAGCTCATAAAATATACCAGTGCCATTTATTTGTAATTAATGTTTTCCCCCCATGAGACAAAAAAATAAAAAAATAAATAAAAAAAATCGCATTGTGTTATTATGCTAGTAAGTGGTGTTAAAAATTTCTCTGCGCATAAATGAACCGGTGTGTCACTTTTTAGTCACAGTCCACGACTGGTTTATAGTAGTGAGTGCTGCAGTTATGTCCTCCTCACACACTCGCTCTGCTCTGAAAGTGATCCCAATGATATTGTTATGGTTTTGGTTTGGATTCCGTTATTCTCTTAGAGTTAAAGCGATTTTAATGTCTATATTTACGTTATGGTTCATTCTTGGTGTGAATGGGCCTTTTAGAAATGTGATTTTGACGATTTGCGTTACGCCACAAGAACTAGTGACACACAAGTGCAGTTAATGGTAAACACACTTTTAAACAAATAAAATCCACCACTAAGACAGAAACCCTGCATTAATAATATAAAACCATACCTTTTCAAAAATATATCTGCAAATTATTGTAAATTGTCACATTTGCGTTTACGATAATAAAATTAATAGTGTTTCTATTTAATGTTTCAGTTGTTGTTTGTTTGAAAATGCCATCACTTGAGCTTCGGACAGCTTTCATAGTGGGAGAATTAAAGTACAAATCCCATCTGAATGAACGCGGCAATCGCTGGGTAACTATTCATGACATTGTGAAAGGTAAGCTAGTTTTACTGCTTTCTGTGGTATGTCAACAAATTACAGGCTTCTTGTGAGGGCACTATAGAAAAAAAAAAAAAAATGCAGGTTGTCTGGTTTCCCTTCCGGCTCTAATTGTGTGCTTTTGAGGGGCTCACAGGTGTTTAGGAATAGGGCCTACATGCGCACAAAATCCCAAAGGCAATGGTTAGCTTAAGTAAATCATACCAGCGATTGTAGATTTGTAAGTGTTCAGGAGTAATTGAATCATCATAAGCATACAAACTCCTAACCACAGAATTACATTTACTTTTACATCTACTACACTTTTAATACATTCGTTATACAATATTGTTGTGACTTCAATATATCGACAGTTGTATGAATTAAATTCAGGACGTCATTTTCAAGGAAAATGGGCTATGCTTTATAGGGAGTTGGAGGAGGCAAATAAATTTGCTGTCGTGCATGGAAATCAGTATGTGTTGCGCAACACACTCGTCGTCTTCCCATGCATTTTCCTCCTCTTTCACAACATCATCGTCTTCCTTTCTGATGCTCCAGAGCTCGCCACAATGTTATTACTATACCGTTAACAATGAGCAAAGATCAGGCTTGTGAATGTCTTTTAAACGGCAACTTCCCCTTCGTAATACTTTCCAGAACCCTGTCTATGTATAACTGGATCTTGGAGACCTGGCTAATGTATGAAAATTATTAAATTTCAGAGCCACTTAGTGATTTTAAAACATTATACCAGTCGGTTCTGACATTCAAATTAAATTCACAGTATGGCCCATAACTGCTACCAACTAGTGTTAGACAGCTGACAAAGTTTGTGTGTGTGTCGCTAACGAAAGTGTGAGGTCAGTATAAGATAGATAAGACGTATTCGAATGATTTCTGAAGGATTGTCCGTTTTGTGACAGAGCATCGAGCACGTGTTTAATTTAGACAGAGTGATAAGGGTGTAGTTCCACTGTAATGCTTGCAGGTATAATATGAGACATTTCCAGAGCTGTGCTGCCTAAGCAAGATTGTGATTTAATAGTTTTAATAAAAAAAAAATTTAAAAAAAAAAAAAAAATATATATATATATATATATATATATATATATATATATATATATATATATATATATCAAATAAATACAGAACAAAATAAAAAAAAGTTGTTTAACCGTGTATATTTGCTGGATTAAACTGCCTACTTGAATTGGGTTCACGCATAGACAAGTGAAAACAACACAGTGGTGTTGTCCAAATTCAGCTTAACTATTTGCATGTCACATGGTGACAACTATCCAATCAGGTACCAGGTTATCTGACCTATGTAATTAGTCCGGAAAATAAACATAAAAGCTAACTATCAACGGAGATTGTTCTCGGTGTACAGTTTTCTTGGGTTTGAACTCATAAAATACGATGTGTTAAATTACAAAGCATATACACTGTGTGCAAGTAAATATGGAAGCAAGGGGATTAGATGAGGAGTTCAGAAATGTTTACCCGTCTGTCTTCGGGACGCACTCAAGTCGGTCTGCGTCAGAAACTCCGATGTTCTCTGCAGCGGAACGATCGACTTCGATAAACGCTGAGTCTCTCACTCCTTACGTCTCTTTTCCAGCCAACATTGACACTAGTTCCTCAGTCAGTTTTGGATGTCGTTTCGGAAACAGTTATGTTTGCAAACTTCCACAGAACGCCGTATTTCCGTCTAGTGTTGTAAAACAAAATGCGAATGGACAGTCTGCCAGTAAACCCGTGGACTATGGTGATGGCTGGCTTAAGGAGTTCGCTTTTTACCAAAGTTACACAGGCTCCTACCCAAGAGTTCCCCCTGCGTATATTGATTTACCTGTAGTTCATAGAACAATGACCGGAGATTCCAGACATGAGACTTGTTTGACAATGGAAGGCCACCAGTCATGGAACTGGTCAAACAATTGCAGCGGTCAACTTTATTGCTCCACAGACCAGACGCGGAGCCCGCATATCTGGAAACCATCATTAACAGGTAAGACTTGTGAGATCTGCTCTATGAATCACTCCTCGCCTCAATTCATTAGTTTTTGGCACCGCTTTATTATATGTCATAATCAAATTAAATGAATTCTTAAAACAAGAAGCACAGGCTTTGTACGCTAATCTGAAAATAATCAGGACAAAAATTTAAAACGTTCCCTGTTAAGTAAATGAGTTATTTTGAACCTGGTTTTCTTTGGATGGAAATTTGCAAGTCGCCATTATTTTGGTTTGAAATAATGTTTACATTTAGATTATTGGAAGGTGTGTTAAGGTAAGGCTGTGTTAAGGTAATTTGCAATAAATGTTACATCACTGTTAATCTTGGAATAATGAAAAGATCTTGTAACAAAAGACAGCCCTATGATTAAAATGATTTGTATTTCCTCAGAGGGAGCAGCGGTTTCATTCTGTCAGCGCGGGAGAAAGAAACGGGTTCCTTACACAAAACTGCAACTGAAAGAGCTCGAGCGGGAATACACCAACACTAAGTTCATTACAAAGGAGAAGAGACGTCGGATCGCTTTTTCTACAAACCTGTCTGAGAGACAAGTAACTATTTGGTTTCAAAACCGTCGAGTCAAGGATAAGAAGAGACCTGAAGTCTGCAAAGAATTTTAATCATACTAAAGATTCATTCATGCAAATGCTGATTTATATAGCGAAGAGTTATGCTCGTTGTTCTTTTTTCTTTTTATTTTTTGTTTAAACAAAGACTATATATTATTTTATTATTTATATCTTGATCAAATATTTGGATGTGCTCACAAAATTATTCAGATATTTTTTTCTTATTGGTGTCCAGATTTGCTGAAAGAATGTTGAGATTTTCAAACTGTTTCAGTAGCTTGAGGGTTATTTCCCCCCAGTTATTTTCCATATAATTTAAGTATTGTTAAACAATTGTCATTCTGTAGCACTAGTAATTTCTATGCTATATTCCAGGCCCCTGATCTTTCCTTTCAGTTAAAATTGTTTTATTTTTCGTTTCAAGTGAGTGCAGTACCATATAGGTGTGTATAGTACCAGAGTCTCCGTATATGTAATTTTGACGTACATAAACTCAAACACAATAGTTTCACGCTTAATGTTTTTTTTTTTTTTTTTTTAAAGAGATCAGAGCGACTAAAAATAATTTGTTTTAAACCGTAAGACAGTGACTGGTTTCCCTGAAGCACCAAGTAAAGCGTTAATAGCGCGAAAGTTGCAGTCTTTCAATAATTCTGTTTCCGATTACTTTTGCATTAATCAGAGAGTTATTAAAGTATTTTATTGTATTTTTTGTCATTGCAAAGCTACTGTACACTACATTCAACTGGCTTGAATTTAATGTTTAACAGTAACAGACCTACAATTTTATCTAGCCCTACTTTGAGAAACATAACAAATTAATTTCAATATAGGACTGATATTCATAATAGTACGGATTCCAGAACTGTTGAGGCCTGCAACGGTCTGTAAATATAGTTTATACATGAATAAATGGGCTACTGGTAAAATGTAAGCTATGCCTCGAATGCTCTCGAATGAATCAGTAATGTAGGCACATGATCATTGTGTAAACGTGAAACGTGAAGAGTAGTTAGAATATTTTAGTGCGATAACCATACACTTATTATTTTAATAAAGCAGCCCACAAATTGTTCTTTTATTGTTTGATTGACTGATTATTTAATGGTTAGTTGAAAACCTTTGAAAAGCAAAAAAAAAAAAAAAAAAAAAAAAAAAGAAGACGACAGGAGTCCCTCATACCGTTAGCAGAAAAACACAACACAAGCGTTTTTGTTGCTTTCAAATAGGATTTCATTATTTAACACATTTTAACTTGTTTACTTTTGAAACTGGGTCTTCTCACTAACCTTGAGACGTATTGTCAGACTAGACCTTGACTTCAAGAGGTCTCATGAATAAAACGTGCCACCAATTCATGAAGCTGCATCGCCACCTACCGGTTAGCAATGTGCCTTGCATTAAGATCAAATTTACTTTTGCATAAAAAGTAAACCATTCTGAGAATTAATTCAGAAGCTATGATCATTTAATAGCGAAGACAACGCTGTAAGTTATGAATAAATATGTAATATGCAGTCGCAAATAATAATAATAATAATAATAATAAAAAAACGTGTACAGTTAAAAAGTTGTATTCACATTTTTGTTGGTCAGAAAATGTTTCCCCTAAAGGCTGGGGACTCACATGGGAACTCGTCGATGTTTTAAGTTTTGCCGAATTGCTGGCAAATTCATACGAAGGCTTTAACAACGGCTGTACTTAAACGGTAGTATTTTAAAGAAAATGTTTATAGTTCTCTGTCACGCTGTTTTCGGCTTTTAAAGGCGACGCTTTCATCAGATTATCTGCCTGGTTATTTGGGACAAATTCTAAATGAAATGTAGACTATGACAAACTGTTTTACTGTGGCTTTTAAATGCACTTGGACTTGTTTTTGGTAAATCCGCGTCTGGACTTTGACCTTGAACTATACTGATGTACCATATATTTTTCAGTTTTGTTTTGTTTTTTTTTTTTGTTTTTTTTTTTGTTTTTTTTTAAGGTTGAACAAGTGATTCTTGGGTTCTGTGTTGTCAGTACGCAACAGAATGTGAATGTCTAAAGCAATCCGATTTTAAAGGTTTTCATGAATTTACTGGACCCGTAAAATGTGGGAGGTTGTAGTGTCTCCTCTCTTTCCGGAAATTGCCTGTTTACAATAGTCATTTTGCCTGCATGTGCGTGTATGTACACACTCTTTAAACAGCGTTTTGGATTATCTGGACAAATCTTTGAAGGTAAGATAAAATATAACTTGCATATCATACACTATACAATTTGAGAGACAGACTACAAAAATAATCCGATATCTAAAATTTAATTTCTCGCAACAATAGCTCGGCATCTCAAGACAACAGACTTAAATGTTTATGTGAAATTATAAAGAACTGACAGTGTTAGGCTCTTTCTTTTCTTTTTTTTTTCTTTCTTTTTTTACTTTACGTATTTGCTTTTACAATGCATATTTCACAAAAATAGTGAATCATGCTAAAATTCATAGAATGAAATGAATGAATCGAATTAAGATATCGGCCACTCAGTAACGAAATGTTTCGAAAGATGGATTTTTTTATTATTATTATTATTTATTTTTTTTTTTTTTTGGCATTGGAAAATTTTTCATGTTTGGGATTTTTTGTTGTTGTTGTTGTATAATTGTATAATACTCTATCAAAATTGTAAATATTGCTCACAGAGGATTAAAACCTTACAAAAATTTGTAAGCATGCATTTGTAGGCTTAAGGTTTTTATTATTATTATTATTTTATTTTTTTATTTTTAAAAAACCCTGTTTATACCTAATAAAACACGAACGCAGCTCTTTGGACTATGTTGCCATACCAGCAATGTATTACTATCTATCTATCTATCTATCTATCTATCTATCTATATATAAACACATACCATCCAAATGCATGTTTGCCCCCATAAGCAAGCCAAAGGCGTACCAGGAATCTTACTTTCTGTAGCCTTCATTATTAATAACGCTATCATTTTGGGCACTGTATTATGCAAGACATTGTAAAGAACTGACAGTGTTAGGATTATATATATATATATATATATATATATATATATATATATATATATATATATATATATATATATATATATATATATATATAATATTTTTCTTAAAAATACATATTTAACAAAAATTGTGAATCATGTGTTACCTAAACCTTCTTTTACTCCATATAGAAAAATTCATAGATTGAAATGAATAGACAAGAAATTGAACTGGGATATCTGCAAAAGCTGTTTGTTATTTTATATGCTTTTTATGCAATGCCTATTTCTGACTTTGCAGCACTACTGTCACATGGGCGTGGCTAAACATTTTACTTTGCATAACACGTGATGGTGCATTAACAAATCAACAATTACCTTGCTAGTATTCTTTAGGGGTAACTAAAAACGGTTTTAAGAAGCGTCCGGGCAAGATCGTCAGAAATGTGCGAGCACAATCTTCTTAGTTCTGTTGCTCCCCTTTTGAATTTTCACTCTCCCGAATCCCTGTACCTCCAGAACTTGCGAGGCAATGGAGTCCATCTATCTGGTCTTCCGCAGATGTCCTACAGTAGAAGAGAGGTGTGTTCGCTCCCGTGGAGTTCCCCAAATTCGTGCACTCCGGCCCAGAGCCGCGCCTACAGTGGCTACTCTCAGCCGTTTTTTAGCAATTCAGCCGCTGTGAGCGCTAGCTTCAACACTCACAAAAAGGGCTCACTGGAGGAATCCGGGAGGTACTACTTCCAAGATGTCAGCCACAAATCAGAGGAGCCTGGACGACCTAATGCAGCCTACGCAAGTGAACATAGACTCGCTGACTCCGCCAGCAACGAAGTTTCAAACTTGGAAAGACGACAGCAGAACAGAGTTGCGCAGAATGAACTGAACTTCATTGACCAGCCAGTGACTGATGCTTCAAAGCAGTCTGTCATCTCCAACGCTCCATTTCAACCATCACTGAACACCCAGGCTATTAGATCAGCCTTCTCCGATGGTACGCAACTTCTTCCTTGACCCTTCCGTCATAGACACCAACGCTGTGCCTAAATGTCACTCTGTGACCTTGATTTCAGTGGATTTTAGTCTTTGTATGTGTGATGTTATAAAACCGTTTGCTTTGTTCAGCCATTGAGTTTGCCACACTTAACTTTTCAGAAAAAAAAAATAAAAAAAATAAAAAATACTAATTATGCTCCACGATGTATCATAAATGACGGGGGAGTCATAGTTGTGGTTGTGTTTTTAAGGGTTAACATCTTTAGGTGAAGATAGTAATTCAGTGACATGAAAGAATGATGACGAGCGCACTGATGGTTAATCCTTTTTTTTTTCTTTCTTTCCCAGGACTGCAGTGGTGTCCCTCACAGGTGAGATCAAGAAAAAAGAGAAAACCTTACACGAAGCCACAGTTAGCCGAACTGGAAAACGAATTTATGATGAATGAATTTATAAACCGACAGAAACGAAAGGAGCTTTCGGACAGATTGGAACTGAGTGATCAGCAAGTGAAAATCTGGTTTCAGAACCGCAGGATGAAGAAAAAAAGACTTATGATGCGCGAGCATACCTTCGCTGTTTATTAATTTTTTTTTTTTTTTTTTAAATAATAACAATCTAGGGTTGTTGGCATCATTCATACAAGAGACTTTTATGACGGAGATCCAAGTCCACCAAACCCCTCTATCTGGAAACAATTATCTCCCGAACACCTATGAAATGTATTTAATATTAAAGCTGAATATTGAATAATTAAAGCTGAATGATTTTAAATTTATATTTATTAGCCATGAAGTCGCTGCATTTGTCTGGTATGTGTCTGGTGTATGTTTTTGGTGGGAAAACGATAATTCCAAAGTTGTAATGTTAGCCTATATAGTCTAAAAAAAATGCTTTGTAGTTCAAAACTGCAGCAAATTTAGAGTAGAGACGTCACGTGTATATTGGGTTCATAATATACATTCTGGCATCATTTAAAAGTACACTGGGCAGCTAACATAGCTAACTGAATGAATAAATTGTCAGACGTTCCAACCTTTCTAATAATTTTGATAAAAACCTCATTTGTATCTTCCGATCTAAAAATGTAAGTTTTGTTGTATTTTAACCAAAATTGTCATGTGTAATATTTATTAAGTGTTCTGTAAATTCTGTATTACATTAAGCTTCTGCGTTCTTGTGCGATATTTGTCTGGTTTAATTCGATGGGTGATTCTAAAATGCTCTAATAAAAAGCAGTGGTGCCTCTAGTCCAAGCTCAAGTTCGTTTATGTTAATGCACAGTCTCCAGTGTGCGAATATCTTTATTTTATGAATCTCCATCATTTTATATTTTCTGAAATTATATCTAATCGAATTAAACTGAACTTTAACGAGCAAACTAAGTGCTGTAACTATGCGTTAAGGGTGTATTGTTCAAAAAAGGAATTGGACGACTAAACAATTCATTATTTAGTCGCCCCTACAATTTAGTATTTATTTTTGTAGATATGTAGTAAAATGTTATTCATTTAGCTCTTTTATGCCTGCTTCAAAGTATTTGTTCACACTGCGCCCATAAACTTGCTGATTATTCATTGGAACAATGGTTGGATAATTCATTTTGAAAAGAGTGTAGAGAGTACAGGTAAATCAGTGGTATCATCATATTTGGTTGCGTACGAAGACAAAACTGCCCTATACCAAATATAAAAATTATATGTTAATATCAGCATGACAAATCAGTGACAAGTGGACATAAGGACAATGTTTGTTGTTTAGGCTTTGCAATCCCACCTTTCTAACGCACACGCAATGCACTTACAGTTTATCTGCAAGGTATGTTAAACAATGTGGTACAATTATGTGTTATATATATATATATATATATATATATCTGTGTGTGTGTGTCTGTAGGCCTATGTAGTTAGCTTGTAAAGTAGTCTTTACTCTCCACAACCTAAAATCATGATTGCACAGCACTACTGCTGTACAACAAATATACCAAATATATTATTTGTGTATTATTATTACCAGTATCATCATTAAAATTATCCAGTGTTACCACTATTTTAACTTAAACTACATATTTTCTGAATATCTATAAATAATTAAATACACACATGAAAAAATAAGACATAGTTAAGTTTGGTCCAATTTAATTATCTTGTCAATTCCTTTTAAATTCGATAAAGACTGAATTGTTTTTAAAGACTGAACAAGCAAGAAACAAATGGAATGGAATTTTCTTGAGATGACTGCCAGACGTTTTTCGACCGCTGTAGAAACTGGGGGCGCCAATACAAAGTTAAGGTCAAGTTAGTTACCGAAATTGACAAATGAAGACAAATATAGGAATCATCTATATATATATATATATATATATATATATATATATATATATATATATATATATATACATATATATATATATATACACACACACACACACACACACACACACACACGTTTGTACAAGAGTTTGCACAACTCTTACATAATAAGGATAAGGCCAAACCGTATTATAATTTATGTAATTTATATATTTGATGCGCTAACGCTCAATACAGGTTTACATTACTGCGAAAATTGTTTTATTTGGTGTTGAGAAATCTTTGGACATCGACTGGTAAACAGTCTCATCTTTTGTTGTGCTCTAACACTTTGGGCTCTACCCACAACAAAGGAGCAACAAATGAAAAACTCTTAAGTATGGATCGTACAAGATTTCCTTAAAGACTTCCCTTCATGATTCATTTAACTTTCTAGTTACGCAAACATGTTATTTAAATTCGTTCAAATTAAATCTGGTTATTGTGGAATTAAATTAAATTTCTTGTGGAATGGTATGGCACAAATGTAGTTTTTCAATGCAAATCGACAAGCTGTGCTAAAATTAACCAATAAAAACATTATGATTTTTATAGTTCACTATAGGCAGGTATGCAGATTAAAATAATAATAATAATAAATAAATGTAAAAAAAAAAAATAAATAAAAACACATTTAAAATACAACAGTCAGTACAAAAACAATGTAATAACTTTGGCTGTTTATTTGTTTTATAAGCTTAACACCAACTTTGTGTCTCTTATAGATATGAGACCTGTATATATCAGGGGGGAAAAAAATGGTAAATTTGTACTTTTTCCATAGTCTCTCGGTAGGAATGTACAAGTGACTATTTACCTCCACCCAGGACACTACACCATAGCACATCCTTTTGCCTGTGCAATAAAATTATTTGGCTGGCGGTTGATGGTGATTGCCGGGTGCGCATTGTCTCAGACCACAGACGTTCAAAGCCAGAACAGTTGTTTTGTACTTGGCAGTGTGAATCCGTGTATCTCTTCCTGTTCTCCCTTTCGATAATTGCGTCGAGGAATTTTATTTAAATCGTGGCTACTGGAATACATTATCGGACTAAAATGGAGATTTTACTTCACGCTAAAAAGAAAGGTACAGTTGAAAAAAATGTTATTACGCTTGACTATGTATTGCCCTTTGTCTTTTTTTGGAAAAGCATTCTTGTCCCCTGTTTACACTGTGACTATTTTTTTTTTTTTTTTTTTTTTTTTTTACTTTCTGTAGACTGTGTAGAATAAACAGAAAATGTTTTCGCGGACATCACAACAGATAACTAACTATATTTGATGAACTACATTACCTTTCTGTTGGTTTCTGTGTTAGCTCCCAGATTTTTTTCCCGACTTTTTTTTTTTTTTTTCCTCTCTCTTTTTCAGTCTTCCCTATGACAATTCTTGTCTGTATAGCCTAAGGTATAACAAGATATGGACTTTCTAAGAATTTTATTAAAATAACCAATTACAGGTTCAAAAACATATCGTGTTTAAAAATGTGCAGTGCATTTTGATCATTTGACCATAATCTCAATTTCCGAGTATGGGGAAAGAAAGAGGCTAAAAACATTGCAGTTTTTCTTCAGTCGTCAAAGTTTTCTTTCGGCCGTGAGGGTAGGTGGTTGGGAAACCTAGGAAAATCTTAAAATAAATCATCTGAATAGTACAACTTAATGTGGTGCATTGGAAATACATTGCTTAATGTTGTGGTGAAGGTGCTTTATTTATGTATGATTTTTATTTATGTATGATTTTAAACAAAACATTGGATGTGGTATTTCTGTCATTGTTTACTAATGCCTTGTAATACACATGGGGAAATCGACAAGGGAGTTTCAAAAATGTAGACAACCAATGACCTTCCTTATGCGGTTACCTATGAGTCGCTCACTTAATGACTGATATTGATATATGGTAATTTTTTTTTTTACCGGATCACATGACACAATTACCTCAAGAATCGATCAAGATGAATTGCACGTCAGCGTACGTTTCCGATTTTTTCTTCCTCACGAGTCCTATCCACACGCATATGGTGCAATAGATGGGCAAAGTTTAACAGTCAAGCAGACGATTTTTCCTCTCTAAGGCTAAAGCGAGCAATGACGGACTACGATGATCGCAGTAACTGTGCATCTAATATGTATTTACCGTACTATGTTTCTGCTCCTGATTTTTCGTCGGTCTCGTCGTTTTTACCCCAAACTACATCGTGTCAAGTAAATTTCCCCTATTCTTCCAACCTAGCGCAAGTCCAAACTGTTCGTGAAGTGACTTTCAGGGACTATGGACTGGATCATCCGAGCAAATGGCATTACAGGGGCAATTACGCTTCGTACTATTCAACGGAGGAGATAATGCATCGAGATCTCCTGCAGTCATCAAACAGAGCGGAAATGATTTTTAAAAACGATTCCATGTATAGCCATCACGGTGGTACTAACTCGTCGTGCAATTTCTTCACAAACGTCGGCCGAAATGGGGTACTTCCACAAGGATTTGATCAGTTTTTTGAGACTGTTAACTCTGAGAAGCCCAACCCTGAGCAGTCCAAACAAAAGCCAGAAACGAGTGTCCCGGGAGATGCTGGATGTAATGTGTCTACAGATAGCGCGGAGCAGACCAAACGAGACCCTACAGAAACCATGGAGGAGGAATCCTCAGTATCAACCTGCGATGAAGAAAAGAACAACGACTCAAGTAGGTCCACGCTTTTTACGGCGCTTCAATTCACATTACATTTATCGGCTAGCTTTTTATGTGCCGCTTTATAAGCATGCAAAAGTTTTTATGTAGCTAGTAAGATTCTCTTTGCTGTTGTAAAAATCTTTACGATGTGGAAGGCGCTTTCGTCGGATCATTGTGTATATAAATAAATAGGCTATAATATATATATATATATATATATATATATATATATATATATATATATATATATATATATACACATATATACACACACATATATATATTCGCAAATGAATTGTTATAAAGACAGAAATGATCGTCGCGATACGAATCGAGAAAGACCACGAGGTTTTAAAAACCTCCAACGCGTTGCTTGTTTAAGTGGTAATTACTTACAAAAGATTTTAACTTAGAGGATAAACATTTTAATCGAAATGCAAACACACCTACGGATTACTCATGTGCGCGTGCGTGCGTTTCGACGTTAAGAGTGTGTGTGTGTGTGTGTGTGTGTGTGTGTGTGTGTGTGCTTGAGCGTGTGGGCCGCTTGCATGCTTGTTTGTATTTCATGTGGCAGAGCTTGTGTTGTTTTATAGTTAGTCTATGTATACATACTCTTGTTTCTCCAATTGTTTTGTTTTTGTAACTGCATTGTGGATTACACAATAGTTCCGTTATTGTGAAAACAATTTAGGAATTATCTGAAGTATCGGAGAGACTCGAACTTTTAATGTCATCTCCTGAAGCATCTGCAGTTGTTTTGGAACTGAGTTAAACTTTCAAACTGTAAATGTAATGTAATCAAGTTACGTTTCTTTTTGTAGGTGCAACAAAGTCCAGAAAAAAGAGATGTCCATATACGAAATACCAGATCCGAGAACTTGAACGAGAATTCTTTTTCAATGTGTACATAAACAAAGAGAAACGTCTGCATTTGTCAAGAATGCTCAGTCTTACAGACCGACAAGTGAAGATTTGGTTCCAGAACCGAAGGATGAAAGAGAAAAAGTTGAACCGAGATCGTCTCCAGTATTTCACTGGAAATCCATTGTTCTGAAACTCATGATATTGGCCGAGACGATGAAACGATAATTGTGGGACATCATCCATTCGTCGGACACCTGGGTTATTTTCTCGTCAACTCTGTATTTTACAACTATGCAAAATACTTGCTATCAAAAATTAATGTGATCTGCGATTAAAATTCTGCACAAATTATCTACAACGGTGTACTCGCGATGAGGGAAATTATGAGTTATCAGGAACAAAGGTACCTCGACAATCTCTTCATACTCTGTGTTAATGCCACTGAAATGCAGTAGCTTTGTATTTGTATTTATTTATTGTGTTTTGCATTGTTCCATGAAATACATTTAAGTAACACACTGCATAAGCAACAATGCGTTTGGTTACATCGAATCAGTGCGTAATTACATTGAGGTAGAACTGTGTATGCATTTATTCGTTTGAAGCATGTAATGTATCTATGTATTAAATAAATAAAAAAATACAGCAGATTTCTATCTATTGCTGTGACGCCTCTTGTGTGTGATAGCGCGCGTGTAAGTCAGCTACTAATTTGGTATTCAACAGTTATTTGTTGTCATTAAATAACGTTTAATTTATATAACAGAGTTGCATTTCAAACTGCAAGGCCTACTTATTTTTCAGACGAATAATGTTTTTTGATTATTAGCTATTACAGAGGAAGAAGGAACGTGAGGTAGAGAGAACTAGGCTATTTCCAATGGTAACTTTATAGGTCTTTGACTAATTCCTTTCCTTGTATGTTGTTTTACACTAAGGCTATTTACTAAACCTTGAACAGTCTAGACAGTACAATAAACTCTGGGCAGTAAATTAAATTGGGGCTATTGGACCCACTATCCACTTTAACTGCGACTTTGCCCAGAAACACAAAGGGTGCAGATGTTTTGTTTTTCTGTCTAGAAAGATGTGAACTCAGTATGTTGACAAATAAAAAAGAAAATACACAAACAAGTGTTATGCTTTGATATTATCGAATTGAAATCCTGCGCATTACACATCACCGCATTTCTACAAGCTTTTACCGGGCCTGTTTACGTCAAATGTAGAATACACAGAGTAACTGGCTTTTCCACAGTGGTTTACAAAGTTAGATGTCGTCAACAAATGTAAAACTTAAAATGAAATATTGCATTTGAACTTCTGTAATGTCAAGGTCGTCACCCTTAACCTTTTTGAATAAGTAAAGGCGCCTTTTTGAGGTTCTCTTTGAAAAACTACGCCCTCTCAGAGGCGCCGCAGTGCAGCACGGCCCAATATGGCCGCTGCATCCACTCGCTCCCACTGACAACACAGTGACCTGCCTTTAAAGGCCTCCATACAGTTACCTCTTACAGGGCTAGGTTATATAGGCTACTATAGGCAACTCCGCATAGACGCCGTTTGGCTAGGTGATATGCTGTAAAATTAAACCATATAAATACAAGAATATCACTTCCTCCACAAGGGCTTTCTTTCATAACGAGGATTTAGAGAAGGGCAACAATGCAGTACATTTCGGTAGAGTTTTCTTAAGACTATGCTTAAAGAACCAAAAAGCTTACAAAAGACTCTTGGTGCATAAATTATTTGTTGATTATTATCTCATCAGTAGATATATCATTAAGAAGCAGCTACCTCTGTGGACGCAGAATATACTGGAAAACAAAAACTGAGTTCTGCAGTACTAGGCAAAAGCAGATACAAGCTAGTTTTGTTTCCTAGATATGAGTTTCCTAAATGTTTTAGCCGTGTGTACAGTATATCCAGTTTACTCCAATATTGCTTTGTGTCTTAAGATATATTGCTTGTCATAATAAGGAATCTTAGACATCCCTTTGTTTATTTACATTTTGTTGATACTGCTTGAAGCCACGAGAGGGCGAACTTACAGCAATGATTAGACCTGGTGCTATGTGTAATCCAAGTGTAGCTGTTCTCAAAAACAATGACTATGATCTTGAGCGGAGTTATGTGATCTAATATAATGTTTTTACGCCCGTGTACTGTTAATGATAATACGTTATTATTGCTATTCACGCTTATCCTGAAATAGATTTATGCTGCTGCATTATATTTCAAAACAACCTAAAAAAATTATTTGAAAACCCGGAAAATATATTTCAGTCGTGTACGTTGGATATCTTTCTCTACATAGTTGTGGAGACAATTTCAGTATGCATCTGCTTAGTCTCAGTACCTTTTACACGCTTTAACGTTTGGTGGTACAGTGCCTTTCTTTGAAACGTCCCGTTCAATAAAGAGATCATACATTCACAGAAATGCTACCATTATTATAATTCTTATTATTATTTTATTGTTGTTGCTGTTGTTGTAAATAATAATAAAAAATAGTAGTAGCCTAATTATAATAATAATATCTGTCGACGTTGTTTTTATATCAACCTTAATAAAGCAAGCAGCCCATTACAACGTAGCAGAGCTTTTAGAGCTCCAGCCTTTAGTTTTATAATATATATTGTAGAAAGTTCTCTGGGAGACGGCAGATTTGCGTGTATACAATGGGGGAAAAAATGAACTGAAATACTTCTAATGATACATGGATTTTAGCATAACATAGCTGGAGTCCACTACTTAGGAAATTATTAAACTGTACGCATCTCTACGGCATCCTCTTAGTAATCGTAGGTCTATTTTTTATTAATTTCATTTATTTATTACACATCAACAAATTAAATAGACAAAATCGGTGTCGAAGAATTATAGCCTGCGCTATTTACAGTGTAAATGAGTGTAAATGTATTTACCTTTAAATTCATAACCGATATAAATTATGCATTTTGTGTAGTAGTATAATAATTTGACAAATGTGATCATCGAAACATTATACTTCCAAATATTAAAATTGTGCACCTGCTTGGTGTTTATGCCTGTTTCCACATGCCAGTCCTCTGCAGTGATTCTGTATTGTTTTGTATGTATTATTTCTGGGAAAACTGATAGTGTTTACTAAACATAAACTAATAAACCAATTTACTTCAGTGTATTCTAGGAAACCCACTTATTTAGCGCGGGCAAGCGTGCTTTTTATGCTTTATTAAAATTATGTAAAGAAATTTTGCATGATTGTTCCTTCACCTAAAATCATTATATGTTAAGATTTCTATATAAACAAGTTCATAACTCCGTAGAGCTATTTTTATATTTTACTGTTTATGTATATAACGACAATATTATTGCTTTGTGACAATAGATTATACACCTGTAACAAACACACTGCCGATGATTAATTCAACAGCATATAAAGATAGCATTTAATTATGCGTTCGCATTTTCTTTGTATCAAGTTCTGAAGCAGAGATCATTTGATAATCTTTGTAATTGCTGTTTAATACTGCAAACGTGTTTGCATATCTAGTCATAACGAATATTACTGTAGGCTACATCTTTTGACAATAATTTGATTATGTTGCATATAACATGCTATTGCTGAGTGAAGATGTATTTTTTTAAACCAAAGTGTAAATGCGTTTAAAACCCTGTATTTTTTACAAGACACACGATCATATAAATTGATTTAAAATACAATCTTCAATCTGTACATTTAAAAGAACTGTATTAATTACGCAAAGCTGAAAATTCATTTAAACCTTTGACTTCCGCTATATATTTTAATAATATAGAAAGAAATAACCTGCCTCTCATCTTTATAATGATAATGTGAATGATAGCGTGATAAAATACACTGTCGGGCTAACATATAATTCTGATTTAACAAGTACAAGGTTTCTTTTATTTAATTGAGAAAATAAGAGCAAACAACAAACATGGTATTACATGAATTATTTGAATTTCCTTTGCGTCCGATAAAACGGTCTGACTGCAAACAGGCAACATCAGTTGTGTAGATTAGAATATAGATGATAAAATCAAACATAGAAAAGACGAAATCACAATTTTGCTTTTCACCCTCAATCCATTATGAAGTTAGCGGTGTTTAGGCCCACGTCCGCCGCCTCATTTTGTTCTGCATTGTTCTCTGCATTTTGCCTACTGAAAATGTGAACTACGAGAAATTCCTTCTGCGGTGTCTGCCGACATTTCTTGTCTTGACCTTGAATTGGAGTTAAAAGGAATACAAAGTAGACTGTGTTGAATGCTGTCATTTATTTTCCTGGTTCTTGCTCTTTTTTCAGCAGTACATATATTCGTCCAGTTTCGTCACATTTTGTCTTAATTGTATATGGTATTCTGAAAATGGATTTAACTGTTATTTTGACCGTCTTGAAACCAATTTCAAGTCCTTGTTCTAGGTGTCGCTGTTGACCACGTCTAAAACTTCAAACCGTGTCAGTGCGCCCACGTGATGGGGAAGAGCCTGCGTCTCAAGGCCATTTTCAAATTTCATTGGTGAGAGTGTCATGTGGTTGCAGAGAGACTCTTTGGGTTATACAGGGATTGTTTTGCTAGATATGTCAGCTTACAGAGGACACTTCTCTGCTTCTTAAAAAATACTCTCCAAAATGTCCTTTCCTAACAGCTCTCCTGCTGCAAACACGTTTCTGGTAGATTCCTTGATTGGGGCGTGCAGAACCGATTTTTATTCCAGCAGTAACATGTACATGCCAGCCACTGCAGAAATGGGAACCTATGGAATGCAAACCTGTGGACTCCTGCCGTCTCTTGGCAAACGGGGGGAAGTAAACCACCAAAACATGGGCATGAACGTCCACTCGTACATACCTCAAAGTGATAACTGGGCAGATCCAAGCAGGTCCTGCCGATTAGAGCAACCGCTCAACCAGATGTCCACCTTCACATTCTCACAAAGCATAAAAGAAGAAACTAACTGTTGTATGTACTCCGACAAGAGAGCAAAGGTCAGTTCGTCCGAGATACCCGCGTACTCCAACCTGATTCCCGAAACATGTTCCGTTGATAGTCCCGAGATTCCGGTCCCTGGCTATTTTAGACTAAGTCAAACTTATGCGACGGCGAAAAACCCGGACTATGACAGCGAGACGATGAGCCCGAACACTACGTTAATGCAGCTGAACAGGGTGACTCCAAAGGCGCAGTCAACGCCCTTTGTCGAGGTGGAAAAGAAGCTTCCGCACGATCGGGACACAAGAAGCTCTTCCCCGGCGCAGAGTCCAGAGCCCAAAGTCAGCACGCTGGAGGAGAAGAATTGCTCAACTGAGGCGTCTGTCTCCAGCCCTGAATTGTCACACAGAGAAGGCAAAGGTGGGTACAATAAACGGATTAATCGCGTCTTGGTGTAATGCGAACGCTCCGGCATCATAAAACCCAATATAAAACACAAACAACCCGAAAGTCGTAATGTTTAATGGGAGTCTTACTCAGGTTGCAGTAAAAGCCTTAACAGGAAACAGCGCTGCGAGGGCGCGTTAACATCAAATACCTTTTGTTGCAAGTGACTTGACATTCTTCTTTGCTCAATATAAGCAGAGTCTCGGTGAAATGTATTTGCAACTTTATCCATTCAGCACGAAAATGAATGCACTTTTAATGTAGGAACTAATTTATTTGTTACTAAGTGCAACATGGTTAGTATAGCTTGGCAAAATCATATTTCTTGTAGTTAAATATAAAAATTGCGTGTATAAAGTACAGTGGTTATGAGGAGTAATTTGCTTATTAAAAAGAACTGTGTTAATTGAAAAAAATAGCCTAATAATAATAACAATTCAGTAAAAGTACGCTGTAGAGATCTATAACACTTGGCATTGTGTGCTGAAACACCAAAGGAGGCTACATGGGCTATTACAGCTATTTTGACTCAGTACGTTAATTCTAATGATCTGTAGGTATTGGTTTAATTATGGTAACAGTTTTAACAAGCATACGCTTTCTTTCTTTTTTCTTTCTTTTTTTCATGTAGAAAGAAAACGTGTTTTTTAATCCCTTTTTGTTTTGCTGTTGGTTCACCGTGTCTTTTTGTTTTGCAGAATCTAAAAACGACACACCGACGAGCAACTGGTTAACCGCGAAGAGTGGAAGAAAAAAAAGATGTCCGTACACAAAACACCAGACCTTGGAATTAGAAAAAGAATTTTTATTCAACATGTACCTGACTCGGGAGCGCCGTCTAGAGATAAGCAAAAGCGTCAACCTCACTGACAGACAAGTGAAAATCTGGTTCCAAAACCGCAGGATGAAACTTAAGAAGATGAGTAGAGAAAATCGTATTCGTGAACTCACAGCCAATCTCACTTTTTCGTGAGCATGCAAACAAGAGCATTTCAAAAACTTACTTCCCCGTTTCGGTCCATCTGTGTTCTCCTGTATAATGTTGACATGAGGGCATGAGGGTTGTTTTGGCTACTTTCACGTTCCAGTGTTGTGATCGTTGCTAAATCTTTGTCATTTGTTGCTACATCTTTGATTGCATTTGAAATGTGAAGCCTTGTGTATTTCAATATGTTTCACAGGGTATAAAACTGGTGTTAGGTCTTAACTTATATAATAAGATAGAAACAAGCTGTTCCGAGCGGTTTCATTTCAGCGGGGACAGAGCAAATATGTCGCAGAAACATTTGCGCTAAAAAAGGACATCAAAGCACATTTGAAAGTAAAGGTTACCCATTCTTTCTCCAGTGAAAACGTACATTTATCTGAAATAATTACGTATAAAGGTTTCTGTATAATAGATGTTTAAATATGTCTGTATCAGTGCATGTTTGTGGCATGTGGTCCGTGGAATAATAAATTAATTATGCCATAATAATGTTTGTTGTAAAATTTGTATAATAACGTTTTTAAACCACACTTTAATCAGGACCATATTACATTTCCCAATACTACCCTCAAACACACACGCACAAGAGAATATATTTGGATTTGTACACCCCGCTAATTAAAACCCCTTTGTAAAATATGTGGGCAAACAAAGTCATTTAAAAATATGATCTTTTGTTAAAATACAGTCCGTGTTTGAGCCTGAATGTTTGTCATTTTCTAAATTATTTTTTTGTACTTTATTTATATTCAAAGACCAATTAGCAAATACAAACTAATTTACAAATAGGCTTACATGTCAACTAATATTTATTTGAAAAATGATGGCCATATCCTATCTTTTACTGTTTTTTTATTTTTATTTTTATTTTTTTTAGTCCATTGTTATGTAAAGGCCCAAAACAATTAAAATGTTTTGATAGAAGAAAAAGCCATGGAATGCTTACTTGCTTTCCACTTGTTTATTCTTTAAAAAAAAATTAAAAAAAGTGACTTACGGACGTCACTGACAAACAAAACAAAACTTTTCTTAATTCCTGTATGCCCAGAAAAGAAATCAGAAAATTTACGAACACTGATTATACAACTTCAACTTGAGACCAATATCCCAAACATGGCATCAATATCCCAAATCACAACTTTAGCTCATGCAAAATACATTAGAACCATACAGAGGGGCTTCCGATAACTGCTATAACTTGCACGAAACTTATAGATGAAATGATTTGGTCAAAATTTTGTTCAGAAGAGGCCAGATACTTATTTTCGTATCTTATCTTTCCACAAGTCTAAAAATTGAATTAATGTTCTGCATTTTTCTTTCTATAGCATTGACCTCTCACTATGTGCATAGAAACAAACACAATGCCAAACATGTCTCTATAGGCACAAACTCGGATGCGTTCAAGTGTGTGACCACAGATGGGATTCAGATTATAATTTTGACCAAAATTGTAACAGCTGAGCTCTCAGTGACTACTTGTCGACAAATAACATTTTACTACACTGTTTTCTCACTCAGATTATTTTCTCAAATAAGGAAGAAATATGCAATGAATTGTATTTAATCTCTCCTTACACAAATTGCCTATTCGGTCTTGAACTTTTTTGTTATTTTATTGTAATGTGACGTAGCAACATCCGCTTTATTACCATCAGTCATTCCACATTGTCGTCGCCACCTTATTTAGTGCTCGACGTGTATTATTATCTAAAAAGACGAGAATATTAACACATTTATTATTGTTGTTGTTATTATTATTTTATTTAATGATAGACACGTGGGTCAAGACACTTTGAAATGCCAAGAGTCTTTTTTATTAAGGGAACATTAATACATAATCAAATGCACCTCATAAAAGTTTTATTGATACACATAAAATACTATGACTCGCTTTTCAATAAGTACCAAAAATATACACAAATATTACTTCCTGTGTCAATCTTACAACACCTTACAGTCAGTATCAAACTTACAACAACTGAATTGCAGATCTTAACACTAAAGCAGCGAGGACCGTTTATAAAATATGAGAATCTGTGAGGCTGCGGTGGTTCGTTGCTTTACAGCATGTTATTACATTTATTTTACGAGGACTTGCAACTCGGTACTCTATAAAATACTCTACAAGGCTAGAGTATGACATACCTTATGACGAAATTTTGCAAGATTTTACGCTGCTGGAATCGTTTGCTAAGCTATCAATGGTGAGGGTTGGCACTGAAATAAATGAATGTATTAATATGACCTTGTTAAAAAAAAACAGTCGTGGTCTAAAACAGGTTGAATGCATCATATCACTACCGCGAAGTTAAGATGAAAATAATTTCTTATCTTATTTTTTAAGAGTACAAATCAAACATACCGTTATCAGCTGACTGATTTACTCTCTGTATTAGTAAATATGATCACGTGATTCATGTAACCAATCACTGGAGATGAAGGCAGCAAAAATACTATGATTGTTCAGAGGCAAGGTTTCTGAATCAGAGTAACGTTTTATATGAGTTCGAAGGGATCCAAAAATGTCGACTAGTTCAGCTCTCAGCAGCTATTATGTGGACTCTATTATGGGGCACGACACGGAGGATGTGTATGGAGCGCGTTATGTCCAGGGATCACACACGGCGCCCGCGAGGCCGTCAGGTGTGGTAGAAAATGCGGACTTCTCGTCGTGCAGCTTCGCTCCCAAGTCAGCCGTGTTCCCTGCGTCCTGGACCTCGGTTCATCAGCCATCTACCGCTGCTGTGTCCGGAATTTACCATCCATACGTCCACCAGACCCATCTTTCAGACAGCAGATACGTGCGCTCCTGGATAGAACCAGTCTCAAACCATATCTCTCTATCGGGGTTCCACTCCAGCAGTCGGCACAGCGATACAAAGACTGAAAGTTTACCCTCGAAAAGGACTGAAAGCGCGGCTTTTGAAACGGAGGCACCGGTGGTTCCCGAGTATAGCTGCAGCGCTGTTTCCGAGAGCGTAGACAAAGCTACTGAAGAAACGGTTGCGAATGATATTTCGAGTCACGGTGAACCTAAAGACGAAAAACAACAACAGCTCGACCCAAGTAAGTAAAATGAATTGCCCCTTGATTTACAACCTTCCAACTATCCTAAACTGGAGGTTTTTACAAACCTATAAAAGTGTCCAGGCTCTTACCACGGGCCGAAATATTGCCTTCGTCTGTATAGTGAGAATGCTATATATATATATATATATATATATATATATATATATATATATATATATATATATATATATATATATATATATATATATATAATGTATTTATTTATTTATTATTATTTAAATATTTATTTATTTAAATAATAATAATAATAATAATTATAATAATAATAATAAAAAGTTGCATTCACACACACTACACAGTATTTTAATGGATAAATAACGTAAAGCTCCCTTTCACATTGATATGAATGGTCTAATCAATTGTGGACTTAAAGCTTATTTACGTGCTTTTTTTCCCCCAGGCAACCCTGCAGCAAACTGGATCCATGCGAGATCAACAAGAAAGAAACGTTGCCCTTACACAAAATATCAGACTCTGGAATTAGAGAAGGAGTTCCTTTATAACATGTATTTAACGAGGGATCGTCGTTATGAAGTTGCACGAATCCTGAATTTAACAGAGCGGCAGATTAAAATCTGGTTTCAGAACAGAAGAATGAAAATGAAGAAGATGAACCGAGAGAGGAGCAGTAAAGATACTTAGTGAACAGTGAACAGTGTGCTTCAGCTCAACAGCTAATGCGCGTTCCTGTAAAATGCTTGGTTTAGGATACTTCCCCCCCTCCCCCCCTCCCCCCATTATATATAATAGTTATTATTTGAGTGACTTGAAATGATTGAATATTCCACAATAAATTATACAGTAGTTACATTTGGCTTAAAACGCCTAAAATCTGTTTCCCAGCACCATGGTGGAGTAGTTAATTCAGGATCAGAGAATTCAGTTTCGTAAAATCCAGAAGTTACTTATCCTTATACTCATAAAAATCCTACCACAAAAATGTCTTATAGGAACTTAGGTTATGGTTCGTGATCTGATCAGTTCTTAATGTGCTGATCTTTACATCTCTCCACAATGCATGCAAAACCCGCTCTTCACCTTCATGCAGCCACATGTAATAATTTACTGTGCCTTTATTTTTTATTTTTTTTTAAATTGGACATTATGTACAATCTCATATTTCTAATATCTCGTTTCTAAACTAGTGTACTTCTAGTTTAAGCTCTTGCTGGTGTGGTAGTAGATGCATCAATATGGTCTAAATTATATTAGAAAATCGAACTTTATAGTCTGTTTTATTTATTTTTTTCTATTTCGTTTTATTTTTTCACAGTGAAGCTTGTCTTCAGTGCTGTACAGTGAATTTGGGTGTAGACAAGCTTTGTTAAATACTCTACTCGTGCACCTACTGTGAAAATGTTCTCCTTTTTAGACCATGTTTTATAAATAAATAGCAATTTCGAGTGCGCACTACTGTATGTAGACCTTTTAAATAACAATATATGCTGCTACGACCTGCGATAAGACTAATTTTGTTTCATGCTGAACACAAAATACAGATTCATTGTTAGGCAATATTGCTAAAAAAACAAAAAACAAAAAAAACAAAGGTGTCGCAAAGAACCCCATTTTATCGTCAAACCTGTACCAAGAATTGCTTTAGAGCAGGAAGAAACGGGGTCCAATAAAGCTATAGAAAGAGCTAGACGTCTGGTCTAAATGAGTTTATGGTATAGGACTGTAATTGCTCTTCTCTTTGAAACTAACCTCACTGGTTCTTTGTGTCTGTTACTTGCACACAAAAACATAGACACTTTTCCACGGGGTGTCTGGTCGATGTATTGATGGTGAGACTAAAGCAACATCGACCCCCCAGTACACTGAAAGTCACGTTTATTCACGAAATGTATCTCCACTTTACAAACCTTAAAGCTCACTATCTTTTGGGGTGTTACTGTTACAACAAAATGCAACAGGAATGTTTTCATCTTAGAAAAAGGTCGCCATAGCAGCTAATTAAATAGGCTACTCACGACAAGTTGGGTAGCTAATGTCAGTCATGCATTCGTTGCATCACCCATTTTAGATTCTGAACAAATAGATTTAAAATATATATTTAAATGCCTGGGAACGTGACTGCAAAAAAGAAACATGAATGCACCCCGCAATTTTCAAAGAATGCAAGATTAAACAGGGGTGCACATTATTGACACTAGAGGGCATAGCTGTTCTGTGAAAATGAGGGGCTGCCCGTGGCTGTGCACACTTACTTACAGGAGCTTAATCAGATATCAAAACAGGATAACTACTGGAAAATGAGTTAAATTTTTATTTGCTTCCAGAAAGTTCATATTTCGGGACAATCATACGCGTTCAGTTCACTCAGTCTATGCATGGTTAAGGTGCATCCGCAGAACTTTGCAGGGTCTGTTTTGAATAAAGCTGTATATGGGTTTAGAAAGGACAAGAGCAAAGGAATTTGGTGAGTGAGCATCAGTATGGAGCACTGTGTGGGTCAGTTATGGCTAAATAGATAAATGTATATAGATGAATGTTGTGGATAAAATGTACTAGGCTATATTATGACGATTTGGGGTTGTCAAGCTCTCTCAAACGTGTATTTGCTTATTATATTTATAATGACACATAACAATTGGGCTTAAGGAGTTTATAAGGTAGACTACTAGTGAGGTTACTACAGTTTATTTTACTTTACTTTCGCTTTGACATAATGTTTCTTTCATTTCGACTAAAAGTGAAATACAAATGGAATCATCAGTAGAAAAGCCATTTAGAAATGAAAAGTAAAAATGAAGGCTTTACTCAAAATACAGCAACATATATAAATGTAACAAAGCCGTTTGTTTTATTTGTTTTAAGCAGTAACGCACGCTGAAAAACAGATATTTATGATAAAATCGAAGGTTTTTGTTTGTTATACCGTAGAATATATAGCCTACTATTCATACATCTGTTACAAAACAACTATAAACTAAATCTAGTTTTAAATATTTATAGTTATGCTGTTACATCTGAAATTAAAAAATAAATAAATAAATAAATAAATAAATCTATATAGAATATAATGCTAGTAATTCAATTTTTCAACAAAACAATAGTTTATAATTTATATTATTATTATTATTATTATTATTATTATTAATAGTAGTAGTAAATGAATACATGCAAATGTAAACGCAGTATACGCCGAACAAGCATCTACAGAATTTCGCTGACTCCAAACGTAGATGGAAAAGAGTAAAACATACACTTAATCTAATTTTCCTTTCCTTCCGCTCCCTCCCTCTCTGTCGTGTGATCTGTGACTAAAAGCAAACGTGTTTTGAGGCATGCTGTAGCACCCTGACCGCAGAATTTGGCTGTGGGCCTGTTCACCAAATACACCATTCAATAACAGCAGCTCTCAATCATATCTGATTCCACTGGCATTAATAAGTAATGATCTGACACCATCAATGAGTTCTCACTTTGTCGACCCTTCACATAACAAGCTGGACGAAGTATTTTCTCCTGCGGATCAACATTTCCACAAAATGCTGAACGGTAGGCATGCGATGGCGTATGGCGACGGCCAGCACTGATGCAATAATTTTATCTGCTTGGGAAATCTGCGACACAGAGCGCCAGTTATTAGTCGAATCCTGGTGGAATTACGTGTCACTGCGACCGCTCTAAATTTTACGCACACGATAACTTTCAAAGACAGTGGGTCTTTACGACACTGCGAGAGGCCGGGTCGCTACAACAGCCTGTAAATCGTCCGCTTGTAATACTGGCTCGGAACCAGCGAGCCTAAATCAGCGTTCCCTTGGATGAGACTTCAAGGTTGTCGGGCATAAAATCTGTTTTCAGATTATAGTTTCCCTTTGATTATAAAGGCGTTCCCGTCCCATGTAATATACCATGTGACCCGAGTAGAGGTAATTATTTATTTATTTATGCATTTATTTTTGTTTAATTTTTAATTAATTTATTTATTTTTGTTTTTAATTAAGAATTTTCAGAAGGACATATGCACGTAAACATGCTTTTTTTATTTATTTATTTTATTATTATTATTATTATTATTTATTTTTTTTTACCTCAGGTGATATATATAAAACAATAAATAAAACATGGTGACTATAAGCAATAGTATATAATTATATATATATATATATATATATATATATATATATATATATATATATAAATAAAATAATAAAAAATAAAAATAAAAAACTGCAGCTTTTAACTGATATATTCAGAATAAACACATGAAGCTAAAATCGATTTCGTTAAATAATAATGAATTTACTGTAAAATACATTTTGGACAATTTGATTTTAAATTAGCAGTATAAACATGAATAATGAATTTTATTAATTTTCATTTCATTACATATTATTCGTGGTAACAATTGTGCACAGCCAAAATATGTAAAATCGTGATTTCTGTAAACCACATGTTAATCTGGCATATACAACTCTTTTGACACCTCCAGCCGCAGAACTGATAATTAGTACCAGTACTTTTGATACACAAACAGAAACACAGGCAAACGTGATTAAAATTGAAACGCCGACAAATGATTACTTTCCAAGATTCTCCCAGTTCTAAATGGCTAACAAATTGATGCTCTGCTGATCAAGAACACTGTGAGGATTTCGATTGTCGTTTATAAAATATACAACTTTATAAAATGATCAATTACTATTGTTCAGTTTAAATAAAAGTATTAAAGACATTCATACACATTTAGCTTCCTCACAATTCATAGCGTGTTTTCTAATGTTATGCATTGTGAGCATTAAGATAGATTTAATACAATACAATACCTAATACAATTCTATTACATATGCAAATTTTTATTGGTCGTCGGTGCTTACTTTTCTAGGTTAATGTGTTTTTATAACTAAAATTATATAAATTTCTAGGTAGGCCTTAATTAAACTCAAACTAATTTCATTATTTTACATATTTGTACTTACAAAACAACACAGACTAAGAACATTTTAGCGTGTCTTTACAATTTCTCTCACTGTCTCTCTCTCACTGTCTCTCTTTTACTATCTCTCACACACCCACAAACACACTCTCTTTCAGCAGATGTCTGACTGTATTTTCTTTGCTGAGGAAGTGCAGCTGGCTCAGTCATTATGCGCAAAAACTGGAGGCTTTGCGGCAGCCCGGATTCCTTTTTGTTAGAAGACAATTTACAGCTTTGTACTAGATCTTTTTATGAGCCTGTTTCGTCTGTCATTGGATGCCACTGGTCATGTGCAAGACGCAAACGTCTTCATGACCCCTTTTCCTGATTTCCCAAGCGATTTTTCCACTACATTCTGTGGCTAAAGGCTCCAAATCCAAAATACACAGTGTGCTCATATATTTTTAAATATGTATTTTTGCTGTGTACTGCTATCTGTGTCAGAGCTCGAGAAGACAAACTCAAGGCTTTGGTAACGTGCATTACCGATTACGTATGTTGTCAGATGCTATGGGTGCTACAAGAGTTGCATTTCTAAACAGAGCATGCAATACAGTACTGGACGACTGATTTGAAAGAAGCTTCATAATATTCACCAGCAGCGCATGAGGCAAAACATGGATTATAGGGCTTTGTTTGGTAAGTTTACATTTCATTAGATTGAACATGCTGGACAATATATGCTATCTTCATAGCATAGTCAGAAACTACAGGACCAGCAGGTTTTTGGTTTGCGATGATAATTTCAGATTGTGACGGCAGCATAAGCAGGCTGATAAAAACAAACTCACAGGGTGTTCATTGTTTGTGCACTTAAAAGAGAAATCAAACAGTAATTTTTGAGTAGAGACAAAGCTTCCTTTTGGATTCTACTAAAAACTAGAAGAGTGCTCCTTTAAAACGGCTTGTTATATTTTAGTGTAATGTGCTTTTTTAATGTTGGCCTAAATTTACGAGATCTTAATTTTATTCATTTGACATAAATGTTTGATTTGACTCACAGCCTTGAATATTAAAAATATGAACCTTTATGAAAACATTCTTAATTCACAATAACTGATATTAGTATTATTATTAACAGAAGTTGTTGTGCTAGTACTGTTGTAGCTCAAAGGTGCAAGAAGCAAATCTTGAAAAATTCTAACATTAAAAACAAAAAGTTATGTAAACTTTCAAATGATGATTGTTCATCAGTTAATTTTATAACCGATTCAAACCTTTCTTGTAATTTTTTAAAATTTAATATATATATATATATATATATATATATATATATATATATATATATATATATATATATATATATATATATATATTAGCAAAATAAAATAATTGGCAAGTGTCAACATTAAAACTAAAAAATTACAAGAAATATATAGTTTATATATACTGTGCATAAAAACAATATTCACATCAATTTCAAATATATATTCAGACGTTATTATTTATCTAGCTTTAATTGTTGGATGAAAAAAAAAGGATTCACAGCATTTGTGAAAAAGGAGGAGAAATGGAGAGATTTTGAAAGTTTGTGAAACTGTGGAGGTGCATGTGTGTTTTAATGTATGCCTCCCTTTATGGTGAGAATGGCGCAGTTTTTTGGGAAGGGAGACAGGGTCTGCGGAACAAAGACAGTATTTCACAGTCAGCTGACAGGCCGCTGCAGAGGTATTTACAACCTCACTGCAATGCGGCAAAAGAAGTGAGAGGAGCCTACAAACGAGAAACCAGAGCAATACCCACTCATATACACATTAAATTCAATTACCTTAGAACGCACTTCATATCAATATATTTTTTTAATTGCAACACAAACTTGAAATGCTAGCAAAGAGTTTATTATAATATTAAACTGGAACTGTACATATAATGGTTTAAAATTATTTTTTTTTCCCGGTTGATAATCATGCGATGCGCATTGTCGTTAATTTATCCTTTATAACCACAGAATTTACAGTGTTGCCTTTTCAAAAACCAGATCATATTACATTAAATATTATTATTTCTTCATAATTCTTAAAAAGAGCACAACTGTGCATGTGCAAATGTGCATAATGTAGGCCTATGCTGTATTGTGTGTTGATACATTATTTGAATAGTGATGATAGTCAAAGTATACATGTAAATAGTAATGTAAGCCCTTCTTGTAGTAGTTCAGTGCACTATTTCTGTATGAGCAGCTATGCAAAAATATGTGTTCCATGAGGAACGTTTGCCACGTACAAGACACCTAGGCAGTGTCTGCTTTGGTCGGCAGGCGGTGCTGTTGTCTAACACTCTGGGACTTGCTTGCCAGCTATCTGCATCTTTGTCCTGGAGGTCATTTCCTGTAACTGTGATTGGTTATCGCAGTCATGTGATACAACAGTCACACAGTTCTCTTATTAACTGATAGAAATGCTAATTTTTAGAAACAAAAACAATACTTTCCGGTTCCGTGTGAGAATAGTTGGAATTATTTCATATTTTATTTAATTACTGATTGATATTTATTCATTTTCACGTGTCATCGTTTTTTCCCTGTTGGTTTACAAAATAAGTTGGATTACATTTTAATAGTTTCAACATTACAATCATATTACGATCCAAAATATTAGCAAAAATATCATTCAAATATCCAAGATATTGAGTTTGGAAATCCCGAAACACTCACAGGGACTGCCTTGTAGGCTACACATTTCATCCCCTTGAATAATCTGTGAAATATTTTGAATTATCAATCGACTAATCAGCTGATTTTATATTTATCTACATGGATTAAAAATAAAATAAAAAACAAATAATAATAATAATAAAAAAAACTGAGGTGAGGAATTTTATCTTACCAGTAAATGTTACTTTTATATTAATATATTATAATATAATAAAAGGTCACAGATTTTTTTTCAGTAAGTCGACAACTCGCCATATGGCGCTATAATGTGCGTTTCTCTCTCTCTCTCTCTCTCTCTCTCTCTCTCTCTCTCTCTCTCTCTCTCTCTCTTTCACTAGAGATGCATTATGAGTATTTTTTTTTTAACCTTGAATTTACAGTCAGACAAAATCTCCCATTAGTTCACACGTCAGAGATTTAAAAAACACCTAATTTATCCTAGAGTGAACTGTGGCAAAATGACGTGCAAACTCAAGCAATGATTTTTTTTTTTTTTAAGAAATACAACACCGACTAATACTACTTGGATAAGAACAACAGAAAGTATTTGCCAAAATATATCGCAGACATTAGTCTACTAGGATACAAGAAGTAATCTCTGGTTTTCGACAGCGTAGTTTTTTCCATCTGAGTGCAGTGAATGCGAATTGAACCCCGTGTCTTTATTTCCTCCTGAGATCAGAGTAATCGCCATTATTGAATAAGTGCAACTTTCAGGATTATTTATGGCACCCGCGCGCTGTCATGAATGGCTGTGGGGAAGCACGTGATACCATTAAACTTTGTTTTATGGCCAGGGAGTTGACAAGCCAAAATATAATTCACATTGTATATTAGAAAGGTCGTTCAGACGGTTTAGAAAAGATCCCAGTATCGCTGCAGAGGACAGAGGCTCCACGCTTGTTTTGATCATGGATATACAAACTTGTCGATACGCTTTACGCGATACGCCTGCTTCTGGAGGTAAGCTTGTCCTCAGTTCGTGTCACTGAACTTGTGTTGCGTGGTTGAATTGTGTTATAATGTTTACGGGGGCTTCATATAGTCAGCCTCCAAACCAGAGCTGATTTGTTTCTGTGAACTCCGTTTGTGTTGTTGGGCACAGTTTTGAGTGGTTGGATAACTATGGAGAGAGAAAAAAACAGGTTGTAATGGAGGTGACGTAAATGTTATGCAGTAGTCCGGTTTTGGTGCAGTTGTGGCGCCACGTTATGAAAGATTGTTTCCGTCGCTCTTCAGGGCTTAACTTGTATACATTAATTCAATTATTATTATTATTATTATTATTATTATTATTATTAGAAGTAAAATGCTAATTTTCGATACAACGAGGGCAAAATGATATTAATTGCTTTACTTTCTCATTATTTGTTAATAATTGTTTTGTTGGCTTCCAAGTGCGAAATACACATATATTGAGAGCTGTCTTTGATTATCACATATTTATAAATACGACCAAACTTATTTAATGTGAGCTGCTCTTTTGCATTTGACCTGCAAATTATTGCTACGTATTTAAACCTGTTGTGTAGTGCGCTTCATTGTGATAAAATCGTGTAGCCTACTGTTTATTTTTGGAGAGAAATTTGGCCAAACGAAAACATCATTTAATCGATACACGAGCTTTCATGACATATTATTGAACTTTGTAATAAGTAGGGTTTCTGGGTTTTATTGACCAGCTCTCTAGCGCCCCCAAGCAAAAGAAACGGTCATTCTGGATCTAAACCATCTATACATTGTATTTTTCCTGAATAAGTGGCTGTTTAGATTGGTCAGAAAAAAATACAAAAGAACAAAAATCCCGTTCATTAAAGCCTGAATTAAATGGTCTGAATTAACAATAGCAAAGATGTCCAATTTTATGTGCATGGTAAACATAAAATAGGCTCCATAATTCAGTCACTGTTTTATCCAACCATATCATTTCAGTTAAATAACGATTGAGTTTTTTTTTTTTATTTATGTATTTATTGTTATTATTATTATTATTATTATTTTGATTTGTTAAAATTTTACATTTAACCTTAATCAGTTTAAAATAAGTATATGCATTCTATAAAGATTAATCAATATATTTTGCACTAAAGCGTTTGAAAAAGGTCAGATATTTCATTCGTTAATAGCCAAACTGTGGCTAATTCTCTTGTGACATATTTTATAAAATAATTAAATCATAAAAATGTCGATTATTAAAGAATGACCGTCTCAGTCGACAATTCTGCATACAAAAATTATTTTCCAACTTGATTAAAGTCGGGGGTGAAAATAATAAAAATTGTTCATATCACAGAAACTCCATGTGCATGCGAATTATTTATTTATTTATTTTAAATGCAACAGGAGATATTTTCTTTTAAAATCAGAGGTCACGACAATTGGTGACAGTCTCATTCTTTTGTTCATCAGTAACTCGGCTTTGACCCGACTGAATAAGTCGCATAGCAAGGTGAAACACGGGTCACGCTGTCTTACAAAAATAATTAAAATACACGTATTAAAAAGTCACATAGTCTGGCTACGCTTGGTAAATAAATAACTAAATAAATAATTATAAATATATCAAAAAATCTAATATCAAGAATGAATGGCCTGCAGAATTTCGAAAATATTGTCATTTATTTTAAATCGCTAGCTTTTTTGTTTTAAAAAGCTATGATCACTCGTTAAAGCATCATGCTCTAATACAGTTGGAATCGAATGGAAATTGAAATTCATACGATTTTTTTTTTCATTTATTTAAAAAAAAAAAATAAATAAATATATATATATATATATATATATATATATATATATATATATATATATATATATATATATATATATATATATATATATATATATATATATATGCTTAAAATAAATTAAAGTTAACATGTCTATTAACCAAATTTAGATGCAACGACAAACTTTGGTAAATATTTTAAATATCGAAAGCTCTTGATTCTAACATTTTTTAATAGAAGGGTTTTGGGGTAGCTTTGCTCTGGTGACCGGGAGTGAAGGGCCACAGGAGCTGGTTATCAGAGGAGGTCATGTATTATCCATGAACTTTCCTCCTTTTCCGCTACCACTGTCGCCTTGCAAAAAATAAAGAAACTTTGTGATGTGTGTTGTAAATGATTCGGCTTGACCTCTCGACCTTTAGCCTTCCTTTATATGCTTCTTCACGGTATCCAAACAGCACACGGTTTTGAGGCCACCTGATCAATTTGACTGCCAAGACAGCAGCTCACAGTGAGTAGCTAGAATTTAGCACAAAAGCCTTCAATCCTATACCTGGATGAATATAATAATATGTTGTATAGAGATATAGAATGAACTCATTTTTATTAGTGTGATTAGTCACCTTTTATTAGCCTACATAAATTTGAGCGCAGCGCACAAGGTCTTAGAAATTGAGATGCGGACCTCTATTTGGAGATTATTTCCCCGTTAAACATCTGTATTATTAAAGAGTATTAAAAAGCACCGAACCTTGCTTTAAAAACAAACTTTATTGGAATCTTGAAAATGAATTCTACTTAATGAGACACTTTTGAGTTAGAACGGTTGCAGTAACGAATTCAATGTGTAAAGAATTTTATTCTGTTTTTTCGAAGGCGTTTTGTCAGTTGGGCGAATACATGCCGTCGTCTATATATACCCTGTAGAACCGAATTTGTGTGAAAAAAAATGAGAGTCACAGATTCGATTCTAGGGGAGTATATGGTCGATGCAAGAACTTCGAATAAAACTTTGTGTGTTCTCAATGTTTTTTGCCATCTAATGTACGGCCAATACGTGTAAATTGCTAATATGTGCTTTGGAAAATGGCAGCTGGCAACGAAGAACCACTTTCTTACAATGGAGAATATGAAATGATAAGCATATAATTACATAATTGCATAATATGATTATATGATTCTGATTACGTGAACTGTCACGAAATGCTTTGATGATTGCCTCTGGTTAGTACGCAGTGTTTTGTACTGCGTTTCTTCCTGTTTTCACTAAAATAAAACCTTTATTGTTGAAATCTGAGTTTAAAACAGAACAGAGAGCAAACATGAACGTGAACAATATTTTGTAAAAATGTTAACACACTTTGCACATCCATTGCTCCCTGGTCTTACCTTATGAACTGCCAAGTGGCTATTCTCTTTTATGTGGCGTTTGATTATTGATTGGCACGGCGCATTGATGGCGAACCAGGGCGCCCTATACAGCGAGCTGAAAGGATGAGAAGCGCTGGAACGATGAGACTCCAGTAACTTCTGCGTGACCTCTACATGACAAAGACGATCTCCATCAATTGTCTGCTGGCTTTATGTGACTCTTTTTGTGCCTTGGGCCGTTTTTTATCTTTTGTCTTGTTTTGTTTTTACCAGTCAAAATCCCTAGGTTGGGTTTGATTTAGCTTGGTTGAATATTAATTTACCACATATGTGATACAAATATATGTTTTTATGTGATATCATGAAATGTGTAGTAAGCTGGGATCTTCCCATGTGGTGATGGGCATTTCCAACTGGGTCTCAATAGACAAATATAATATGTCTATTTATTTATATTTATTTATTTATTTATTAATCTCAGATCGGGTATTTAATCAATCCAATTTTATATTGTATTGTTATCGTCCTAATTGAGAGATAATGTGAAGTTTGTGAAATTCACTACTAGGTGTGCACAGCTTCTTCTAGGTTGATGAAGTCTCTCCACCTCGATTGGCCGAGCTGATCACATGGTAGCCTAACTTTATTCAGTTGACAGCAAGTAGGAGGGCTTTATGGAGGGAGGAAAAAAAGACAACTCGAGAAAAATTAGTATTTCCTACCTTTAGAAATTAATGGCCATGAGTTCGTACATGGTGAACTCCAAGTATGTGGATCCAAAATTTCCTCCTTGTGAGGAATATTCTCAGAACAGCTATATACCTGAACAGAGCCCAAGCTACTACAGTCCGTCGCAGGACACTGATTTCCAGCATCCCGGAATCTATTCACGGTCAAACTACTCTGAACAGCCTTACAGCTGTAACACTGTCCAGGGCTCGTCGGTGCAGCCGCGGGGTCATGTGCAGGATCAAGCCAGCCACCCTAGCCCTTATCCCGCACAGACAGAGCAGTGTCCTGCGGTCCAGTTATCCGGACCGAGGACTTGTGGACAACAACAAAACACGAAGAGCCAGAACGGGATACCAGCCAAGCAGCCTGCCGTAGTTTATCCATGGATGAAGAAAGTGCACGTTACTACGGGTAAGATTAACTCTCTTCGCTGTCTGCTTGTAGGCCAGCCCTATTCTGCTGTTAGTCACAGTTAAAATCATTCAGTGAAATATTTATGGGTTCCTCTGAAGGGGCCGCCAATTACACCAGCCATAAATTTTTATTGCTTAGGAAATAGGCCACTAGCTGTGTTCGCCACTATTGCGGTACTGAGAGTCCACTTGGCCCAAAGCTTTGAAGTGAATAATTTAGCAGTGGTAAACTTTGAAGTAAATTCACCGAAACTGAAATGATACCAGTACAGAATATTCGTTGGATCAAATTCGAGCAAGTGGGTTATTTTTTATTTTTATTTATTTTTTATTTTTTGTTAAAGTTCAAGCAATAGTTGGGTTCGTTATTCTTTTTTTTTTTTTAACACAAGTGTGTTTTGTCTTTCTCAGTGAATCCGGATTACACAGGAGCGGAACCCAAACGTTCTCGGACAGCCTACACAAGACAGCAAGTTCTCGAACTAGAAAAGGAGTTTCATTTTAACAGGTATCTAACAAGACGACGTCGCATTGAAATCGCGCATACCCTTTGTCTCTCTGAGCGACAGATTAAAATCTGGTTTCAGAACAGAAGAATGAAATGGAAAAAGGATCACAAACTACCTAACACGAAAGGAAGATCGGCTTCAGCTGGAAATCAGCATGCACAACACGCTCAGAAGGACAGCCAGACAGAGATCACAACTTTATAAGTGGATATCTCTCCCTCCCGCCAGATGTACAGATGAACTGTATGTAATAGACAATGCTTCATTTGACATTGCATGGTAGCAAATCATGACATGTTGGGTACAAGTGCCAAAAACTGAGAAGCAGAAGCACACACCATGACTAAATGCAGCGTAAAAGCTGCTATGCGTTAAAATCCCAAATTTCGATATTTCCAGTATTGTAACCCTTTGTAACTGAGGCAAAGAGGATATGAGGCATCGAATGATGATTCACATGTCACAACAAGGTACAGTAAAACGCTAGAAAGCTCACGCTAATTTACACAAACTTGCCAAATTTGTTTCAGAGCATGGATCGTTTTTAGTAACACTATTCATACCTTTAAAATAAATAAATAAATAATAAAAAAAATCTCTGTATATCATCCGTTTCCTCTTTTAAAAAGCATTATGGCAAGTTTACGCCTATGGCGAGTCAATTTATCCTAACTTAATCATTAAAGAGAACTTAAGTAAGTAATGTCCAGCATATAATAAAGTACGAATGTCTTAGGTGGTTTTTTTTATTTTTATATATATTTTTTGTACTAAAGTCGACTGGGTGCAAGTAATAACAACAAAATAAAATTAGTTAATAATAAGTAAAAAAAATAAATAAAAAATCGTTGCCTGGGAAATTATTTATTTGTAGACTGAAAAACTGAAGAAATTTCCTTCTGAACCTCGTTTACTGTGCGCGCCTCATTAATGGTTTACTTTCTAAAAGATTTCGGTCAAGCAATTGTATCATGTTCATGTAATTTTCTAAGAATTTCGTTATAGACGTTTTACATTTGTTTATTGCAGTTTTTAAAATGTCCTATTTATCGAGAAAAAATTCTCTTTTTGACACGGCTATTCCATGCCTTATACTCCACTATAAATCCCGCCCGACATCTTTGTAAACAATATAGCTACAATTGCAGAAGCAGTATTTCTGTCTTCCAGATGTTACCTGAAATTCTTGAAAAGCAGCTTTTTATTTTGAATTTTAGATACACGTTTAGCCCTCAAGATGTTTGAACCTTCTATTTATTAAATATAATATTAAAAGCTTTATGTTCCACGTGAACCTAAGTATCCGTTCAATAATGATCAAATTCAGTTTTGGGTTTTTAAGTCCTCAAAAATATGTATATATTTCTGTATATTGTGCATATTTTCTACAGGCATATTTTGCAGTAATTAAATAAATATTATGCAGAGAGGTTTCACTCAAACTGCGACATCCTGTGTTGAAACTAGAAACTCTTGAGATAGGAAAAACACGTTTTATCAAGCACTTTCATACATGTTATGTTATTTTTGAAAAGGGATTGGTGTTAAATCTGAAATGGTTTTCCAACAGTGATTAAACTTAGACGCTCTGCTATCATTGTGGTGTCTTTGTCTCCTTAAACAAAAACACGAGGCATACATGCATTGCGAATGAGTCTTCACACTGATGCCTTCACGTTGAGAGCATGAAAAGGTATTTTTACAGAAGTTCAACAAAAGCCTTGCGGGCAGGTTCATCCAGAGGACACAGTTTCTGTTGCATTAGACGCTTTTGAGCCGCGAGCACTGACCTCTACACTTCTGACCTGATGGGCCTTCAGCCGGTTCTCTCAGACGCTTTTTGCACACAGATGCACCAAAAATGTGTGTGTGGAGGAGGGGGTGCTTTTTTAAAAGAAAGAATGAAAAACAAAAATCAGCACGAAATATTTTGCTCTGTAGGCTGTTAATATTTGCTTGCCTTACACGGTGATTATTTGCACACCGTGTGACTTTTTAGAATTTGTACTCTGTTTCTGCCCGAGTCCTGCACATTAAAACCGTGGTTATGCTGCAGCTGCACGCTGATTACGATAATTGTGAAACTACAATTCATAAATAAACCTCTATGTGTTTTGCTTCATTAAGAAAAATATCAAGACTCAAAGCATTATTGATAAAGCGGAAGATACCCATTTTGATATTATTTAAACAAGTTAGCTCTGTTCTTTACAGAGAGTTTTAAAAGCGACCATTACTACGGTTACTGCTAAATAACAACAGAGTTTATATCATTTAAAGATTAAACAAATTTCTCTTAGTTTTTTTTCTTTTTTTTTTTTTTTTGCTTTTGTTCTGAATGCCTATCGTTGTCCATCAGCACTGAAAATGTTTTTGCTTGCGGTATATGAGTGTGTGTGTGTGTGTGTGTACCTACTAAACCATATTTTGGGGGACAAATATGTACCCAGAAGTGAGGTTAACATGACAAAATCACTCAAAACCTCCTTTTGGAGGCGTCCTCATTTGTTAAATCAGTAGGCCTATGAAAACAGTAAATAGAGGCGGAAAGTGTTCTGTTAGGCTTAGGTTATAATATTTATAACTAGCTATATATAAAAACATGTCCCCATTTACATAGCTAAGTAAACGTGTGTGAGAGACAAAATACTACTATCACTACTACTACTAATAGTTTTATCAACATTTAAAAATATATATTTGTAAGTAAATGTCTGTAAATGTGTGTCTGTAGGCTAATTTAATGTTACCAATGCTTTGGCAATGTAAAATAATGTAAATGTAAATACTTTTTATGTCAATAAAAGCCACTTCTATCACAATCAGAGAGAGAGAGAGAGAGAGAGAGAGAGAGAGAGAGAGAGAGAGAGAGAGAGAGAGAGAGAGAGAGAGTATAAGAACAGCAATACACACCTCCAGTGAGGACAAAATGTAAAGTTTATTTCAGGCGAAATATCTACAAACATTTATCTTACAAACTTGTATGTGGAGTAGTTCTCTGATATAATTTTTTTTTACAGCAATTACTTTGCTGAAAAAGGGATTTGTGTATATATATATATATATATATATATATATATATTTAATATGCATGGTCAATTGTGTACCGTTCACATACTATACCTATGTGTGTGTGTGTGTGTGTGTGTGTGTGTATATATATATATATATATATATATATATATATATATATATATATATATATATATATATTCGTGTGTGTGTGTGTGTGCGTGTGTGTGTGTGTGTGTGTGTGTCAAAAAGCATATATAAAACATTCCAAAAACCTATTTTTGTTTAATAAGCCTTGTGCCTAGTGAAAACACGCCACGCAGGGGAGTAAGGCATTCTGAGTATTGACCTGGATGTCTGAACAGAATAAATGAGAGCCATACGCAGTTCCATTTGCAATGACACTGAACCGACTACTGCCTCCGCTCTCACAATGCTCCTCAAACGGCCATTTTTGATTTCCAGCTGTTCGATGAAAATGTCTTTGCCCATCGAGACAACCCGATAAGATAAATCAAACTGCGCTGTCGACATCCCAAGATAGAATTCGGTATGTGGTTCCGTTCTATATCTTTTTTGTTTGACCACGTGATTGTCTAAATAATTAATGCAGCACGTCCCCTAGAAACACGGCGTCGTCATTAATCGCGAGGACTCTATCAGACTTGAAAACTGAAGAGATCCAAGAAAATAATATCCAAACGGTCCTGTATCTCACACCACCGCAACCTGCACATTCGTACAGCTTTTCAGCCAATGGAGCATCGGTAGGTAAACATTTAAGATTAATATTTGCACTGAGACAGCGAATAAACATATCTGTCAGAATTTTGATAAATAGCGTCCTTTGATTCGGTCTTCTTCGCGGACAGACTGAAACAACTTCAGGCTCATTGTGATTTTTTTTTGCTTAAAGAGCTTCAGCATGAAGCGCTCCCAACCTAAACCTGTATCAATAATAATAAAAACTGTGGAGTAACAATACTTTTATTTTTAAACGCAGACTTCACGGTAATTATTTTCTCATGTAATACAATGTTACATTGATGCATATGTGTATGAAAGATGTGAAGACCAGTGCGATAGTGTTTATTGCTTAGCCGCCAGGGCTTTAACGAAGGCCTCTTTGTGATTTATAATCCGTCAGAGATCCTGTTCTTTTCCGATTTAGTGGCGACTATTCGCGGAGACGTATGTGTTTGGTTAGATAAAAAGGACACAGGCTAGAATTCATTGTAGAGGTCTATCTGGAAAATCATCACATAGTTATTGACGTGAAGTATTGCCTGAATAAGTGCATGTTGGATCCTGACAATTCTACAACAATTAGAAACAACAACACAGCATAAGTAGTACACACATACACACCAAAAAAAAAAAAAAAATGGCATCGATCCAAACACAATACATTTCATTGATGTCAAAAACTCCACAATACCCACTCGTTTAGTAATGGAGCATTATGATCGTAGATCTATCTATAAAGTGTTTCGAACTGTTGGAGAGGGATGACGGTGATCTGCATCGTTGTAAATCATGCTCAGTAATTCCTGAAAGGGTGAGAGGCTGTTGGGGGCCGGCCGTGGACTGTAAATCTTTCACTTTTATTAGCCCGTGAACATATGCTGCAAGGGGAGACGACTCGCATCCTCTCCTCAGGACAATCCTGCGCTCGGCCGCGTTCCCAACCGTTTCATCTCCATCTTACCATCCAGCTACATATCCATGCAGCACAACCATAGAACAAGCATTCTGACTCGGATTACATATAACAAAACCGACTTGAATTTAAACTCTCCAATTCTGTCTTATGGGTAAAAAAAAAAAGTGTAGGGTCACAGAATTTTATGCATTTTAGAAGCAATTGGAAAACAGAATGTAAAAAGAAAAAAAAAGAAAGAAAAGAAAAGAAAAAATATTTTAATGCACAACTAGTAAAAATCTAGACATTGTTTTACATTTCACGCTTACATATGGATCAATACACACTCTTGCTTTTTGAGAAGAACAATATAGAATTTGGGATGATTTTGATGAATCTCTTTGGTTGAGGAGGTCATGCATTGCTGTCATTGCCTAAACCATAATAGTCAAACAATATTTCAGTGGTTTCTTGCAGCCTATAATAAACGGATTTCTGTTCAAAACAGCAAGCAAAAAGGAACAAATAAATATCTGATCATCTTCATTTTAAATAAACCTAAGAATTCATAATGCATGCACTTTCAACAACGGTCTGATCCACAGGCCTATTACACTGCGTTAAATTTAAAAAGAAAAAAAGAAAATGAATAAAAAGGTGAATATATTCAGTGAGACATTGGGTCGTGAAGAAAACCAAATGTCAAATGTTTCACAGATTATCCAGTTATTTGTCTTTCAAATAAAGACAGTGTATTGCTAAAACTAATTTTTTGTTTCATTTGAACGTTTGTTTTTATTATTATTATTATTATGCCTGGGTTTCAAATCCATAATAAATAGCAATGTAGCTTTTGTCTTAATGATGCACTCCGATACAGTGGCTGAGAAAGGAGCGAGTTCTTGTGCAAAATGATTGTACAATGATGTGAAGCTGGAGGGAATGTTAGTGCTCTTGCTTTTAAAATGTATTTGTGAGGTGAAGCTGGTTGGAGTAGCAGTCTCAATCAGGACAATCTGCGATCCGGATCACGTGAACAAATATGCTTGTATTTTAAGGCAGCGCCTTTATTTGTCATGATAAGGTTTCCGAAATATATTAATGTCGACTCATTCGGCGAGCCTGCCTCTGTAAAACGTTCACTTTTTTTCAAATGGGAAGTTGATTGCTAGTAATATTTCGTTTTGGAATAAGAAGACCTTCTTGGCTTTTTATTGGTAGCTGAGTGAGTGGCTCCCATTCTTTCGGGAATACTGTCTGCATTGGTATATGGAAATGCCTGGAAAAGCGCGAGATCAGTTTTAAGACAGTACTGTCTATAGACAAAGGGTGAAGGATATATCCGAGCAGCCGAACTGAGAGATATTGAGACTAAGAACCACGGCTATATAATAAATTGACATCACAGGTAAGCAATTGCATGGCAAAACGTAACCTTTAAGCGTCGGTTTGCATTAGGCCGGCGTAAAAATATGATTTATTCCATTCAAAGCAGCTGATCTTTATTAATGTCGTCGCCTACCAACTGAGCAAGTACGATTTGAAGACAAGATTTGTGCAACCTTGACTATTTTAGATGGTTAGCGTGTAAGGTGATTTCAGTCATAGAATATTAGAGTTTATTTTAGCTCTTTTATTTTGCATATTCTGGTAGCTTTCTGGAGTTGGCCATTAAAAACATCTGTGTCATACATTGTGAGATCGTTAATCACTTTATAATTTGTGTTATAGTCAATGCGATGTTAGACATGACATATGTGGGTTAGGGTAGGCTATTCTTTTAACATACATGTTTTCAAAAAATCAAATCATTTCAGTCTGATTTCGATTTAGTCCAAATTATTGAAATTCAACCACTCAAAAAATAACATTACATGAATTCAAATTCAGAATGGAAACCATATTTCGCATGCAACAAAATGGTCTAAATTAATTTCATATGAAAAAATAAAGATACGAAGTAGATTTTTTTTCACAAGAAGCAAAAGCATACTATGCTATGACAATGTAGATGTTTGAAAACTGACCTAATATGGTGGTTTATAATCAGGTTTTAAGACTTAATATGATTTCTAAACTATTCCCGTAAATAATTACTTTTTTTTTTCGTTTGATGTTCTAAGCCCGTTTTGCAATTGAGCTCGGTTTACTGAACGATATTAAAATTAATAACAGGTATTTGGTCATGCGTATTTTGATTATTTATACATAATTATGTATTATATATTTCACAAAACATTAAGTTCTGTAATTACATGCTTCTGCATTGTGCGATATCTGGTAAATAGTTGAGGCTCAAACCCAAACGTATTTGTTTTCAATTATTCAGACTACATAATTTTGATTTTTTCACTAACCTTACATTTTGTACACATTATTTCCAATATAGCATTTAAAATACGAGGGCCTAAAGTGATAGCCATATAAAACATTTTTTTTTCCTAAAAAAAAAAAAAAAAAAAAAAAAAACTGACTTGAGCATGCAAATCAAAAATAGATACACATGTATATATTTAGAGACCGACTTCCAGAGTCCATGATTTTTACACCCCATTGTTCTATTATGAGTACCAAACTTACCGTGGGAGTGCGTGGGCGAAAACACTGTTGCCTAATAATGGCAGACCGTGTTCGGCTGAACTGTTCGCTACATTTATCCCATTAAGACTTTGAACATGACACACAAGTTGAAAATACAGGCTACGTACATTCTCTTGTTACCGTTACTTTTGCCAACGTTGCGGTCCATCACCAAACAACAACAATATTAATACTATTATTAATCCCATAGCCTTTTTCAAAGATTTTGTCCTCGTCTCATGTTTTCGAAAGGATTTTCGGAGAGGCACAGAACAGGTCATCTGTCTGGTAGGATGAGGTTTAAAATCTCGTCTTCAGGCTCTCGCTTGGTTTTAAAATCACCGGTGAAAAAGTTGTGTAGTGTGGACTGCATTGTGACTTGAGTCCCTTCCGTCCGTTGTTCATTAATCAGTGAGTTATTGGAGAGGAAGCCAAAGGTCACCCAAAAGGCTTATGAGTGCTAAATATTTTGGCCAGCATCTCTTTGTGTAAAATCGCTTATGTCAGTTTTTTTTCCTTCTCTCAGCTACATCTTTACTGCTCCTAAAACCAGTTCAATCTTGTAGGGGCGAAATAAATTCGTTCATTAAAAAAATTAGATATCATGTTATAAATTTGTGGTTCTAAGAACTGTCAACGCTGATGGCCGTGAATTCACATCTACAATGTGAATTCCGTTATTTTGCAATCGAAAATGTAAGGTGTTGACCATATACGTAACTCAGAGGTAACTTAGAGAATCCTAAATAAAATGGGGAGCTGGAAGAAAAATCCGATCAACAACTGAGATTAAAAATATTTTTTTTTATTCTTCAGGTCGCCGTCTAAATTATGAAGATCGCCTGAGGGGAAACAGAGGAGAGAAAACCACAGACTGCGGTAAGATGTCTTAATATTTTAGTTTGCAGTGGAATTAAATAATAGTAGCTTTATAACCTGCAGTGTATTGTCCTGTGACTCTTATTTCACAGCTTACAACATAGCCAATAATAAAAGGAATACATGGATTTTGTGAAAATACAAAAATATTTTGATGCTCTGGGCTTAGACAACACATTAACTTAAACAATAACTATTTACGTGCTGTTACCGATGCATTTTGATGAAAACAATATATTGTACACAATCTAAACATTTGCACTTAAGGCTAAGTATAAAATGCAAAAGCATTGTTATCTCGTAGATATATATATACATATATATATATATATATATATATATATATATATATATATATATATATATATATATATATATATAACAAATATATAACAAATATAAAACATTTAACAAATAAAACAAACAAGCAAGCAAAAGCAAGAACAAATATTCCCATCCGCACTTTCTTCTTAATTTAGAGTATATCCTTTACTAAAATCCACAGCTATCCGCGCAATTGGGCAAAAGTGTGTTCCATTACAAGCAGTTAAAGAACGTTCAAGACAGGAGTGTGTGAATTACTGCAGTAGCAGGATTTATACTGGCGGGCTGTAGGCTCTGGCTTTAGCGGGACATTCTTGCCCCCAGCCATCCTCCTACGCTTAGAGTTTTACCCCTTTGACGGTACCAAGTCTTGAGGAGTGCTTTTTCTTCTCACCCCTCTCTGAGGCATTTACGGCTGTAGTATGGCCAGTCATAAATTTTGTCGGGCTCCACAATGACAGGTGCATTGATATGTATCGTGCGGAGCTTCAGGCCGTCTAATAACTACTGTATTGAGCACGAGCTACAGTCACTTGGGTGAAAGCCTATCTTTAGAATAAGACTAGGAAGAAGACGACTAAGTTAAACAGAAAGAAAGAAAGAAGTATTTTGTGTGGTGTATTGCAGATTGGGATCTCAGTTTGTTGCTAGCAGACCTTGCTACAAACCAAATCGTATTCGCATACTTGGGTGATCTACATCTTAAAATTCACATCGGCCTTTGGTGGGAAACAAGTCTAACTCCAGTCCAAACCCACCGTGTTATAATAATACAGATTAAATAGCAGCTAGGAATTTAGGAATTGAGTGAGTATCACAGAGTGTTCCAAAAGCTACCTAACAAACTAATAAAAAGTATACACTGTTTACATATATAAGGTGCGACATTATAGAAAGGATGACAGATTAGAGGTGTTTGGTTAATTTGCGTCCCTATAATTAATATCTCGGATTTTGATTTATTTTCATATAAAGATTACATTTTCGTTTAATGTTCACAACCAAATGCAAGAAATAGGGTGCATGGAGCTCTGCCACCAGTTATATCAAACTTCACTGAATTAATTTCATTAATGTAAACCGATCAAACTATGCTATGATACCGAATCTTTACGTAATCTGAAACTACGTAAAAGGTGCACAATTGCAGGATTTAGACAAACAACGGCTGATCTTATTTTTTTTAGTTATGCTATAACTAGGAGATTTATTCACACACACACACACACACACACACACACACACACACACATATATATATATATATATATATATATATATATATATATATATATATATATATATATATATATTTTTTTTTTTTTTTTTTTTTTTTCCACCGGCATTTAAAAAAAAAAAAAAAGTCTCAAAGAGTCAGAAAAGAATGGGATGTTGTTTGAAGAGAAATGCTGATTCTCCTTCTGCTGCCTTATAGTTTCACTCAATGGGGTACTTTTAGCACAAGTTAAACTTTAACCGCCTTGTTGAATTCATGCCTAAGTTCTGAAAGTGAAAAGCTGAAGGGGTTTGGCTTTCAAAAAAAAAAAGCAGTGAGAAAGTCCATTGGTGAAAGATGGTATTTCACAACATAAGATCTATTTCTATTACGATGTGGTGAATGGTAATGTTTTTATGTGTTTTAAATATTCTAAAACATTTATTTTTTTAAAAATGGTGCAAAACTTTACAATCTGCCCTCAGACCATTTGTTCTGTAGAGCAGGACGATTTGAATGAAGGCACTTAAACAAAATGACAAAAGAAAACTACAGCTGAATAGTTCAGCTAAGGGAGCAACATACACTGAATACAACTATTTTTCACTACATAACTTTATCTTGCCATCTTTACCATAAAGTGCATTAAGAAAACATAAACAACAGGTGAAGGAAAATTAATGAAATCCACAAAGTTAAGAGGAGAAAGGGGATACAGCTGGGAATAGAGGGAATATTTCCATCTCATTTAAATATTGAAAATGCTATGGGCTGTTTTCAATTGCAGTGGGATATGTTTAGATCGAGAAAGTATACTTTTGTAAATGCAAATATGGAAGTTTTTAGTGAGTACCACAGCATATCACTGTTGTACCTCACATTTATGATTGTTTAAAGTTTAATCCTAAAATATTTGCTACAGCTGATTCATTTTCTGTCTTAACAGGTCAAAGGACAGAATATCTGTGGGAAGCTCCAATCACGTGATTGACAAGTCCATGCAACTGGACAGGGGTTCACAGGCTCTCTTAGTTTGAACCTTCGCAATGCAGAAAGCCACTTATTATGACAATGCTGGACTTTTCGGAGGATATTCGTACCCTAAATCTGACTCCTATACATACGGTCCCACACACCAGGGCTTCTCATCCTCCAGCGTAGAGAATGACTATCAAAATCCAATCTGTCCCATCCAAACCACATCAGTCCGGCCACCAGCACATAAAAATGGAGACATCAATGGCAGCTGTATGCGACCAACTGCCAGCCAGGGTAACAGCCAACCAGAGAGTATCAGTGAGCAGCAGCAGCAGCAGCAGGCTGCTCCTTTAGCAGCCAGCTCACCCAGCCCTAACAGCAACTCCACACAAAAAAAGAAATCTCCTAGCACCACTGGTTCCAGTACTGCCACCCCAGTCATCACCAAGCAAATCTTCCCATGGATGAAAGAGACCCGCCAAAATGCAAAGCAGAAAAGCACCAACTGCCCAGCTGCAGGTATGGGTTGTGTGTGTGTGTGTGTGTGTAAAGAGAGAATGCTTCTCTCTAAGACTGGAGACTGCTCCTATGATTGTGACCTAGTTTCTTTTGTTTACAGTAGGCCGTCTCTCTTTGGCCTTTAAGATGTAATAGGCTGTATAACAATTAATCCATTGCGCTGCTCTCTGTGTTCAGGAGAAACCTGCGATGACAAGAGTCCACCAGGCCCTGCCTCGAAACGAGTGCGCACTGCCTACACCAGCGCCCAGCTAGTTGAACTGGAGAAGGAGTTTCATTTTAATCGCTACCTGTGTCGCCCCAGAAGAGTGGAAATGGCTAATCTGCTCAACCTCACCGAGCGCCAAATAAAGATCTGGTTTCAAAACAGGAGGATGAAGTACAAAAAAGATCAGAAATCTAAAGGCATAATGCACTCTCCCTTAGGACACTCTCCAGACAGAAGCCCGCCGTTAAGTGGCTCGAATCACATTGGATATTCTGGTCAGCTTCCAAACGTAAACAGCCTGAACTACGATGCGCCATCTCCTCCGCCATTCGCCAAACCGCAGCAGAATATGTACGGCTTGGCAGCCTACACGGCGCCCCTGGGCGGCTGCATACCGCAGCAGAAAAGATACCCGGGAACAGAGTACGACCACCACAGCATGCAGGGGAACGGTAGCTTTGCCAACGCTAATTTACAAAGTAGCCCTGTTTACGTCGGGGGAAACTTCGTTGATTCAATGCCAGCTTCGGGCCCTATGTTCAACCTCGGTCATCTTCCCCATCCCTCATCCGCGAGTGTGGACTACAGCTGTGCCGCTCAGATTCCGGGTAACCACCACCACGGACCGTGTGACCCCCACCCCACATACACAGACCTCAGCTCTCACCACGCGTCTCAGGGAAGGCTGCAGGATGCACCCAAACTCACGCATCTGTAAGGATCCCATCAGTGTGCTAAAGCGAACCGTCGCTTTTTTATTACCTCACTAGTTAAACTAATTTATAAAACTACACTCCGAGAGAAAAAAATAACGTATTATCCTGTATTATTATGATTGATATTACTATTACTGCTATGATTGTAATTATTTTTAATAATAGCTGTGGTCCATTTCTCTTGACTGTTGAAAATACACACGGTTGTTTGTTGTCAGTGGTTTGGTTCTCGGAAGGACTGTGTTGGCAAAATGAAGGCAATTTCCATAACGTATTACTTGAAGGTAAGTTCTGTAGATTTGACAGTATAGGCAACCGTCTTTAAAGAGATGGGATTTGTAGAGAAAAAAAAAAAACATTGCGTCTTTAAGTCGTCTGTTCCTCATGGGTTCTTCATATTTTATCCATTAAAATACCATTATTTATTGTTTTCCTCCAAGATTGTACGACAAACATTTATCTTGACTGAATATTATATTTATTATTTATCGTTTTTAATGCATTTTATTTATCTTCTCATGTATATTATTTATATAACAATTGTAGAATTTATTTTGCCGTTGACATTTCGTTGAACTGGTGCAAACAAGGTGATAATGTAGGACTGGTGTATTTATTTCTTCATTCGGTAATAAAATATTATGAAATGAAGAATTAACAAGAATCTCGAAATTGTAATTATTTTTATTATTACACCTAGCAATTGGAAATTTGGCAATCTCTGATTATCCCCATGGATAATATCACCATGTTGCTTAAAAACACCAGCACGTAACGACACATCCTCACGTTCATTATAAATGTTATTTTGTAAGTTGCACTGTCCATGCATAAAATGATGAAATGGTAACGATATGGAAATGTTATATTTTATTGTGTTAAACATTTTGTAAATAAAGTGCTTAAGCTAAACAAATGAAATTGCAAATGCTACATCAAAATTAATGCATTTTCATTTTCATACCTAATTTTAACATTTTCATATTGTGTGTGTGGATATGAATGGATTTTAAACTTGGATTTTGCTCAATTCATAAGGCTGAGACGCCATTTTGGAAACATAAGGATAGTAAACAAAGGAGGCACCTTCGCTCTCACCCCCATCCAGATGCGCGTGAATGTGCGCGCACTCGTATCACGATTGTTCACAAAACACAACAGCAAACCTCACCATTGCAGTTACTTTAAATTTGGTCATTTAAAATCGGAAGAGAACAGCATAACTAACCATGGTATATGAAACAGATTAGCGGAGGGTTTATTATGATTTAGGAAATTGAGATTTCACAAATATATTTCAAATTTCCCGCTGGTTAGGGTACTTATTAAATAACTTAATGTAAATATGATGCCCTTCTATGTTAAACTGGTGTAATGTGCAAATCTAGAAAAAGTTATAGGCTTTTCTCGTTGGTGTGCCCAAGTGTTGTAACCTACATCCCAAGATTAGAGTATTGCTAATACTTTTTAATGTTTCTATAGACTGGGAGCTCAGCAGAAATTGTGATACATCATAAGGCCCAGAGCAAGTGTTTTGTCTTTTAAACAGTTTGATATAACATTAACCTGCACCATTGCGCAAGCATTAATACATATAGGTCTATGTATTTTAAAATGCACCTTATAATGTGGTAATGAATAGCCTAAAGCGTCACTGCCTTTGTAAGCACTGGCAAGCCGTCTCTAACAGAATAGGCTCTTTCCCGGCTTCCCCCTAGCGAGGCATTTCAAAGCTCATTAATCAAAAACTCGTCGCTTTCAGTCTCGCTACTGATTCCAGCTCCTTATGAACAAAGCTTTTTGCTTTCTCAACTGTGGAAACACATTTCAAACTGCAAGAGGCCAAACTTTGTCCTGAGAGAGAGAGAAACTGTGACAACACACTCTGCCTGCAACCATGGCATGGATGGGAGAGAACTCAAAGCTGGAAAGACATACTGCCAAAGAGCTGCAAAGGGCTCAACCACTGAGGGTAAGGACATAGATTTTTTCACAGTCTCGGTTGTGAATAAAATATCGGTCTATTTAATAACGACTAGATAAGTAAAGGAATGTATTGACTGGGAAAAAAAAAAAAAAAAAAACTAAAAGTTTCTTAAGATTGGTGCACAGGAGGAAAGTGTGTTGAAAAGGAAAATAAAGGCCTCTTGTTATCAAATGTAACATTTGTTTCCTGTGGCTATATTGTTCATCGTAAAGGAAGACATTTTCTTCCATCTTTATAATGAATTGTTGGTTGCGCTATAAGTGAAATGATACCTTCTGACATCAGCAATAGTTTTCTATGATTATCATCATTGTATTTATATTTTTATATTTTAATTATATATTTTTTAAAAAAATGTATTTACATATATAGGCAGGTATCAGTGAGAATGTAAAAAAAAAAAAAATCTGGTAAAGTTTCATTGCACTGCCGCTCAGGAAATAAATTATTTGACACAAAAATAAGTTAGGCTAATTAAAAAGTAAGTCCTAACGTTACACGCACTTTCTGCTTCTGCAATAAGGGGTAATAATCCATAATAACATGTACAATAATAATAATAACAAATAACATTTTATTTTATTTTTTATTTATTTATTTATTTATTTATTGCGAATGAGAATATTCTAAATTTATAAATGTTTCAAATATCAAAGAAATCCAGATGTAATTTAGGCCATCCTGTCTCATAACAATAATAAACAAACCCAAAATAGGCCTGTTAGTTTTGACTAGCAGTCAAGGGAGTTCATTGTCTATTGAGCCCTAAAACACCAACACGCCAGCCATCGTAACTTGCATGTGAAAATCGGGATTTAATGCATTTGTCGGTCACACTTTATATTAGGTGGCCTTAACTACTATGTACTTACATCAAAAATAAGTACAATGTGCTTATTGTGTTCATATTGTATTATAAAACACTTTTACTGCTATTGAGGTGGGACACGGGTAAGGTTAGGGACAGGTTTAGTGGTATGGGTAGGTTTAAAGGTGGGTCAAGGTGTAAGGGAAAGGTCAACAGTGTAATTATAAATATAATTACAGAAATTAATTACAGATGTAATTACATATAGGTATTTTTAAAAATATCAGTACAATGTAAAAACATGTATGTACGCAATAAGTGCATTGTACCAAATGATTAATTTAAATGTAAGTACATAGTAGTTAAGGCCAAGTGGAATCAAGTGGAATCCATATGTCTTATGGATTCAGAAAACCATGCTTTCCTTCAGTTTATCATGTGTCTGTTCTGAACAAGCTGAACAGCGTGGGTTGCTCATATTGCTTGTTATGAGCTTTGAAAGAAGCAACCAAACCACTGTTACGTCGCGTATTTCTAAACAAATGTGAGCTATTACGCTTTATTTCACTCTGTTGTATCGGCTTAAAATAAAAGCGCTCGATAACACGTTACAGAAAAATAGTGCAAGTCTTAGTTTGAGCGCTGCAGTTGTCATGGGTATTTGGTAGCTTGAGGTCATCAATCACTGATTGTGCACAATTTTCCTCGACAGCAGTTCCGAGTCTTCCGAGAGGAGAAGCCAGATGCGCTGCGTCTATCTTCAGCTCAAAAGGGACAAAAACCGCAGAACCAAGCACTTAATTCATCACACGCTATAATGATGAGAGAAGCATTTAGAGTCTATATTTTATATTATTCTTACCTATGATTCTCTAACAAAGCACACAGCCTAACGCAAGCCAGAAACAAACACATATCAAATATTAGATGAATTAAGAGTATCTAATAGGTAGAAAAATGGCATTAACCCCTGTGTGGAGAGTAATTCATGCGTTTCAGCTGAATAATGTGCCTTACTGTTAATGGCCTGTGAATTTTGACATTGAGCCCCCTGACAATCCTGCAAAAGAATTTCAGTTCGAGAGCAAAGCAAATCATTTCTTGAGGTTTTCTGGGGTTGGTATATAAATTCATAAATTAAATCAGATCCAGTTATTATTGCTACGCGGTGAAGCGCTCTGAGAAACAAAGACATAGACTGCTCGAGCCCCCAGGCCAGCCGACACATGGGCTGCTCTCGATTGGTCAGAGTAAGGCGAGACCCCTCCCCTCGATGTTGTAGGCAATACTTACATGTTGAGCCAGAAAGTACAGTAAGTGATGAAGACAAGCAACGCGAGCTATCATTCACCGTTTAAAGTGGCGCTTTAAGAGACATAATGACCTCGTTCTTCAACTGTTACCCAGGTGGGAACTTTATGACTTTCACGGCCAAGTACTGTCAGGATCAGAGGAAGACTGCGCCCCGTCTTACCCCGGAGGCACCCGAGAGAGACTGACGAGAACCATTCTGGATCATCGTCAACACCCGATTAACCTCGGACATGCTTCAAGGTTCTTTTGAAGTGCATTATGATAGAAACGCAAGTGAGTTGGCTCACACGGGTCCCGAACTTGGTTCAAATGTAGTTTATGCATGCTGCACGGAAACCTATACACTCAACTCAACGAGCCTTGCTACAACAATAACTCTGGAGAAATATAAGTTTAGGCAATGAGATAAAACAACGCATGCTTATTAGGGTGGCAGTTCCCAAAGTTTTTCTCAGGTAGGTTGCGATATTAGAGCAGTTTAGCCGATGTTCCGATTATTTATGTATGTATGTATTTATTTATTTATTAATAAATAAATAAATAACATTGTCTATACTTTTTTTGCAGGCAACGTGCAAACTGATCGACCAACACTGCTGCTCGCACTAATTTCACCAAACAACTCATTGAACTGGAGAAGGAGTTTCACTTCAACAAGTACCTAAACAAATTAAGAAGAACCGAACAAGTACCTGAGCAAATCAAGAAGAACCGAAATATCTCGCGCTGTGCACCTGAGCAGGACTCAGGTGAAGATCTGGCTCCAGAAGAAGCGGTTGAAGCAGAAGAAGAGAAAGAAAGAAGGCCTGGCACCGAGTTCCTCCAGCTCCCCCATCTGCTCTGTCACCACACTGCTCTCACTGTCAAGATAAAAGTGCCTGAAAGTACATCAAACAAGCAGTTCATTCGAACTTTACTCATGGTGTAGATTTTAGTATCTAAATGCCCTTATTGATTTGCACTAACATTTTATATGTAATACTGAAACTATGCTTTTTAAACTTTTGATTAAATTATTAAGCTCATTTTTGCAGCTTTCATTTTTGATGGTGATTTAATTTTGAATTGATGAATATTTACATTGAGTAGAGATTTTATGAAGTACATTTTTAACAACATTACACTTTTCAGTGCTTGTTAGAATCTGGAGAATCTCCATATTGATCTGTACCTGGCTTGGGATTAGATTATTTTTACCTCAAGTGTTTGGTGTTACTCAATTTTTCTAAAGGTTTTCACTGTACACCTAAATTTTATATTGAGGTCATGAACTTATAATAAAAAGTGGTATTCTATCCAAGTGTTAGAATAGCATGATCAGGTTAACCACAACATACCTAACCAAGCCAAAAACTTAAAAAAATAAAAAAAAATAAAAAAAATAATAATAATAATAAAAAACGGTTGAACACTTGAACCAAGATTATAAGCATCTGTGTGTCAGTTCATTATGCAGTCCCTGTTTAGTGACTGATAATATTATCAGCAATAATTTTTACAGCTCAAATGCAGCAAGCAACTTATATTCAGGACTGCAACACTTTTTTATTCCATATAGAAAGAATGAAATATTCTGAGATGAAAGGTTAACAAATGGCAAGCCAGGTCTTCTTTCAAATAAAAAAGTTGATACAATTTTATGTTGGGTGTGAGGTAAAACAACTAAGACAAATTAGGGGGATTTGGTTCTGTACCAAGATCGGGACAAAGGGTTAGAAACAATTCAAGAACTGTCATTACTGAGCACCAAATCCTTCTTTGAGTTTGACATGACATAATCATGTCAGCCAAAACAACTACACTGAGTGCAGTCTGCATGACTGATTAAACAGCAGAGCTTGACTCGTATGTAGTTGGTTCTTTTCCAGGAAACAGTATACGTGGCCGGCTCTTCCTAAAAGTCGGCATAAAAGGTCAAACATGTCTGTATCATTGCTGAAACAGCAAATTTGTGAAGTATTGTAGAGCAATGCCCTTCCACCAAGTTCTCTCTTTTTAGAATGAGAAAAAGAGTGGTGTGGCTCATGTTAATGTTAGCAGGTCTCCATACATCATCACATTACATTATGGCCTCTATTTGGGGCGCAGCATCATGCTACAGTTGTCATAAGCCTGAAAATAATGAAGACTAATAGATACTAGTTATGAGATTGCACACACAAACACAGGCAAAAACAAATGATACATATTGTATTATATATTTAATAAAATTCTCGTTAATGTTGTATGTGGCATCACAGTATTTATTTTTTTTTTTTCAGATTTTTTCAGCACACTGTACATTTGACTGACCAGCAGTTGATGATTTTGATTTATTTTTATCATTAGGATATTTAACCCAGCCAGCTCTCTCTCTCTCTCTCTCTCTCTCTCTCTCTCTCTCTCTCTCTCTCCTCTCTCTCCTCTTTCTCTCTCTCTCTCTTCTCTTTGGGGCTGGTCCTTCCTTTCTCCTCCACCAACCTGACAGACAAACTGATCACACAGGAAAGATGCCATAAATTACAGAAGCACTATACCACTCCACATAAAAACACCACACCCCACCCCCACCTTCAATCCATATGGATGTCATCCTTTATGGCATTCTCAGTGGGAAATTATGACGGAATAAAACATAACTTCATTTATCTTTTATTTGGCTCTGTGATGAGAGATTCAGACACTCTGAATTCCACAGAACATCATCGTATTAGCCCTCAGACGTGCAGAGAAATGGATTGTTTTTAAAAATGAACCTGGCTTCGCTATAAATTACACCTCTGGATTCTGAGCTATGTGTTATTTTGTTTAAAACAGAGGCTGATTGAATTAATGCTCTAATTTATGTGGAGTTACAAGTGCACCTATTACAGTAACAGGGTTTGGAATTTAATCTGTCTGCATGATAAAGAATGAATCTCTCTACTTTTCATTTGTAATCCCAGACACGTTATTTCTGTAAAATGGCCTCCCACTATTAAATATGAAAAATGGCTGGCGGACAGCTTTGTTCATGGGTTTGGGTTTTAAACGTCACAGTCTTTCTATTTAAAAAGGAAGCTTAAAAATGGGTAATTAAACATCTTATCAAGAGCGGGAGACACCTATGTGAGATCCATTCTGAGTGCTTACCTGAGCACAGAAAAGATCTTTATCATACTCACTTCCACAGGTGACTGCAGAGCGCACATCCTGTTCTATCCACGCTCCACTCCGCTGCATTACATCAGCCTCTTTTATGATCTATCTCAGAGCGAGAGGGCCGATCAGGTTGCATGTTTGCAGACTGATACAAGCTGCAATAAGTCATAATAAGCCCTGCAGTCATGGACTCTTTATGAAAATGAAACCTGAGATTATTTCTGTGATTGTTAGATCTGTCGTGCATCCACCTCACATGTCTGCTTTGGAAGAGTGTTTGATATTTTATATGATGTTACATATTTGAATAGGGAAAACAAACAGAAGTATCAGGTATCTGAGATGAAAACAACACAATCTCATGGCAATTTGTAACTGTCTTACATTTTGGTGAATTGGTGGCTAAAGCATATGAAACCACAAGTCATTCATAGTGAGACTGGGTTGGATGGAAAGCAATCTGTAATGTTGATGCACTGTAAAAAGTGGCAAACAACACAGACTCATTGCAAATAGTAACTAGTTTACATTTTGGCAAACTGGTGGCTATTCATGTGAATTAGTACAATCTCATTCATCTGCTTACGTCCATAATGTTGGTCATGTTTAGGAGTGGGGTTAAGGGTGGTCCTTCATGGTTTTTTCTAAAATTGTAAGTTTTTGCATGATTTACATTGTAACAACTCAAAATGGAATAAGAAAATTTAATAAAAAAATGGCTACCTAGTAAAATAGTTATATATTTTCCTGTGATACTGGGTTGTGGAAACCTGCAGCTGTTACCTCAAACAGCTGTTTTCTACCTAATTTAGGGCATAAAATTTCATTTGTTATTGAGGTTGATTTAGTCATTAAATAAATAAATCAGAAAACATATTTTGCCCTGAATAAACCAGTTGATTGGTACCTCTTTTAGCCACCATGCTCCAAAAATTTGGAAGTGAGAGAGCACACTAGTATTCATATTTAGTATTCATATAAGACAGGTTAACACATATCTCTTTAAAGTTGCTTATGAATATAATAGAGTGTGAAGTGTGTGTAATTTTTGCATTTTGTTTATACTTGTTATTTGTGTGTACTTTTTGCTTTATTTTCTTCTTGATTATTCTATATTTGTTCATATTTGTTTATACATTTGTAGTTTTATAGTTTTGATTATCTTATATTGATATTGTATTCTTAATATTTGTTTCATGATGGTGAAGCACTTTGAGTTGTATTCCATGTATGAAAAGTGCTATATAAATAATAATAATAATAATAATAATAATAATAATAATAATAATAATAATTCTTCTTCTTCTTCTTCTTCTTCTTCTTCTTCTTCTTATTATTATTAATTTAGTTATCATTATTATTATTTAAATTTTCCTTTTTTTCAGTGTGTTATGTGAATCATTATATGCACACCATATAAATACACGCAAGAGTATTTCTGAAAGTATATACAACACTAATTTACATTAACACTTCCCTGTATCTCTTGGTCCCTTTCCGTAGAGCTCTTGCTCAGACAGGAGTCCTCTGGGTTGAGTAAGGGGAGCTCGGTGTAAGCTGGATGGGTAATTAGTGGTGGGCAGACTGGGTCCATTATGGTCCATGTTATGATCACACAGAATGGCTGATGAAAGCCCATGTCGTTTGCAGGGGATCTCAGGAGTGTTCTGAGATTGCCTTCATTAGGAAATCTGGTTCTCTGCAGACTCATATACAAAGACTCACTGGAAACATATGTCTCTCTCTCACAAACACACACAGTACTTGATGATAATGGAGATTTAGGGCGATATGTCATAATATTGAAAAACAGGGTGTTTATCTTCATGGAAAAGAGAGTGATCATTGTGCTTGTGCAGACTGTAGCAAGGATGACCATACGTCACCATACAAATTCGCTGATGCATAATGTATGCACAAGGAGGGTGAACCGAACAGGTTATTATCTGTTAGTGGCAAGAACATAGTAATGCACTTAATCAATATCACATTCTCTCACAGGGACAACCTCGCTTACACATGACAAGAAATGACATGGAGATATATCGAAGCACAAGTCTAAAATCACTGCCCATTTCTTACACAATCTAGGGCAAAAACTCTAAGTGACATTGTAGTGATAAATTCACAGAGCTTTGGTACTTTGTATTTTAATCATAGTGCAACCGCACGCACCCACACACTTTGTGAGGTTAAATTATTCTACACTCTAGCAGTATCCATTTGATTTCATTTGTAGCATGTCTTGTGGGCAGCAGGGGTGAGAGACCTTGGCAGTGCTGGGAGTGGAGCAGCGCACATATCTAGTGTGTGGAGACACAGAATTGACAATGCATTTATCTTTGAATAATGTAAATGTCTGGAGAATGCAGTGGCTGAGGGGGACAGAGCGAGCACGGGACACTGGGGGGGTGAGCAGGGCCTGTGCTGTCAGGCTGCTTCCCGCCATCATCCCCTCCCCCTGCCCCATCCCTCCTTCCTGTCCTCTGCTACCGTTCCACTCGTTCGGCAGAGGCCCGCGGCAGCTCCTCACAGCTCATTTGCGGCAGAAACCAACAGGGAGTTTGCAATAAAAAATGCTGCCAAGCCCACCGTTTGTGATTCTTTCCCATCTGCACACTTTCTGTTTTCCTTGAAATTCCATATTTCCCACATCTAAAGGGGTGATAATTTCTACATAGCGTCACCGAGTGAAAATTATAGAGTGATTTTCTGATAGCGCTAGCATTTTTCAAGTAAATCAACCAATCCCTGCTGAAAAAAACAATAGAAACCATTACAGAAATTCTAATGGTTTCCACTACAAATGCCATTTACAAACATTACAAACTATCAACTTTTAACAATTAAAACCATTAAAAAATGTTTTCCTGTAGTGTGTTTTAGGACATATTCCATTAGGATTTAGTAGTTTTAACAAGCCATCAATAGAAGGTGACCAATTACCAGTAGAGACCCACAGGCTCCATAACAGTTTCCATTAAAACCAATACAAATCCCATTATAACCAGCAGCGATGAATGTCTGACTTGTAGTTATCGCTGTACAGATAACTTTTTTTAAGATTTAGTTTTGGAATTTTTGTCTTTATTATGATGGGACAGTACAGATCTGACAGGAAGTGCAGTAGGAGAGAGAGAGAGTCTGTACAGATATCTTATCTTTAGAATTTTGTCTTTGAACTTCCGTTTTCTACAGCAGCTAGTGAAGTGGATTTGCTTCTTGTAGCGTTAAGGAAAGTTATCATGTGCATTGTAATATTCAAAGTGGATGTCATAACAAACATCAGTAGCCTGGGAAGATTTTAAAATGAGCGGTTCATTCATAAATTCATCGTACGATTTGAACTTCACGCTGTGGAAATACAGAATATGAGAAATTTGAGCATCGCACGCAAACATTTCAATGTGAAGAACCAACCTGAGTATTCATCTTCCAAAGAAAGTGAAAGGCATGACCTTTAGCCTGTTTGTTACAAATGATTTGCTTGAATCATATGTTGAGTCAAGTCTGTGCTGGGTACACATATATTTGTGTCTGCGGTATGAGAAGTTTGTTCGTTTCAGTGCGCGTATAGTTTGTTGGTGCCCGTTCAAACAGTGTGTGTGTGTGTGTGTGTGTGTGTGTGTGTTGTGACGTATGGAGCGAACAGTGAAATGGATGGGAGCTGGCAGGCAGACAGTGTTGTTCAGTGAGGCAAAGTGCCAGTAAATTGTTTGTCTTCTGCAGTGCAATCCTATAATTCTTTTGGGAGCGGATGACATTGTGCTTGCCAAAGAGAATAATGATAAATGAGCTAAAATCAAACAGGGAGATGTTGGGATGCGTCCTGAGCAGCAGTATAATCTGAATACATTTGCTGTCCCCTTGCTGATCCTTGTCCCTCCTGCTCGGCACCATGCTGCCTTTAAGGTGTCTGACCCGCATTTCCACACAACGGCAGAGGACACATACAATAGTGCAAACATTTACATTTTATATCTGTGCCATTAATCAACATCTAGAACAATCTGTATTGTTTTCAGACTGGGGGAGGGGCAGTGCGCTTACACGACTGACACATTCTGTTCGGTTTAGTATTGTCCCTCTCCTATGCATCGAAGAACAATATGTCTGCCTGTGTGAGGGCTCCGATGTCCAGTAGAGTGTGTGTTTGTGTGTGTTTCACCATCTGTTTGGTCCCCCGAGTGTCATAGTGACATGGTTTCACCTTGCTAGCGCCAGTCGCCAGGCATGGTGGTAGCAGTCTTGTTTATGCTGAATGAGAATAAAGCTTAAATATGGTGAGTATCTTAAAAAGCTGCCAGGTTAAGTGTGGGTGTGCATGTGGTTTTAAACATTTCATAAGTGGAATATGAGGCAAATCATGTCGACTGGGAACCAGTAAAGCAATGAGGTGTGTCCAGAAAGAGCTCGGGAGCGCTGTTAGAGACGCCCCTAGACCTACACACACAATTACACAATTCAGCCCATTTAACACATCACCGCAGCCATGGGAACACACACTGATGCTGGAACACTCAATGATGTTACACACTGTTTATTTAAATGCATATCTGCAGAGTACTAAATAAACACCAAGCTCGCACCCATACAAAAAAAGTAGTTTCCTATCTTAAATGTGTTCTGATATGTTTTTTTAACCTGGAATCTGGAAAAATATACTGGATTAGAGGATTTCAGCTGCTCATAGAACATGTGAATGATATGTGTTTATGTAATGAATGAATTGTGGTCAGAAGCAGAGATTCAGGTTGAATGATGAACAACTGAACCACACACAGTACATCACATCACAGTACAACACTGGGCAATACAGTACAATACATCACATCACAGGGTAACAAAAGCACAGCACAACACATCACATATCAGCACATGACAACATAAGGCAACAAAGTACAGCACAGCATACTAGTATATTATAAAATACAGCACAGAACACCCCCATACAACACAGACAAATATAATAAAACATCACATAACAGCACAGCACAACACATCACATCACATAATAGCACAACAACATAGTGCAACATCTCACATCACAGGGCAACAGCTAACAGGGAACTTTCTTACAACTTTTGTTTTTTCAGAAGTTAAATGTTAATGCAAAGCATTCTTAAAGTAATATTTATGGAACGTTCTTATAACATTATTAATATTTGATATACATTCTCATAATGTTGATAGAAATGTTCTCAGAATATTGTAAATAAACATTGATTTTGGGTGAAAATATGGTTAGTAGAATGTAACCTTCAAATAACGTTATAATCACAAGAAAACTGGACATTTTAACATTATTAGAAAAGTACAAATAAACGTTCAAATAACATTATATTTTGGGTGAAAATAAAGTTAGTACGATGGTTTAAGAAACATGTTTGTAACCTTCAAATAATGTTATAATCACCTATAATCACCTAAATTTGTTACGTGGAATAGCACATCAGATCCCAGCATAGTACATTGTAGTATAACCACCATACACCACAGACAAATATAATAAAACAGCACATCGCATAATATCACAGTACAATACATCACATCACAGGGCAACATGGCGCAATACATAACATCACATCCCAGCACAGTACAGTACAGTACAGCATAACATACAACACAGCACACCACCAGACACCTCAGACAAATATAATAAAACACAGCACATCACATCACATAACACCAACAACAACACAGTGTAACACCTCACATCACAGGACAACATCACAGCTAGCAGGGAACGTTCTTACAACTTTCTTTTTTTAGAGGTTATTCTTACAGTAATGTTTATGGAACGTTCTTATAACATTTTATAAAACGGATAGTTCCGGTCCTTGATTCGGATTGGTTGACCCACGTTCGAAGCCGTTGTAAATTACACTACAAACCTACGCCATTGTTTACTTTGTGTGTTACTTGGCAACCACTTTGTTCCATCCACAACTGTTTCTGAGGAACTACATTGTTTGATGGAAGAATACTGTTTTTATTAATATCATTACACTTATTTGCTCTGTTTTATTTTGTGAAACCTTACTAAGTATATGGAATAACCATTTTATTAATCCACTTTGCGTCATGCCTAACAACGCCCCTTAGCTGTTATAAATTCACTGTAAACCACGGCTTCTTGAGGCTTATTGCTTTAATTAATATTTGATATATATTCTCATAATGTTGAGAGAAAACATTCTTAGAATGACATTCTCGGAATGTACTCAAGATGTTATTTGTGCTTGATTAACATTCTCATAACTCTGAGATAAAACGTTCTCAGAATATTACAAATAAACATTGATTCTGGGAGAAAATATAGTTAGTAGAATGTAAACTTCAAATAACGTTATAATCACAACCAGAAAACTGGACATTTTAACATTATTAGAATATTACAAATAAACGTTCAAATAACATTATATGTTGGATGAAAATAAAGTTAGAACAATGGTTTAAGAAACATTTTTGTAAGATTCAAATAATGTTATAATCAACTATAATCACCTAAATTTGTTACGTGGGATAGCACATCACATCCCAGCATAGTAGAGTACACCACAGACAAGTATAATAAAACAGCACATCACATAACATCACAGTACAATACATCACATCACATAACAGCACAGTGCAATACATCACATCACAGGGCAACATGGCACAATATATCACATCCCAGCACAATATAGTACAGTACAGCATAACATACTACACAGCACACCACACCACAGACAAATATAATAAAACACAGCACATTCCATAACAGCACAGTACAATATATCACATCACAGTGCATCACAGGGCAACACGGCACAATACATCATAACCCAGCATAGTACGGTTTAGCATAACATACAATACAGCGTGCCACCATACACCACAGACATCACATCACATAATAGCACAGCACATCAGATCACAACTCAACTCATCACAGCATAGTACAATACAGCACATCACATTACATAACAGAATAGCACATCACATAAAAGCACGACACATCACATGACATCACATTACAACACAACACAGTACACCACCACACACCACAGCCAAATAATAATACATAAATCACATCACATTATAAAACTGCACAATGCAATACACCACACTACAGGGCAACACAGTATAACTCATCACATAACAGCACATCACAGCTCAGGGCAATGCAGCACATCACAGAGCACAACACATTACAGAACGGCACAGGGCAACACAGCGCAGCACAACATATCACCGCAACACAACGCAACGCTCACAACACTACATAGCTTACGTGCCTCACTCTGCTTCAGCCTGCCTACCACAGACTCACTCTATCTCTCTCAGGATAATCAGTCTTATTCTGTGGTCTCTCTGTCTGTTCCACCATGTCTCTCTGCTATTTTAATATAAAGCTATAAACTCCATTCCCACTATCATCACTCATTCTCTCGCTTCAGTCTCTGATCTGTGAGCCTCCGCTGTCAGTGCTGATTACATCAGTGTGTCTTTGTGTGTTTACACTGCTGTGTGAGTTTTTCAGCACAGCTGCTCCAATTTATTTAATACAAAAGAGAATCAGGCAGGACCTCACATCTACCTGTACATGTGCAATGCACATGCACAACCGTATTATTATGCTTATAGCGAAAAAAGTGCTCATAATGAGCAAGGCCTGCAGTTTTAGATCAGAGATGTTTTTAAATACATAAAAACACCAGTATATAATTTCCTGTGTGGAGAAACAACTATAAGCACATTATAATGTCGTTGATTTCAGACCTCATGAAACACAAGACACCGCTCAAACATGCCAGCGAGAGACATACATACTGACAAAGAACCTGAAATGAAAGAGAAGGGCTAATCTAACAAAGCCATAAAGCAAACATAATAAAGATTAAATACTAATTATATGTAAACCTTCACGGTTCAACCAACAAACAATTGGACTGAACGTAAGTTAATATGTATACAATCCTTCATCATCATAACCATTGCTGGAAAAGGAAATCAAGTTATAAGTATTTCCAGGTTTTGATCTTTATGTCTAAGATAAATGAGAGTTGTAAAATTTTTTGTAGTCAGCGAGGAATGAGGATTGTGGTCTGCTTTTGCAAACACAGAGAGATCTGTGCATTAGACAGCCAACTCTGAGCCACTGGCAATATTGTCTCAGACCTTGTGCTGCTATATAAAAAGTCTCTGGACACAATTTAATTTCTGTCAGAGCTGAAACAGAGCTAACACAATGGATTTCTTTCAGTATTTTGCTACTGCCTCAAACTGAGTGGCTTTGTTTGGTGCAATTGTACCCATTCTCTGGCTCTGATACCCTGTCTACCATTCATTCATTCGTTCCCTCTTTCTTTCTCATCCCCTCTTTCTCAGCGTCTAACACATATAAATAGGAGGATATCTTTCAGAAGTTCTGTACTATATGATGAATCATTGATTCATTCATTCATTCAGAATCATTTGCACCAATGTAAACTAATGTAACTTAAAATATACTTGCACCTGTCTTAAACCTTACGGTGTTGTGTTGTTATATTAGTAGCATGCTCTTCCTGCAGTCAATTGAGCCTCATCATCATGGCCATAAAGCTTCATTGCCAATAGTCAGTCATTGCTTGAATAGGCAGTTTTTTTTTGTTTGTTTCTTTTACAAAGATACATTTTTGAAAGGGACAATTCACCCAAAAATAAACAATTCTGTCATCATTTACTCACCCTCATGTTGTTCCGAACCCATAAGACTTTCATTCATCTTAAGAACACAAATTAGGATATTTTTAATGAAATCTGAGAGATTTATGTCCCTCCACTGACAGTCTACACAACTACTACTTTGACACTTCAAAAACTTCATGAAGAGATCGTAAACCTAATCCATATAAATTGAATGGTTTAGTCCAAATTTTCTGAAGAGACTCAATTGTTTTATATGATGAACAGATTTAATTTAGGCTTTTATTTGTGTATTTACATTGATCAGTGAACATAAACAGAAGCTTAACCGTAAATGCTATGTGCGAGAACAAACTTCATTGGTTCTTGTGGAAGCTCAAATGTACTGTGCAACACATGAGAATGAACCTCATAACTGAGGTGTGCATTGATTAAGGTTTATATGTGAATAAAAGCCTAAATTAAATCTATTCTCCATACAAAGCGATCGAGTTTCTTCACAAAATTTGGGTTAACCGTTTAATTCATATGGATTAATTTTACAATCTCTTTATGAACTTTTTGAAGCATCAAAGCAGTAGTTGCAGGAGCGACAGAAATCTCTCAGATTTCATTATTTCATCATGTGCCAAGCTGTAGCACTTCATTAATCCCTGCTGACACACTGTACCACAAATCAATCTCACAATCTGTGTCCAAGAATGTGTATCACAGCTGACCTCCATCTGCTAAAACAGTGGATTCAGCCACCGAAACAAACCATCTCTTGCTGTAGCCACAAATACAAACCTACAGAAAACCGCCCTTCTGATCTGAAATACCGTCCAGAGGAATGCCTTCAAAGAATGCAAGAGATCGGTGTTTGAAGGCGTTTCATCTGTAGGAATAAATGTTGTGTATTTTCACTTATAGAGGTTATCAAAGAAGTTCTCCTTCCTTGCAAGACTGCGTTTGCTAACGGCCCCACGGACGGCCACCCAGGACTCTCTATTGATCTGGCTGCGGTGTGATTAAGTACAGTTTTACATTAAGGTCACTCCACTGCCTCTCTTTATTTCTCGCTCCCTCCATCCTTCTCTTTTTCCTGAAAGGGACACAAGTGCAATGACAGACTTTTCTTCAGCCTAAAGCTTAAGGGCCATGTGTATTATAGTGTTCAGTCCAAGACCATATTTTCCTGGTCCCAGACCAAAAGTGGTCTCTGACTTTTGAACCCTACTGCATAATTTCCATTCATTTCAGTGTACTTCACCAACATACATATTCTTATAGTACAGCATGAAGAAAATAAATGACCAAATCTATTTATACAGACACATTATATAGGACATCAAAACTCATTTTAGTCATATACTGCTAAATGTGACTTTAAATCCCATTAATCAGTGGAATGAGAGAAAAAAAGATGGGGATGAACACAGAATGAATATATGGGAACTTGGGTAGTGTGTGTGTGTAGTTGTTTGTTTGCTGTGTGTGTGGTTGTTAGTGGCGTTGAAACCGGGTGTGTTCATGTGTTTGTGCACGTGTGTGTATGTGGTTAAATGTTTTATTTAATTTGGTGTGTTTGGTTGTCCTGCCCAGCGGTGCCAAAACGATCATTTCTGGACTGGCAGGTGATAAATAACACTCTCTATTATGATTAATACTGTTCGCCAGAGAAAGAGAGAGAGAGGGAGAGAGGATAACAAACATTCTTAACTAAAACAACACAACCACCAAGCAGGCAGGGAATAATTGTTGCAGTATCATGGGAACTAAGATGGAAAACAAAAAAGCTCTCCGTCTTTCTCATGTAAAATTACACCACATATATACATTGCATTCTCATTGTTTACTGCTTATATGAACTCAAAAACAAGAAAGGTATGGCCTACCAAACAAATTTATTTTTGTATTGTTGTTATATGTTGGAAATGGCGTGGTTGACACCAATTGATTATTGAGTATTTATTACCCATAAGTAATTATTTTTTATTCCTTTTTATTTTTAGTAATTGGGCAGAAAACTGATGAAGTAACAGGAAACTGTGGGGGGAAGAGAGTGGAAATCACCTGAGCTGAATATGAACTTGGTTTACCAGCACATGTACATGTATAAGCATTGGCTCTGACTTTAGTTTGTGTTTAATTTTTAGTAACACTATAGTTTAGGGACCAATTCTCACTAACTATTAAATGCATATTACTAGCATATTGGTTGTTTATTAGTACATAAAAAAGCACACATTAATGCCTTATTCTACAGGAACATATTTTAGATCCCTTAAATCAACCATACCTAAACTTAATAACTACCTTACTAACTATTAATAACCAGTAATTAGGAGTTTATTGAGGCAAAAGTTACAGTTAATAGTTAGTTAATAGTGAGAATTGGACCTTAAAATCAAATTTTTGTTTATTTATTTATTTATTTTCCACACATTTTCTTTAAAACCAGCCTCTATGCTGAAACATGTCTGTTTAAAATAAAATTGCATTTCTGGTTTATTTTCTCTACTAGTGGATTGCTTTTGTTGTTTTTTTACATGCTTTTTTATTGTGAAGCTGCACCGGAATATTTACTAATATATACTAATGCATTTAAAAACTGCAGACAACTATTGCATAGATTTGTGGTACTTGGACTTTGAACTGCAGTTATGAATGAATTCTGACTCGGATGCACTTGGGTGGACTTGTACTCGAACTTGTCATTGACTCAGGCTTTTATACAGTCAAACACATCATGTATAACCTTAAATAAAAATAAAAATAAGTAACAATATAAAATTAAGATATAAGACATTAATAAACATCTTCCACTCAAACTCAGTTAGTTAAGGACTTGGACTCAACTCAAACTCAACAAGGGTGTCTCAGGCCCAACAGTGCATTTCCGGATCAGTTTTGACCCAGTTGAACGTGAGCTTATAAAACAGTCATAACTTCTTTTAAACATATATCAACTAAAACAATATTTTATCTGATCGGTAGTAACGAGTGAATGTGAAAAAAAAAATTAAAAGTCTGAGTTGTACTTGTATACAATAATAAAAGTTTGTTCCCATTCTAAAAACTATGGATTCTTTTTTAGAAATGTTTATGTTCTTATTCCAGGTTGAAACTGATCCGAATGCAGCAGGAGGTTTACTGTTGACTAAAATATCTGGTACTTTTTGGTATATATGCTCAATCTGGCTAAAAGGTGCCTGATTATGTGAAAAGTAATATCCAGCAAGTACTTCTTTATTTGACGTGCTCATTGTAGAAACCTGGTATGCGGTTCTAAACATGACTTTGTTTTTGCAAAACCTGAGTACCCCAAATCAAAGTCGGACTCAGTGTTTTAGAAAATAAGCTCCTTAGTGTTGAGGATGAGAGTTTCATTGTTGCCATGTTATTCCTCTGTGATTTATTACATAAACACAATTTATCTCATTTCCGTCCATCATAAGCTCCTCTTGTCCTCAGCTTCTCTCGTCAGTTTTGTTCGTCTGTGGCCCACACAATGACCTAAGCCATCCATCCCAGAGCGGATCCTTGCTTTGACCCTGGTGTCTGGTCCAGATAGTGACCCCAGCAGGGTGAGGTGCTGGTCACCAAAGGCCTAATGAGTTCACAGTTTCTCAGCTGAAATGAAGGACTGTTGATTGAACTGTGTGTGTGAGAGCTGGAGGCTACAGGCTGGCTTTGTGCTCTCAGAGCTGCTGTCCAGTGTCACATAGAGGGCAATGTTGTGGCAAGATGACCTGGATGAAGCTTGAGGGTTAAGTGGTGTCACAGAGCATGTTCAGCTTCTGCAACAGTCTGCCTGTAGGCGAGGCTTGAACCGGTACTTTGAGAACCAGGCGACGTGGTGCCTGACTTGACTGAGCATAATCAGAGAGTGACTGACCATCTCCAGTCAACAAACAAAAATGGCTCAAAACATCACAGTACTGGTTATTTTAGCTGCAGAGACTGAAACTGTGAATATGGAACTTTAGTATGACATACTTGCATTTTGTGAGAGCTCTACTTTATTACTGATGTTATTCAATTTTTAAGTTTGTCTGGTAATTTCATTATATAATATAACTAATAAAATACATAGCAATCAGTTTACACTTATGACATTTTTAAATAAAATCATTTTATTTTAGACAGACAGGGAGATACGACTACCACAGCTGTCCAATGTCCACTGTGAAAGAAATTTTGAGGTGGGATTTTTTGACTCTAGTAACCATATAACATGCTAAAAATCTCTGCAGAGCATTGTAAGAAAATGTGTAGTAAGGCCTTGGCAAACAACTTAGCATCATAGTGTCGAATGTAGTACAGGCAAGCAACACTAACATTTTTTTTCCCCCAGATAATGTAAAAATCTACTTAAAAATGATTTATGGTTGGGCCATGTTCTTAAGTTACATTAGAGTGATGTTCTTTCTTACAATTATTGTACCATTTAATACCAGAAGTCTGTTTTCAGATTGATAACCATTTCCAAGTGATTCAGGAGTATTTGACGTGTTCAGACATGTCAGTGTCTGGCTCCTGTCTAACTTGCTTCTCCTCTCATCTGGAGATCAGCTGCTACATTTGTACTCTTTTTACTTTGTGAGGGTATCATGCATAATCTGAGCCACCTTTATAAGCTTAAAAGCTAACATTGCATATCTTGCTGCTGGCTTTGTGGTATGACTGCTGGGAATCTAAAGGCCAAGAGTGTAGATCTGTTGGCTATGTTTGACATAGCATCTACCATTCTATTGTAGTAACGTATATACTAATTCAGCTATTTTGTTTTTTGTTTTGTTTTGTTTTGTTTTTTGTTTGTTTGTTTTTTCTCCATATGCATGGAATTACATTTGCCAAATTATGCAGTAGTCTGCTAGAGGATGCATTGCATACTGTATCCCACAATACAGTACAATCCAATACACTTGAGTTAACTTTACTTTTTATTATTATATTGATATATTATTGCTGTATACTGTGCATATTGTATGCTAGTACTCCATGCCGAGCATAGCCTTTGTGTATGTATTTGAGGGGTTTGCTCTTCACAGAAGAGGCTTTGTACCACATCAAAGATGAACAAGTTTCCAGACGTTCCTCTCTGTACTGTACAGCTTTAGTTCAGCTGCTGCTAATGATTCATGTTCAAGCTGAAGGAGTACAAAACTCTGGCACCTTTAACCCCCAGTGCACTCAGTAATTCATCAGAATTCAGCCACTTCAACTTGCTAAGAATGGTGTTGATGAAGATAATCATATTGGATACAGTGACTACCAGCCCAGATCCTCTCATCCTCGGCATATAACATTTATAGAGTTCAGTTTCCCACGAACCCATGTGTTTTGTCAGAGACATGCCACAGAAATCATAATACTCAGCATTGCAGCTGGAAAGGAAGTCCTGTCATACATGAAAAAATCACTTTGCTTCTAGGCTGAATATTTTTAAGCATGTTTAGATATTTTTTACTGGAAAACAGCAAAACTGCAAATGTAATATTTGAATAAAAGCCCTAAATTTAGGTAATTAACGAAAAATAAAAACTCACCTTCCACCTGTAACCAAGTTTTAAGTGAAACAGAAGCTCTGTGTGTGAGAGAAAGTGAAAGAAAGAGAGAAAAGGGAGCGCAGTACTTTGCCCAGTGTGAGGTCTGATGTTGAAAATGAAGTGTACGGGGAAGCTCTCTGGTCCACATCAGCTGCTGGCATTTTTGTAACTACATTAAATAAACCCTCAGAAGGGTTCAGTGATGCATTTTTATTATCACAATTTATTATACACTCCCCTAGCTAACCACAGGTCCAGCTGTCATTAACACATTAATTAGAATTTCCTCACTTTGTGTGTGTGTGTGTGGTTGTGTGAATATGTGCATGATAATGTTTGTGTGCAGGGGTGAAACAAACCTTCCCTCTAGCCTCCATGAACCACTGCACCATTTTTTTAAATTTTTTTATTAAAATTTTCTGCACAACATCATTTTCTCTTGTAGAACTTGTGTGTCTCTCTTGTGTTTTGTAGAGAGGGACACAAACTGAGTGACTGTACTTCTCTGTCGGCAACTGTCACCTCTACTTCAACATTAACTCTCTTGAAGATATTTAAATGAATCTTGAATTAATCCATTTTAAATTGATTTTGAAAAATATCGCTGGCAAATGGCAAACTGTTATACTCCTGCTAATTACTTGAAAAGTAATGAACCACACATTTCTCTATTGAAAAGACCAGTGTGGTCACCAGCACATTTGTTTTGGATGCTGGTGTGGCAGTGTAACTAGCTTAACCAGCAAATCTCCATTGGTCAAAGAGTTTGTTCAAAAAGACCATTAACAAACCAGTACCAAACTTGAATTAATCAGTTTAAACCAGCTTGGACCACCATGGAAATGCATTTAGTCAAAATCCATTTCAGAGATATGTTTTACCTGTAGTCCTTCTGTTAATTGTAAGTTGTCAACAGTTGGAAAGGTATCAGTATAAAAGACTGAGATTTGTGTTTTCTGACACTGAATTATTTGTAATGCAGCTAAAGTTGAATGTAATGAATGAAGCCAAGTTTGCATTTCCATCACCTATACTGCTGTGTTTTTAAATAAGTCATTTTCACCCATGCTGTTACCCATTGCTGAAGTCAAGAGTCATTTATTTACCACATGCCTTTTTCTGACTGTGCTCAGTCTGAAGGACAAAACAAGTGATAATAGTCCTGATTGCTCTAAATGGTGAAGATGCATCTACTTTCTTCACAGGTTCTGGCTTCAACAGGGCCACATCCAAACTGCAGCTTAATACAGCTGTCACCTGGTTGTGTAAGTCAGTTGGGTCCAGTTATGCTCCTGGAAGGCCAGTGTCCTGTAGGATTTAGCTCAAGTCTGCCCCAACACACAAGCCTATATGTTTCTAGTAAAGACCTTGCATAGCTGGTTAAAATACGTTTTAATTGGAACTAAATTTTGAGGAAAGGTGAACAACACCAATTTCCCAAAGCATCCCGCAACCAACTCCTGCTTTTGCATTTTACACTCATTTTACACCATTTTATGGCTAAAGATGTGGTCACATTTACTATTGTTTGACAAATCTTCGTGAGTGAAATCTAGTCATTTTGATAAGAATCCATGAGATCAGGCATTTCATGTGATTATTAATTCGAGTTTCTCAAGTGAGTGAAGTTCATTCCCGAGGAGAAGAAGGCTGTGTGAGATTCTCTTCATTGATTGCTCTGAAACAGTGAGCTGTGTGATAATTGCATGTTACAGTGATCTGAGTAATAGATTTTGCTCTGAAGTAAAACAGCTGATTGATTTTGCTTAGAGTGTTAGAGTTCGGATGTGATGCAAGAGTGGCTGTGTGACAGAGTTTTGACGAACCAAGCCCAAGCCCTTAAAGGCTTCACTGAACAGGAAAGAAAGAGAGAAAGTGTGAGAGTAAAGAGGAACATTTTTGGGAAACAACCCCTGCAGGGAACACATGGATCAGTCAGTGGAATTGTTCAAATTTTGTATGGTTCCTCTACTCACACAGGTTGTTTGTTGTCTGTAGTCTGTTGTCTGTTGTCTGAGGTCTGTAGTGATCTATTCACACGTTTTTTTTGTTTTTTTTTTGCAGTGAAATGGACATAACAGGCTGAGTGCTCTCATGGTTCAAGTCTTACCTCCAGAACAGAACATACCAGATATTATAAAGTGGATTGACACCAACCACCCACCTGCTATCTACTGGTGTTCCACAGGGATCAGTACTCGGACCATTTTTATTCTCCCTTTACACAAAATCACTTAGCAAACTCATCACCTTTCATGGCTTTTTCTATCATTCATAAGTATGCGTTTTTTCAGTTTTCTCTTTTCCACACCTCATCATTTCAATAGACAACAAAATGAATTCACCCACACAGAAAGACAAGAACGTCACAAGACAGAACTTCTGCAGACTCAGACCAGTGTAAAACATGAAGCTAAACTGATATGAAAGTCCTGGAGGTTATACTCCTGAGATTACCCATCCCTTACACCTTAACCCACCCTTAAACCTACCTATACCACCAAACCTGTCCCTAACCTTACCCATCCCAGGTGGAAAAGACATAGTATTAAATGTATTAAAAATATACTTGAAATTCAAGTAGTATATTTATAATACATTTGTATTCCCAACATGCTTATTTGAAGTGCATTAAAAATATATTGAATTGCATTTTAATATATTTCTAAAAAGTAGAAGTACTTTTGTATTAAATGTATGCTTAGTTATACTTCTAAGAAATATGGTAAACTCAAGCATACTTTTAATGTATTTCTAAAAAGTATACTAGAAATACTTTGGTAATAAATATATGCTTAGTTACACTTTTAAGGAATATGCTAAACACACTATTACTATATTCCTAAAAAGAATAGTAGAAATACTATATTAATAAATATATTATTAGTTACACTTTTAAGTAATATACTAAACACAAGCATACTTTTAGTGATGTTTTAGTGTGTTTACATAAAACATACTTATGTTACCCTTACTTAAAGTATATTTTATGTGTACTTTGTGTAAGAACATAATAAAATGATTACACTTTTAGTGGGTTTTTAATGTACTTTATAACCATGTGTAGGCCTACTGCAATATATTTTAAGTATTTATGTATTTATAATTTTAAAATTTGGAAAAGTACATATTTTGAAAAACATTTTTAACATTTACAGTGTACAAATGTTTGTCAACTATTATTAAGTATTGCAATACTTAAAATATGTTGTTTAATATGTTGTTTAATTTTACTTAAAAGTTTATGCTACTTTGGTTGATTAGGCTGTAGTCCATTACATGATACAATAATTGTAATAAGCTACTACTGAAATTCCCACAAGGATTTTAACGTAATACAGAGCCCGGGAAGTCACCTGTAGGGAAAAAAGAATAAAAAAAAAAACAAATCCGTGGCGACGGTTTTGCAATTCATCCCCCCAGTTTATAAACCGTACTCATGAATTCTTAAACTGTTCCCTCGATTTAACAAATCGTGCCCACGGATTAACAAACGTACCCATGAATTTCCAATCCGTGCGCACAGATTCTGTAAACCGTACCTTCGGTTTTTAAATCCGTACCCACGAATTCATAATCCGTGCGCACGCTTTGGCAATCCGTTCCCATGAGTTATGATATCCGATGTATTTTTCCATGAGCGATTATAAGGTTACCAAACTTAGCTTGTTTAATACCGTAACTAACACGTCGATAAGCCTGTGTGTAAACTGATATTAGGCTAATATTTTAGACCTATTGATGTGTTTGTTGGGTTTTGCTCAATATGATGTTAACAGGCAGATCGGGCAGATCAGTGGGCGTCACCCCCCCCCCCCCCCCCCCCCCCCAAAGGTTTTTGACAATTTTACCGACCAGGTACATTGTTCTCAGTGTACTGTCATTCTTAAAAAGAAAACAAATCATCAATCATCATTTGCCTTTTTTGTGTGTGTGTGTGTGTGTGTGACTGTGAAATATTAACATTTGTTGTTTTTTCAGATCAGCTGCTATAGAAGACAAACTGAAATCTGAGTGCAGAGACAAGCAAAGGAATAGTAAGTATATTTTAATATTGTATCACCTCTGTATAGAGATTTTTGAATCAGGCCTAATGGAGGGTGATCGGGCAATCTTGGAAGAAAAATGTTAGCAATGTGTCCATTCCAGGTGGCTAATTTGTGTTTCCTTTCAGTATTCATGTAAAAACCTTATTTAATTGTTTTTTTTTTTTTTTTTTTTTTTTTTTGTAAAGCTGCAAGGCACTTGTGCAAAATATTGTATGCCAGGACAACTAGGACAACTTCTAATTTTCTTTTTTTAATCGTTGCAACAGAGGTGAAGAGAGTGCATGTTAGCATTACCACAACAGACACATTCATGCGAAATACCGAAATAAAATAGTTACAATAAACCACAATTATCAACATACCCCGTAATACTCACAGGTTGCTTTATTGGAATAATTTATCAAATAATATCAGTGAGTTTGTACTTGAACTTTGCTCACTGTAAGTGCTGTTGTTGGGTTTCTTCTAATCTTATGTCCAATGTAACTCATATAGTGCTGTACAGTGATGACAGACAAGAAGATAAGAATGCACTCATATGTCAAGCTTGTTGAGGATATTGTCAAAAGGTAAACTGAGAAGTCAAAAAAAATCTAATGAATATCGATGCAAATTATGATACGTTCACAGATCCTGTGATAAAGCAGTCTTCAACTACTACAGTGTCTGAATTGCAAGCCCTTACTTGCAGAAAATGCAAGTCATACTCAAAGAAGTGACCTCGTCCCACCGGCTCCCTCTTGGTCAGTCTTCACTCTACTTCTGCCACAGACTTGCAAGCCGTCTGCTGAGTTCCAACCCTCCACCTCTTTGGCTGCAGTGGGTTTTTCCCATCGGGTACACCACGGTCCTCGGTCACACCGGCATCGCCCCAGTCCTCAGGTACTCTGACTCCACCAATAGTGCTCATCGCTGCGGCTGTGCCAGGTCTCCGGAACCTGCGACGACGCTCAGCTCAATCGGCCCTCCATCTGTGCCTTCGGATCCACCAGCTCTGTCTCCATCGGGCGGCCCCCAGATGACGGCAGCCACACCATCTACATCTTGGCTCCTCCCTCCCTCAATTCCACCGTGGGTTGTCAGCACTGGGTCTGTGCCATGTGCCAAACACCATCTGAGCTGCCAGGGCATCATCGTCATCCTCCCATCACTATCCCTTCGCCACATCCTGCCATCATTCCGCACCTTTGCCTCTCACCATCCCTATGCCATCTCCTCGTCCACCTCCAAAACCCCCTTCATCCCTCCCTTTATCATCTTGAACTTTATCATCTTCAGTCTTTGCACAAACACAACTATTCACTTCTTCACTTTCTTTTCAGTATTTTTTTTTTCTTCAGATAAATTTTATTTATTCATTGATGTAAAATTCCGTGCTTTTCGGTAAAACAGTAATACTTTTCAGTAAATGGATAAGATAGCTCTGCCATAGCATTTGTCTTTTTTCATTTATTATAATGTTTTTGTATAATGTATTAAAATGTACTTGAGTATGTTTGTAGTAATACAAATATACTATAAACATACTTGTATTTCAAGTGCATTTTTAATACCTTTAATAGTATGTTTTGTTTTGTTTTTTCACCAAGGTATATATGTGGCTGTACTTTTTTTTTTTAATGTACTTTATGGATATTTGTAATGTACACAACAATATATAATACATTAAAGTTCTCTAAATATCAAAGTGTGTACATGTGTATATACTGAAATAAGAAGCTTTATAATATACTATTAGTGTAACGCTAATGCATTTCTAATGAGCTGAAATACAATTGAAATGTACTTGAAGTACATTAAAACGATGCTTCAAATATACTCTAACTGTAGTTCATGAAGTATTAAAAGTACATTTTAAATGTATTTTAAGAAATACACTTAAATTGCATTAAATATACTTAAAGTGGTTCCAATTGAACAATTTCAATATACTAAATATATTGAAAATAGATTAAAATTGAACTCAAACATATGTTGAAATACACTTAATATACTTAAAGTTTCAAAATAATACATTTAATATGCACTTAGTATGGTATAATTGAAATATATTAAGTGTGTCTGAAAAAGCACAATTTAAATATATTTCTTTTTCACCTGGGATATCCAACCTCAATAGCAGCAAAAATGATTTGCAATACAGTATGACCAAAATAAGTACATTGTACTTATTTTTTGATGTAAGTACATAGTAGTTAAGGCCACCTAATATAAAGTGTGACCCAGTCTATTAATAATCTAATTTAGGTTGGTTGACATGTAGTTGCAAAGTTAATTAGAGTTAGTAGAATGTCTAAAGTAGACTATCGAAATAAAGTGTTGCTCAAAAATAAAGACTCACAGAAAAGACACACTGCACCTTTAAAAAAAAATAACCATACTTCAAAAAGCTCAAACTGAATCTGACCTGGGAGTACAGAAAGCAGCTAGTCAAATTTTAGAGAGAAGAAGAAAACCATGCAGTGAACGTGAGGGCCAGGAGACCTGCTGGATTCATGAGCAGCTCAACCTTAATAATACACTGAGACCAGCACTGCTCAGCTCCATCTTTCATTTATGAGGGAGAGAGAGCGAGAGGGGGTAGGATGAGGCCGTTTCATTAAAGATTAATTAAGACAAATGCAGGGACAACACTTACCTCCAATCGCTTCAGTGATCTCTACACACTCTCTCTGTTACACACATACAAAGAGGGATAGAGGAGAATGAACAGGGACAGATGCCAGAGGAAAATGACAGCAGACACTCAGATTCTCAGAAAGGTGAGATTAGAGAAAGGCAAAAAAAAAAAAAAAAAAGCTTATTACCAATAAAATTAAATAAAACCATCAAATAAAAAAACATTCATATGTATAAAAATAAATATTTTTAAATATAAAAATACAAAAGGTTTTCACAGGATTAGTGTTAGGGCTGGTCTATAGTAACGGTGTGCCTCCATTTAGCTTGGTGTGTCTGTGTGATGTTGTTTTTAGTTATTTTATGTAAGTTTGTAGTGTGCGGGGTGTGTGTGTGTAGGGTTTTAGTGTTTGTTGTGTGTGTGTGTGTGTGTGTGTGTGTGTGAGACAGTGAGTGGAACTGATGAGGTGAGTCTAGCTCCCCCACACCACAGCACTAATCACAGCACTGAAGAAACACATACATCATCTGATAGAACTACTGCTGGCATTCTCTCTCGTACATACACACACACTCACACATCATATCACTCCACACCAGACAAATGACGTCCAGACGTGTGTGTGTATTCCTGCAGATGGTCGTGCATCTTCACACAGAAAGAGCTGAGAGTGCCGTTTTCACACACATCTACTCCCACTGCTCCTTCACTCACTCTGCTTCTGCTACTCTCTCATCTCTCCCTCCATCATCCTCAGAGTAGGAGGTGTGGTCAGAGAATGGAGAGGGAGGGGATGGCGTCAGGCTTTTTTTTTTTCCTTTTTTATTTTATTTTATTTTTTTTTTTTTTTTGAGGCCTTGACACAATCGGACCACAATGCTTACAATAATCATCAACCAGTATGTCAGTTTGTCATACTCAAGCATAGCAGGAGAAAGCCTCTGTGTCACATACACACACCGTAACCCAACCCGAGCATATATGTAGTAAAATATAAATGCATAACATTTAAAACATAAAAATATATTATTAAGGGAAACAAATGAGACCTGTGTCTTCAATTTCAATATTTCAACATAAAAAAAAAAGAAAAGAATATATAGATTATATCAATTTAAATTTTGCACACTCATTTTTTTGTACTAATCTTTGGTAAAATATGATGAAATTTCCAAAATAGCTGCTATGCCACCCTTCATGACCAGCCTTAACTTTATTTTTGATCAACATAGCAAACAGAAAACGCTGTCATTTAAATCACCAAATAAAACTGGAGACAAAGTTAAAATAAATTAACTAGTGTTGTAAATTTAGTAAACTAGTGTTGCAAACTGGGTTTGGTCAGACATGAAAACACACTCTCATGGCGTTTTGTAACTATTTTATGTTTTAGCTATTTGTTAGCAAATTCGTATGAATTGGTAATTTCAAAATCAAATTGTACAAATTCATAATTGTCTAGTTGTAAAACAGATTTGTTTTTCATGAGAACAGGATAGTCATGATTTTATGTAAATTATGTAAATATATCAAATTAAACAAGAGAATCTGCTGATCTCAGATCAGTTGTGCCATTCATTATCAAAACTACATATGATGATATGAAATAATTGATGTGAAAGTATATTTTCCTACCTCATTTGTCCTGAAAGTTCTTTATATTTTAACACAAGGACTTCTTGTCTCACCTCACTAGTCTGTTGGTGTTACATATGATACCGATTTCACCTTGTAGCTCATTTAGGTCACATTGATTGGTTAAACTGATGGTGATATAAAACTGTCCTGTAAATATTTTATGTTTTGCATCTGCTGAGTATTTGTGTGTCTGGATCTACTCACTCAAAGAGGAAGTATATTTCCAAACCATTTCCCATCAAGTATAAGACTGTTTTTCTAATGTTGTTTAAAGGAAATGAACTATTCCTTACATAAAGCACTGTGAATAATGTCATTAATAATGTTAATCAATCTGGTGTTTTGTTTTTGTCTTATTAAAATATACTTACACTGGTATTTTTTTGGTCTGTGAAACATTCCATATTAAATAAAGTAAAGGATGATAGCTGGCACTGTGGTTGACGTTACTTAGCCTGCAAAATTTCATTGCTGTGTCTTATTTCTCTTTTGGAGCATCTCTTTGCAGGACAGTGGGGAGGGTCATACTTTACCAGGAATTTGTGTTTCAAAAATGTTGAAACCTCCATATAGAAACATTTACCATCATTACAAATCCTCCCAGCTCATGGTAGGTCTGTCTGGTGCTTAATGCTTTGTTTTCCTTTTTTTGAGCTCTGTTATGTAAGGAATGTTTGAATTATTGAAAAATAATGCACACCTGAGGTGGTAACACAGAAAGCACAAATAAACAACAGCAGTTTGAAATTGGTTTGAGCAAATGTTAAAATAGAAACGCTTAGAATTCTCATGTTACATTGTTGGACCAAAACAACAACGTGTAAAGAAGCTTTGAGGTATGTGAGGGTCTTGATGTGAGTTGAGTAGTCTTTTTATACAAAAGATATCCTTATACTAAACTATACTAATTATAGGACAAGTACTTTTTACTGCTGTTATGGTTATTGTTACTTTGCTTTTCCTGTTGAACAACATGTTGACTTGACAGCTGTGCAGTGTTTTCTTTTCATACAAAATTAGAATAAACTACCTGGTCATTTATCAATAAAAAAAAAAAAAAAAAACTGTTGTATAATGTTTTGTTTAAATCTGTGATAAAATAAGATAAACGCATCTCTCCTTCACACACAGTCAAATGCTACCTCCAAATCCTGCTGCAGTTCATTTTCACGCATGGCTCAAGTTTCCAAATCAGTAACTCGATTAATTTCATTTCATATGGTTTCAGGTGTTGTGTTTGGTTTGATATAATTTTCCAGTTGAAAACAATCTCAGTGGCACATGAGCCTGTTCATGGCTGGGGTGCATGGAGCAGTACACAATAACAGCCAGCACTTGGAGGCATACTGCAAACAGCTAAAAAGAAAAACAGTTTACACAGCCAGATGAATCATACATGCAGTGGAGCATGTCTGATATGCAGCATTTGTTTTAGTTTCGTTTGGCTGGCTGAAGTCGGTCTCCTCGTCTGCCCCTGCTCATTTGAGCTGTGCAGTAGGGTGTGTAATGATACACTGAGTACCTTCTGATTGCATGAGTTTACAGCACAGGGAGAGGTGAAATGCTGGTGGACGTTTATGAAACAATTGCTTGTTATGAATATTGTTGGCTTAGAATTGAAAAATGAAGTTGACATACACTGTAAAAAAAAAATCTGTGAAATTTACAGTACTAAATGGCAGCTGCAGTTGCCAGAACTGTTATGTTAAAATAATATGACGTTACACTTTATTTTAAGGTGTCCTTGTTACAGTGTAATTGTACATTTACGTACTGAGTAATATTAATTAACTACATGTACTTACTATATGGTTAGGGTTAGGATTAGGGTTTGTCTTAGAGTTACTTGCGTGTAATTATGCATAATTTATTATTATTATAATAGGAATTACATGTGACATATGTAATGATATGTAACGTGTAACAAAGACACCTTAAAATAAAGTGTTACCAAATATGGTAGCAACATAAATATACAGAAAAATGTACCAAAAATACCAAACTACTGAAGTACTAAAATGTATTTTGTACCTTTATAATACACTGACAACTACCTTAAAAACACAGGTGGTTAAGAGAAAGGAAAATTATGAAACAAAGTCATCAAAGTTCAGCTTTTCAACATGCTGAAGTAAATGCTGATATATATAGACGGTGCAAACAGTGTCATTCAGACAAACACAAAACACCATCATGGTAACACACAACACTAAAATAATGCAATAAACTTTAATTTAACAACTTAAGATATAACATAAAAACCACAACATAGATAACTGATTAGAAAAAAAAGAAACTATTATTTCAATGTTATTTCAATAGAAAAAAAATAATAATAAAAATAATTTAATTAAAAAACACTTTAAATGTGTCACACGGTGAGTTCTGGGAATTGACCTTAATCAGGTTAGATGCCATATTGAATTTAATGCAGATAACAACGAGGCTGTGAAGGATAGACTTACAGTTTTAACAAAAGCACTATATAAAGGTTCTAGATCAGATGATATTTGCAACTCACAACTACTGAAAGATTTTTTTTTTTTTTTTTTTTCAGAAAGACATTTTGTCAGCTAATCAGTCAGTATGTTGTTAAACTGAACGCACTGTACATCTATCCCTCACAGCTTTGTTTTCATAACTGTCAATTAAATATGGCTCCATCCTGGTAACAAATTACAAAAAAAAAAAAATTACATTTATGGCAACTTTGAAGGCCCTTTCACAACAAAAGTGAAATTAATCAGCGTCAGGCTGAAGGAAGTGCCTCTGCACAGTGGCAGGTAAAATGGGGAAACAAAGTAACTTGTGCTACTTGTTTGAAAAATTATGCATTACTTTACTAGCTACTTGAAAAAAAGTAGTAAATAAAAAAGTAGTAACTTAAAAAAATACGTAACTAGTGTTACTTAAAATCCATTACCCCCAACACTGCTTTCCGCTATCCAATTAACTAACCAAGGTTTTTACCATTGCATTTCTATAAAATTTTGTCCATTATTTACAGTATATCCACTATATGTAAATGTCAGCACTGAAAGCAACGTAGATGAATGAAAACTGCGATGTAGCAGTGACACGCAGTGAACATGAGGGGTGTTAAAGCGCAGGTCAGCTCCTGCAACCGACTGAGATGGGTTAGATGGAGGACAATCGTGAGTGTGTATGACTGCTGCGTGAACGCTTGGAGGAGAGCAAGCAGCATCTCAAGAACGCCCAAGATAAACAAATATTATCGGTGGCAATGGTGGCGCAGTGTCCAGATACTAAGAGATACTGTCATCGAAGTGAGCAGCAGCCCCCAGCAGACACACACACACATGCAGTCATACACTACCACGAGACTTCATCATTCCAAGATTCCTTCATAGTAAAAATCACTTTCACACACCATGCTTTCACACACCTCAGTGATTAATGAATTGCCTCCTTTTCATTTCGACACTCAGAAGGTATCTTTTCATTTGCATACACAGCATTCAGCCCCGTCTGCAGGCCTAACTGCCTGAACTGTATTAAATGACAGCTTTAAAACCCCCTCAGAGTGGAGGCAGTGAAGGGCAGTAAGTCAGCAGTGAGGCAGGGCAGTTCCTGTGAGTGCGATAATTAATGTATGCCTCCAATCCATGAGGCGAAACCCACCTGAGTACAGCTGGAGAATAAAAAAACTTCCTCAGTGACTAAACTGAGTGCCGCTGCACGGTAACAGATTTATTTTTAGTTTGCACACCTATTTCGCCGGCCCCTGGAGGAGCTGGCAGAGTTTGGCGATCTGTTTGAGGTCGTACGCCCGACTGCAGAACAGAAAACAAAGTAGTCACACATGCGCTCAGGTGAAGCGAGCTCCGTTTCTGGTTCTTTTCTTAGGAGGACCTAGCGGCCGAGTTTACGTTCTGAAGAGCCGGTCTGCATGAGATGAGATCTGGCTCTGTCCCTCAGTCTGTCTGGAGCCAAACAAACTTTGGGGAAGGCCTTAAGATTGATCACCATGCATTTATTTAAACAAACATCAAACATATGAATCAAGGTAATTCCTTTGATGTGCCCTCAAAAGGCACTTGAGTGCGTTCCTCATGAATCAGTGGAAGAGAGGTGCCGTGCCTGTCTCAGAATCGCAGAATGATATAAATCATGTAATTATGGTGTCAGTGTGGCGTTTAGACTCTTGATCAGAGAGATAAAATCCTGCTGCATCTTTGCACTTTGCTAAGAGAGTTTATGCATGGAGACTTAGCAAACACACACGTTCTTTCTAATTGCCCTGAAAACCACATAAAACTTTTTTTCCACACAGAGCCGTTTTTGCTTTCTTGCCCTGGGGTGCACTAAAAACAAAGAACTGAATGAAAGAAAGAATGAATGATTGAATCAATGAATGAAAACAAAGAACGATGAATGAATGAATGAATGAATGAATGAATGAATGAAAAAGAATTGAATGAATGAATTAATAAATAAAACAACCAAACAAAAACAAAGAACTGAATGAATTAATGAATGAATGAATGAAAACAAAGAACGATGAATGAATGAATGAATGAATGAATGAATGAATGAATGAATGAATGAAACAAAAACAAAGAATGATGAATGAATGAACAAATGAATGAATGAAACAAAAACAAAGAATTGAATGAAAGAATGATTGAATGAATGAATGAATGAATGAATGAATGAATAAATGAAAACAAAGAATGATGAATGAATGAATGAATGAATGAATGAATGAATGAAACAAAAACAAATAATGATGAATGGATGAACAAATGAATGAATGAAACAAAAACAAAGAAATGAATGAAAAAAGACATGAATGAATTAATGAATGAATAAAACAAACAAACAAAAACAAAGAACTTAATGAATGGATGAATGAAAGAATCAGAACAATGAGAATTAAAAAGGATTATAAAGCTTCTGTCAACATGCCTGGTTTAAATTTAACTCCAAAATAAAAAAGAGATATTTTACATTCAAAATGAAGCTTATTTTTATAGGATCCTTTTTTATTTTGCATTGTGACATTATTGAGCACATTCATCTCTTCACTTATTTTCAGTAGCATTCTTTAATGTGAATAAAATCTCTCAATCTCTTTACTATAATGCAAGAGAAATAATACATATATATTTTTTGAATAATTGTAAAGTATATTTGCACAATTGTAAGCTACATTAATACTGATTTTAATAAAAATTAAATATTGTTTAAAGTAAAACAGCATTATTTCTTTACTTCTTTCCTTTTTTTTTGTGGAGAATTCAATGTCTAATGTCCTTGAAAATGTCAATGGTCCTTAAATTGGCTTTGTGTTCTTTATAGATAATATAATTTCTTATTGTTTTATTTTGTATTTGAAGGGTATCCAGTGAATTATGATTGTTCAGTAATAACAATGACCTTAGTAAAAATAGCATTTTGGTGGAAACTCTTGTTTACAGGATTCACAATCAAAGATAGACCAATAGCTGTGTTATTTAGCAGCAACCTTCACTTAAAATGTGTGAGAGTGTGTGTTTGTGAGCATGTGAACACACAACAGCACTCTATGGGGCATCTGATCGTACAAAGCCGTATTGGCCATGACATACATCGTGTGAGAACAGCGGCTCCTCTCAGCTCTGCTCTAAACGTCTCTGTTTGAATGTGTCAGGTGGTGATGCTTCATTTTCAGGGAGAGAAGCACCGTCTCCAAAATGCCCTTGAACAGCAGTCATTCAGCATGGAAACCAGCGCTCTCTCTCTCCTCACGCGGATGCAAACTCCAGCCATAACATCAGGACACCGCCATTAGAGCCAGGCATCTGGAGAGAGAGAAAGAGAGAGAGAGATAGAGTTGAATATCATGTGACCTGCTGAAACAGATCCGGGTGCGGATGAAGGAGAGGGGAAGAGAAGTAATGAAGATGGATCATTGCGATGTCTTTATTTCTCATTCAGTTAACACCCAGCATATGCTTTTATTACCACCAGAGCTCACCTCTCGGCCCTCTCCGCCCGCAAAGCATGCCCTATCTGCCTCCACACACACACACACACACACACACACACACACACACACACACACACACACACACACACACACACACACACTCAGCCGGTCTTGTTTGTCTGTGTGGGTAATGTATGCTGGAGAAAATGTGCCAGTGTAGTAGTTCTGGACTAACTGTCCTCCCCAGGGATGCACACAGATTCACACAAACAAACAAACACAGGCTGGGATGTGTGTAACTGGGCCATGTTTTTGAGTGTGTGTGGGTCTCCTGTCCTCTATCAGGATGAATATAATTCGGCTCACTGTTGTTGCTCTGTGTGGGGCTGCAAGGGCTATAAAATAGGCTCATGCAACATGAGCTCTGGAAAATATGGGTCTCTTGAATGGTTTCATGTGCTCTCGGCCCACAGATAGTCAGTTCACTGACCGTCTGATGCTTATTCTACAAAAAAATGGAAAACACGTTCTTGATCTGGCAAGATTTAATCTGACTGGCTTTATCTATTTCAGATAAAACCAAAGGGCACGTAAAAACAAAACAAACAGTGGTTAGTTGCATTATAGTATGCATTAAATTCATCAAAATTGACAGTAAAGACATTTAAAAAGTTACAAAAGATTTCTAAAAGAACTTCCTGTTCATTAAAAAATCCTAAAAACATGATCACTATTTCCACAAACATATGAAGCAGTGCAGCTGTTTTCAAAATGAGTAATAATAAGAAATGTTTCTTGAGCATCAAATCAGTATATCAGAATGATTTCTGAAGGATCATGTGACACTGAAGACTGGAGAAATGATGCTGAAAATTCTTGCATCAATCACTTATTTTAAATTGTAAAAATATTTCACAGCAGGTCTGTTTTTACTGCGTTTTTTATCAAATAGACACAGCCTTGATGAACATAACATTTCAAAAACATTTAAATAATCTTACCGACCCCAAACTTTCAAGTATTATACTTTAAAAGCTAAAATCTGGTAATGACTACTTTAATTATGCTAACAATTTAGAACTTTTGAAAAACTCTAAATAAATTAGTGAATAAAACTTAAAAATGATTAATTACTAAAATAAATAGTGTGTTTTTATGTTTTACATTTTCAGTTGCACTTTATTTTACAGTATGTACACTTACCTGTACTTATAGTGTACTTACCTAAGAAAATTCTGGATAATATAAGGTAATTGCATGGTTTGAGATTAGGTTTAAGGGTATAGGCTCAAGGTTAGAACCTAGCTATTACCCAGTTATTGCAATTACTACAACAAGTACCTAGTATGTACATGCAGAACAGGAGTTTAAAATAAAGTGCCACTAAGTTTTCTTAAGGGGAAGGTAAGGGTTTGAGTTAAGACTTAACCTGCAGTTACTGAACGTCTACACAAAACTCATACGTGTAACATAATCATCTTATGCAGTCAGTAATAAACACATCTCAGTGTTCAGTCAGTGCTGTTGTGTGCATTCATTTGTTTGGACAGTATGGATAGCTACATAAATGTGTGTGCGTCTTGTGACTGAATCCTCTCCATCTGTGTCTTATAGTGGCTTTCATAGTGGTTTGACTCAAACAACCCATGACCACAAACATTAAAGATCTGCTCTTATGATGGTTACACTTAACACCAGAGATTCATCAATCAGCTGAGACTCTATCCAGAAGCTGACTGAACAAAAACTGCACTCACCTCATTAACACATCTGTGAAATTACACATCAGCATATCTAAAGTGCATACACTCAACAATGAAAGGTACAAGTGAAGCTAGATAGCTCTGTGTAGAAGTCCAGCTCACAGTTTTCAATCATAGAACTCTTCATGAGCTAATCAGTTCAGACATGGTGGTGTATATTTGTGTGTGTGTGTGTCGGAAGCTGATGAGTGCTGTGCGATATGACCAGAGAGAGGTCAAGAGGTCAGAGTTTATGACCTGATGATGTCAGATGTAGAGTGACTGCACCCTCAGGCTGACAGATACACCCTCACTTCACCTCTGCTGCAGCAAACACACATGAACTCTACAACATACACTACCATTCAAACACTTGCGGGCAGTGAGAGTTTTTAATGTTTTTGAAAGAAGTCTTGTCTAGGTTGCATTTATTTGATTAAAAAAAAAAAAAATCAGTAAAACAGCAATATTGTGAAATATTATTATAATTTAAAACTAACTTTTACAAATATATTTTAAAATTTAATTTATTCCTGTAATGGCAAAGCTGATCTTTCTGCAACGATTGCTACAGTGTCATAAGGAAAACATATATATTTTTCTTCAAGATTCTTTGATCAATAGAAAGTTAAAAGGAACAGCATTTATTTAAAATATCATTTGAAATTTTGTGCAACAATCCCTTTTGATCAGACAAATGCATCCTTGGTGAATAAACTTATTCATTTCTTTCAAAATCATATATAAACACTCACAAAAAAAATACAGGGCATATTAAATAGCAAGAACTTTGTAATGCATTTTTTCCTCATTTGACCAAGTTGATGACTGACACTGCTCTGTACGAATATTAATAGTAATGTAGATACTCAGTGTATTGATGTGGTGTGCAGCGTATTACACCAATTAAACAGAGTGCATTGCACAGGCAGTTGTCACAAATGCCAATAATCAACAAAAGATCAAGTTTGCAATTGACATGGTGGGGTTGTAGCAAAGACAGTAGCTAAAAATAGTAACAAACATGTTTCATATATCTAACTATATATCTTACAGTGGAAGGTTCCAGTGGTCCAACACCAAAAGATTTATTTGTTTTTCAATAAGGACAGCAGAGAAACAAGACATTCTGATATCATAACGACGCCATTTATTTTATTTTTTACATTACTTTATTTAATTTTTGTATCATGTAACGCCAAATCATCATTAGACACTGTTAAAGGAATAGTTTGCACACAAATTAATTTTTTGTCTGTAGTGGAAGGGATGATTTTCACTTAATAACAACTTAAATTTAGCTGTCTTTCTCACGCAAAGTAAAACTTTTAGCATTTTATCATACAATTAATTTTAGGATACTTTTTTTTTTTTGTATTTTTGTATCTTTATAGCTCACTCCCCGGCTCTTAATGTATCGTATTTCCTTCAGAACCATCAGTGAATGTTTGAACCTTTTTTTAATAGTTGTGTTTGAGTCTCTCAATTGTAGAACAGTGAAGACAACTGAAGAACAGTGCTCTATTTAACTGTTCAGAACAAACAAGGGACTCATGAACAACCATCACAAAACAAAAAACTTTCGTGGATCATCCAGATAACCACACACAGTACTGAGAACCAACTTTTGCATGGGGTTATTTTAATAATTTCAGCTATTTTTTTGTCTTGTGGACTAAATATAAACATCTTTTATGTAAAATACCTTACTCAGGACAGTACTAAACAAAAAATGACATGCATTTTGTATGATCTCTCTTATTTTGTTAAAATTGCTCACATTTTTACAGATTCTGCAAGGGGTTCACAAACTTTCAAGTGGCACTGTATATATGAAATAGTAAAATGCCATAGCATGAATTGTATTTATATTTTTGACAATGCGAGTCAGGATAGTCATTAGTGAGTATTGTTTCTGTTGTCCTCATTTGTAAGTCGCTTTGGATAAAAGCGTCTGCTATATGACTAAAAGTAAAAGTAAAAGTGAGGGGTTTCTGGGACTGTGTGTGTTCTTGTGTTGTCGTGACGTAATTTTTAAATAGAAACAATACAGGAAGTTACTATTACATTGTTTCTTTTACCACTTGACCTGGTCTTGAAGGATTGGTATTGTACTTAGCTCTCAGTGCACGACCTTGGAAAGTATTCTCCTCACACAAGCAGACAGAGAAAGAGACAGAAAAAGTGTTAGTGAGAAATGTCAGTGTAACAGGGCAGACGAGACATGAGACGTGCGGATCCATGTGCAAGCTTTTATTGTGAAACATGGTCAAAATACAGGCAGGGTCGAACAACAGCAAACAGTATCCAGAGGGCTAGACAAGAGAGGTAATCTGTAAACGTAAGCAATAGTTCAAGCGAGGTGCAGAGTCTGAAACAGCAGGCAAAGGGTTAATCCAAGATACGAGGGCAGGAATCAGGAACTAGGAAATCAGGAAACAACGTGACTAGACTAAGACTAGAACTAGGGACAGGGAAATGGCTCTGTAAAGCAGCTATCACTTGGAGAGCAATATACGCAGAACAATACTAGAGACTAAACAGAAAATAAACACGGGATGGCTTGTTAAAGTAGCTAACACTAGGAGAGTGCTAAACGCTAGACAATACTCGGCGATCTCAACAGGATCTGAGTATGTGTTAAATAGTCTGTGTAATAGCTCTTAGGTGAGCGTGTGATTGGTGACAGCTGTGTGATCAGTGCATTCAGCTGTGAATGTGCAATCAGTGCAATGGATGATGGGAACTGTAGTCCGGAATGACATGTGACAGTCTGTGTGGTGTAAGAGTCAATATGAAGGAAGGGCGACCTCTGATGGCGAGTGGATGAAAGACCATGGACCGGATTCGTGACAGTCGGTTTATATCAACATTTATTGGAGCGCTCAGAACATCACAAACCTTCACTGTCATGGTTTGTCCATCCCTGACTATTCAAACAGCGCAGCTCTGTGCTTTGAAAGGTCTGTGTCATAAACTACTGGACTTCTTTCACGTCACATCACTCCTGACCATAACAGTTATCATCATTAAACACTCAGTTGTTTAACCCTTCGATATTCAACCCTTAACAGTTTCTGAACTGGATAAAGAACGTTCAATGAATTTTTGGGGTTGATGTTTGAAATTCTCTCATTTCTTTAGGTTTTCAGCCTTAATAATGCTAATTCAGTAATAACAATTCTCGGAGTGAATAATTTCGGGCATATAATGTACATAAGCTTGATGTTGGCAGACGAGATCTGTTTGCTACTGCTGCTGAACAAATACAAGAATTTATCTAGCTTAGTCAAAATAACAATCAAAAGGGCAAGCTGCTGCAAGAAATAGGAGAAAACCTGTAGCAGATCTCTACAGGTGGCACTGGGGAAGAGGAGGGACAGACAGAAGTTTTCATTATTGTGCGGCATGGCGACGCAAGCTAATGGTACGGATATATGGTTACATGGATTAGGAAGTACTTCTGATTGGCTAATGCGGCAGCATTGGAAGAACCAATCAGTGCTTGGTTAGAGTTTCTTGACAGAACTATGTATTAAATGTTTTTTGAACAGCGAATCAGAATATTAGAATGATTTCTGAAGAATCATGTGACATTGAAAATGGCTGCTGAAAATTCAGCTTTTGCCATTTTAGGGATAAATTAAATTGTAAAAAATATATTAAATTATGATATTTCAAAAAGTTAGTTTTTACTGTTTTTTTTATCACATAAATGCAGCATTGGTGAGAACACACTAAACCTTGTTGCATAACATCTTTTACAGTTTTGATCTATGCCTGCAGAAAATACATAAATCTAGTCACATTCACATTTAGTGTTTTCTAGAGTTTACTTGCAGAGTTACAGTGTCTCAGCAGGTCTCATTCTGCTTAATTAATGTCCAAAAACTGCATTTTTCCATTGCGGAGAGAGAATACATCTGCTTCTATTCATAAAGTGAGAAAGCATCTCCTCTTTGTCCACTCTGAGGTGTCTGGTGATCAGAATAAGGGTCTCAGTGCTCATTTACAGACATTGTTATGGGCAGATGACTGTAATGGCCAACACACAGCTATGTTACACAGTGCCACCTGGGAGGTAGATGCACAGACAGGTGGCCTAGATTAGATAAAGCTCTGAGTGTGTGTGTGTGTGTGTGTGTGTGTGTGTGTGCGTTTGTCTTCCCAGTCTTAAACAAATCCGTTGTGCTGGGTAATATGGAAGCCGCTGTTTCTGGCTTGCAGCGATGGGAGGCGATGACCTTTTACTGTCAGTGTACTGCGTGACAAACGAGCAGCGCGGCCCAAGCGTGTTTTCCAGGAGTGTGCGAGAGTTCAGCAGCTGGTCAGGGAGGCAGAGCACCCTGAACACCACTCCCAGCCTTTAACTAACAGATAATGGCTGCAGTAATGTGAGGAGACGTCGAGGGTTAAATATACCTATCCTGGAGGGGGTGTGTTTGGATCGGCATGGGGCAAGAAGTGGATCAAATTACAGTGCGGTGAGATCAGACGTATGTGTCGGACTGTATATGAGCATGCAGTCAGTCTAAAGTAGACCGTGATTTGACCCAGATTATGACACTTGGAGACAAATGGCATCATTTATCTCTGCAGTCTTTGTGTGCACATGCATATGTTTCAATGACTGTGCACATAAATGTGTCTGTGTATATTGTAACGCAAGTAGGGGTAACTTTTAAATATTTCTATTGGCAATTTTCATCTCACGCAACCCAAATTCGTTTGCAACCCTAGAACAGTTTGCAAACTAAAATGTACAAAAGTTCATTAGATATTTAGATTTACAATAATAGCAGCACATCATACAAGTAATGCAACTATGAATTCATAGTTGTTATCCAGTGCAAAAGATAACTGGTTTGTTTGCTGGATTCTTCCAAGACTAATACAGTTCTCAATTTCCAATTTAGTAAAACTTGATCTATGTTAGCCAGCAAGATTTTTGGCATATTTGACATATTTAAATCAGCACTAATCACAATAACATTTTTTGATGGCCTACAATAACAAAGAAAAACAGCTGGATAAGTTTGCAACCCTGAAACAGTTCGCCAACATCAACCACTTTTTAAACAAAAGTCTCTTTTGCAATCATCTCTTCTTTTGGGAGGCACATAGTGTGTATATCTATAATAAATGATAAATAATGACAGTATTTTTGTCAATATATTCCCAATTTGGATCCTAACAGAAAACGTGTTGCTCCTCAGGCGAACAAAGCTTCAGTTTGGCGGTAAACTCAAGCTCTGATAAAAGAGTACATTTAAACATTTGCCAGTGATTTTTATCCAAAGCAACTTACGTTGCATTCAAGGAATACATTTTATTCAGTTTAGTTCATGCCATACCTGGGTACCCATGACCTTGGCATTTTTTATCACCATGCTTAACTGTTTGATCTACAGTATATTAAAGTTGAACTACTGACAAATACTGTTTAAAAACAAAAAAAGCTGTTTTACAATATAGTCACATTTTATGAAGTACAGTTCTTTCAATCTGTTCATTCATTTAAAAAAAAAAAAAAATAAAAATAAATGTTCATTTTTTTGTATCTATGGTTCCATGAAGAACCTTTAACATCTACGCAACCATGCATCCATGCAATTTCCATTGCATAAAACTTCTTTGTAGTGAAAAAAGATTCCTTAGTCAATTAAAATATTCTCCACACTGAAAGGTTATTTTTGGAAGTCATAATGATTCTTCCATGGCAGGGATCTCCAAACCTGTTCCTGGAGGGCCACTGTTCTGCAAAATTCAGCTCCAACCGTAATTAAACACACCTGAACCAGCTGATAAAGGTCTTCAGATTTACTGGAAACTTCTAGGCAAGTGTGTTGGAGCTGGTTGCAGCTAAATTCTGCTGGACATTGGACCTCCAAGAGCAGGATTGGATACCCCTGCTCTTTGGCATTACTGTAAAAACTCATTTTGCAAACTTTATTTTTTAAAAAGTGTTTGGTAAATCACTTTAATTCAAGCTGAGCTTTGAATCAATCATGGCTGCATGTTTGGGATAAATGTGATGGACAGCTTGCACAAAATTACCACCACTGTGCATATCAAAAGTAAAAAGTGTGAATCAGACATGAATTTAAACAAAGCATGACACAATTACTGCTATTGTAATTTCAGCAGCATTTGAAATGTGACTATACTGGAGCCTGAATGTGTGTGTTGGATGGGAAATGTGTATCTGCCACTGTGTACAGAAACTCTGCTTCCACATAATTTGTCTCCTCTGACAAAGAGAAACACATACACACACACACACACACACACACACACAAGAGACGTATTTTGGCTCAGCAGGATTAAGCAGAAATTATTAACTGTACAATGAGTTGAGTTGTGAGGAAATGTCATGTTGTATTTGGTCAGGATAGACTGTACTGAAACAACAAACTGACTCTTATTGTCGTCTTTTGTCAAATAGGCCAGTTGTAAGTAGACTACAGGGACTCCTAAAACAGCAGCTATGAAAGCAGTCTCATTGCTCGTCTCTGCTTACAGCTCAATAACCATCTACTGTACATCAATAAACAAGGATTTTATTTCATATCAAATAGAGTCTGTCCAAATACTTCTCATCTACTTCTCATCTGTCGCATTTTAGCAGTAAGCGGGGATCATCAATAAGGAAATATTCAATCCCGTATTTTTATTTTATTTTTGGCATTTTTTTAATTCTTTTGGTTTAATTTATATGAACTACATTAAAATTTAAATGCATCAGAAAAATGTATTACTATATATATATATATATATATATATATATATATATATATATATATATATATATATATATATATTTTTTTTTTTTTTTTTTTTTTACATTGTTTCCTTACAGGCTTTTTGTTTGTTTGCTAGAAAAATTCATTTGATTTTTTTTAGATTTACAATAATAGTTATAAATATAGCTGCAAGCAGCAATTATGGGGTCAAGCACAGCAGAGGCAAAATGAGATGCTAAGCATGGCATGTAGCATCAGACCAACTGCAACAATGAGTAATTAAAGCTGTTTTAGAATGATTGTAGTTGAAATGGCTGAATAATCATAAATACAGCAACTAGTAAAATGTCTTAATGGATTATCACTTTTGACCAATAGGTGGCGCTGTTACCAAATCTATGTGGTGTGTTCTGCGTGAGTTGACAATGGCACACACAGAGTTTGGTGTCAGTATGTCAATGCTTTGCAGAGATACAGCCTCAGATGCAGTTTAGCATCAAGCCTCAACTTTGTTGCAGTGCTATACAAAAAAAATTTTGTCAGCACAGTCTGAAGATGATCTGACTCGATTTTGGTGAAAATCGGACTAACGGTCTAGGAGGAGTTCGAAAAAGTAGGTTTTCAACATGAGTCAATATGGCGGACAGGAAGTTCAGCTAATTATGGCAAAATTGGTATCTATGTTCTTGGCATGATCCAACGAATCTACCAACATCAGTCTCATTACAATAGGCTAATGTAAGTAAAAGTTATTAGCAGTTTTAGAAATTTCATTATAACTTTTGACCACAAGGTAGCGCTGCCTACAAACTTTTTGAGTACCATCAGGGCATGGCGTTGAAGATGCATAACGATTCATAACGATGTGTCAATGTGTTCATAAATTATAGCATTTTATGACAAAATTCAAAATGGCCGATGCCCAAAATGGCTGCCATGGGAAAATTGGGTATGGTTCGACTCGGCATGATCCGAATCTAAAGAGATCAGTTTTGTGATTTTTGGTCAAACCATTCAGAAGTTATAAACAAAAATAGCCATTTTTCCGTATCTCCTGACCACTAGGTGGCACTGCGCCGAAACACTACAGGTAGCCTCAGGTCATAATTGTTATAACACACACAAAGTTTGATCTCAATATGTCAAACGGTTGCAGAGATATAGCCTCATGTCCATTTTTGTGTGCTTTTTGTAGAGTTCGTTTGCGTATTATTGCGAACGGTTGGACGAATCAACTTGAATTCAATAATTTTTTGCCAGTATGGTCTGAAGATGATCTGAGCCAATTTTGGTGAAAATTGGACAAACCGTCTAGGACGAGTTTGAAAATGTAGGTTTTACGAACAATTAAAAATAGAGAAAAAACTGAACCTTACGATTTTTGAATTTTGGTGTCCATTCGACTCAGCATGAGCCAAGGATTCAGAGGAATCAGAGAATTTTTCTTCTGTGCCTTAAGGTTCAAAAGTTATTAGCATAAACATGAGTGAAAATTTGGACAAGTGTTGGCGCTAGAGAGTTTGAGTTGGAGACTCCAAATTTGCTATGGTTAATGTGGACACTGTGCTCTATCAGTGTGCCAAATTTCAAAACTTTCCTGCAAACGGTTCTATGGGCAGCCATAGACTCAAGAGCGAAAGAAGAAGAATAAGAAATCTAACGGATACAATAGGTGCCGTTGCACCTTCGGTGCTTGGCCCCTAATAAGTATAATACAAGCAGTGTTGGGTAAGTGACTCTAAAAAGTAATTCATTACTAATTACATTTTCAACACTGTAATTAGATTACTGTACAAATTACTCTCTCTAAAAAGTATTTTATTACTTATTACTAATTACTTTCTAAATCCTAAATCAGTTAATGATACAAGGATAGACATGAAATGGTTCTTTTAATTCTTTCAAATAAATAACAGATAACTACTTACATTATTCTGGTCACACTTTAGATTAGAGTTCAGTTCTCACTATTAACTAACTATTAACTATGACTTTTGCCTCAATATACTGCTAATTACTGCTTATTAATACTTAGTAAAGTAGTTGTTAAGTTTAAGAACTGGGTAGGATTAAGGATTTAGAATAAGGTCTTGCAGAATAAGACATTAATATGTGTTTTTAAGTAATAATAAACATCTAATATCCCAGTAATATTCATGCTAATAACCAACTAGTTAATAGTGAGAATTGGACAATAAAGTGTTACCAATATTCTTATTAACTCACCAAAATATTTAAAGTGAGAAGAGTACATAAAAAGCATGCATTTTAAGGTTAGACTTTAAATTTTGATGTTAAATCCACTATTGCATTGTATATAAATGTTCTACAGTCTATACACAGTATTAAGTTCAATTACATTATAAGTAACTGTAATTAAATGACAGAAAAAATAAGAGTAATCCCTTACTTTACTTTTTCAAGGGAAAAGTAATTAAATTACAGTAATTAATTACTTAGTAACTAGTTACACCCAACACTGAATACAAGTTATACAAGTTATACAAGTATAATGTAACCATGAAACTAGGGCAAAAGATTTTTTTTTTTTTTTTTTTTTTTTGATGGTTCCAAAAGTAGCACAGTTCTCAATTTGCAATTTAGTAAAACTATATCTATTTTAGCCGGCAAGATTTAATATCTGGCACATTTAAATCATCAAAAATCACAACAAAACTGCTGTTTAAGTTTGCAAGGTATAAAAAAAGCATGCACATGTGGTCATGTGTAGGTCATATATCAAGTACTGAAGATGATGATGATGATTAAATTTATATCAATTTTTCAATTAGTTTAAGTTATCCATCTGAAAGAAGTTATCTAAGTTGAAGAAATCTGTCTAAAGTCTGTTTCAGTATTGTGAGGACTGGAGCAAACAAGTATATTTCTCTACCATTAGGCTACACTTCAGTCCAGGGTCCTAAAGTGTTTATTGGTGCCAAACTGCATAATGTTTACTGAGTAGAGTGTAAACAGTTTGAACCATTGACCTCCGTATTAAATCATATTAAACACATTAGTAAAACCTCTGGACTCCCAGTGAGTGTTCATTTAGCGCAGTGTTGACTGAGGAGGATAGTTTAATCTGAAATCACAAACTTCACTGTGAATACAGCACTCCATATATCCTAGGCTGTAGAAGAGAGATGGGATGGTCAAGAGACCATTTCCTCATCATTCTTCTGCTTTAGAGCACAAATACACTCACTTTCTCCCTGGCAAATATTGACAGTCATTTCCCTTCAGTTAAACCTACTTTACAGCTGACACAAACCATTCGAGGTCGAGCTAGAGAATTATTTAGCTACATGTAGCTGTATATTCCTACAGATGGTTTATATAAAGATTTCGAATTAGCAGACTGTGGGTGATCCTTTTACATTCAGTGTAGCCTACAGTATACATCGTTTCCCATTTGGTGATGTATGATTGGAAACGAAACGTTTCTGAACGGTTCTTTTTTTAATGAGTCAAATTCATTCATAAATCACTGGGTTATAATATCAAGAGAACGTTGGAGGTAAAAGTGACAAGCGAGTTAACTCTCAGATCGATAAACAACATTGAATTTGATAGATAAAGTCAAATAACAGTAATTAACAACAAATATGCTTGAAACGACAAGTGAACCGATTCATTTGAACGAACCCTATGAACGAATCGATTCTCTAAAACAGAAGCCCTGTGCTAGTAAAGCGTTCGGTTCATGAGGACAGACTCCCCCAACTGGACAAAAGTGACACTGCAGCACACTTTCCACACACACACACACACACACACACACACACGCACACACACACACACACACACACACACGCACACACACGCACACACACACACACGCACACACACACACACACACACACGCACGCACACACACACACACACACACACACACAAAGACGGTCTGAGAAAGTCTGAGAAACTGACCTTCTGATGTAAGGAAAGGCAAGAGCATGCCAGTCTTGGAGAGATTGTGTTCAAGTGTAATTTTGTGTTGTGTATGTGAGAGCAATTATATGTCTGTGTGTATGCGTCTATGTGTGTGTGCTGATAGTGAAGGAATGTGAACAATGGAATGGTGATGATGTAAAACTGAAGAGCTAGAGAACTCAACTCTGATGGCAATAAAGATAAGAGAGGGAGAGACAGAGAGAGGCTTCCCCTGTCCGGTATTTATGCTGGATTTTATTCCTGGTTGTGACATTAGCTGAATATTTAAATGTTAATTGCTCATTTTATTGTGCAGTTATTTTATTTTGTATAACTGTTGTATTACTTATATTCTACTTATTATGACCTGCTTAACTCAAATGTGTTTTTTTCCTGTTAATAAAGCAGAATAAATTAAATCAAAATGTGAGAGAAAGGGAGAAAGAGAAAACCCATAAAAGTGAAGCTTGAATCTCAGTTGTTGTTTAACTGTTGTATCTTTATCTTATAATTACACATACACCCATATTTACATTTGCTATTAATCATTAGCAGACACACACACACACACACACACAAATACATGTGGTCTCACACACATACACACGTGCCAGAGATGAATCTCTTCATCAAAGGCAAAATAAACAAAGGGTCTGAGCGGAGGTGTGTGATGTGAGAGAGAGAAGAGAGCGTGAGACGGGAATGAGCATGTGTGTGTGAATATGATTACACGTGTGCCCGAGAGAAAAAGGAAGTGCAGCCCTTTGGCATGGAGAGCAACAGGAAGTGAGCATCTATCATCGCTCTGACCCTCTGATCTCCAACTACAGAGAGATTTCATCATTACTCACACACACACACACACACACACACACACACACACACAACAGTTGATGGACAATAACTGACCCATAAGGTAAAACGCCGGCTCTGGGTTGAACTATTATGATGGATTTAATGCACACACACACAAACTCTCTCTCTCTTTGTAAGGAGACAGCTTGAGTCATGTACCATTTCCTTTATTAAGTATAAAATGTTCCAACAACAATGAATCTTGCTGTTGAGTTTGGGTAGTGCTTCTTTCTCTCTCTCTGCTTGCACAGAATTATCGTGGATGTGAGACACAGTAGTGAGAGTGTGTTTGAGAGATGATCACTGTCAGATTCAGCTCAGGTCCTGAGATTTGTGGTAGGTGACGCTTCTGCATGCTTCATGAGTATTGATTGGTATTGTTAGCAGCAATAAAGCAGCCATATGTCTTAATAACAGATACATATGCTGAACCAGAATGCGCACACGGAGGAAGAGAGAGAGAGAGAGCTTTACTGAGCTTAAAGAAATGTACAGAGTAAGGCATTCAAATGAGAAGCAAAGGACTCAACCCTTGAAAATGAATGAAAAATTACAGCGGCTCTAAAAAAAAAAAAAAAATAGGTGTTTGGTCCCTGAAGTTACAGTAAGATTTAGATTTTAAAGCTGGAGTCTCTTCACTATCTTCTTCACAAATTCTCTTCACTTTTCCACTTTTCTTCATCATTTTTCCTCAATCAGTTTATCAACTGCTGTTTTGTGATTTTCAGTCACTATTTTAGAAGTCGACTATTTTGTATAGATTCATAGAACATGATTTGTACAACAATATACAGTTTGTATAAAATGTAAGCATGAACCTGCTTCCCACTGTAAAATTTTATGGCAAAAACAGCATCTATGGTTGCCAGAACTTTACCATAAGAAACATTTTAAGTTTTACAGACTGAAATTAAATTTACAGAAAAAATGCATATGTTGTATTAACTGAAATAATATTAATATACCTAATTACTAAAATCTGTTTTTTACCTTCATACTGACATCCACAACAAAAACACAGGTGTAATGAAAAGGCCACATGATGAATCAGAGTTCATTACAACAAGCACTACTACTACTAACTACACTACTAACTAGTAGCTTATTAGCTTGCATATTACTAGCATATTGTCTGTTTATTAGTACTTATAAAGTACATATTAATGCCTTATTCTGCATGACCATATTCTAGATCCATCAACCCTCCGCCCACACTTAATTAACAACTACTAACTATTAATAAGCAGCAAATTAGGAGTTTATACAGGGAAAACTCTTAGTTAATAGTGAATATGTGTTCCCTAATCTAAAGTGTTAGTAAAATTACATATACATATATATATATATATATATATATATATATATATATATATATATATATATATATATATATATATATCCCCTATATTTATGGGGGGAACCTAAGAAGAAGCAGTTATTTTAATGAAAAAATCTTTAAATGTGAGCTGATTGAGTTACATTCTGGAATGGGGAGTTCTGGGAATGTCAATTTATGTATTTTTTTTTTCTTTAAATTACAAGACAGATTGTTTCTTTTACTTCTAAAAACTGTATGTTAACAGTATTTTAATGTAATATTACACAAAATATCCCATTAGATCTATTACAGTAAGGGAACTTACAGTACTGTTAACCAATTCATAGGTTTTTACTGTAATATTTTTACATCGTTTTACTGTTAATTTACAATCATTATTTATGGTGAAACTCCACCCCAACCCTAACCTTCAGTGGAGCATGAGCAGATCGTACAAAAATCCAATGACATCTACATGTGCATTTCATCAAATCAACTAACCTGTTACAATAAGTTTTAACAACCGTAAACAGCGTCCAAATACATTTTGTCCTAATATTGAACAATATATCTATTGTTTTAAAATTTTAAAATCCAGCAAACTTCTTTTCTTCTTCTTCTTTTTTTTATAAATTGCTTTTATATTCTGTTTGTACTTTATTGTTAAAATTATTATTATTATTATTTTTTTTTTAAATTAATGATGCTTGCTTTGACATTTTGTCATGTAATGCAACAAAATTCATACATTTTCGAAGATGGCTTAAGTCTCTAATTACTTTTTGGGGTCACTGTGTTAGTGAAGTGTTCTGATTGAGCAGTTTATTCCTGTTCATGTGCCTTGTTTATATTATTCATGTGACTAATGCAGACAGGGAGGTTTCACTTTAGACAGAAGTACTGATAGCATGCAAAAAGTTGGAGTAAGTTCAAACTGAACAAGACTAGTGGACCTGTATGTATTTAGATGAATGTGTGTTTCTACTCTCATACGTCAGTGTTACTATCACAGCATCACTTAATGTCTCTGTCTGCTCTTTTTGCACTCTCACAACCTTAGTATCTCTTAATTTTCTAGGGAAAATAAAAATGAATGTGGATGATAGCTCAGGAAGATTTAGATGTGGAAGAATTTGGTGAGAAATAATTGAGTTGATCTGTGACTCGTTAAATAGGAGCACAGTTTGAGATGTCTCTTTTGAAACTCCAGAGAAGACACACAAGTGACAATCTGAGAAGCAGAAGATGCAAAAATCTCCATTTTCTCTCAATTTAATCTATTTGCTGTCAATGAGAAACAACTGCGATATCAAAGGCATCTCGTTTGTGATTTTTCTTTCCTACAGGGGTCTAGGGTTGGTGGATTTGGACCAGGCACGGTGGCCACCTTCAGAGCAGCCTGAACTGTGTAATGAAAAGAGCACAGCCCTGCTGGGGACAGAGGGACGGGGGTGCGATTGATTGTTCTGGAAACCGATGAGGGTTCAGGCACAATTAAACTGTAGGGCAGAGCTGAGAGCTGTGTATGTGTGTGCGTGTTAGATGCCTGCTTGTTGATTGATGGTAAAATCATAACTACAGTGTATTAACTATAGGGTTCAGCACGGGGTTAAGGTGGCCTGAAAAACAGATGCTCTTATTAGACTGCAATGAGGGGCAAAACAGGGTGAGATACAGAATAGATGCATTTATTGCAGGATCTGCTGTTTCAAAACTGTCTGTTGAATAACCATTTAACCGCAAGTTTCTCCAAAACACTGTCTACAGAATGTAGACCAAATCTTAAGAGTCTGGGTTGCCAATTACAAGGCAGCAGTATAATCCCATTTATGGTTGACCAACATGAGTGCCAGTGGTTAAAAACAAGTGGTTTTCAGCAGTGGTTCCTTTAGTAAACGTAAGGCGAATCAGTGAGGAAGTGGTGCTAGTCCAGTGGTTTAATGGGGCAGTGCAGTGGATATTAAAGGGATACTCCACCCCAAAATGAAAATTTTGTCATTAATCACTTACCCCCATGTTGTTCCAAACCCGTAAAAGCTTTGTTCGTCTTCGGAACACAATTTAAGATATTTTTGATAAAAACCAGGAGGCTTGTGACTGTCCAATTGACTGCCAAGTAAATTACACTGTCAAGGCACAGAAAAGTATAAAACATTGTCAAAATAGTCCATCTGCCATCAGTGGTTCAATCTAAATTTTATGAAGCGACGAGCATACTTTTTGTACGTAAAGAAAATAAAAATAACGACATTTATTCAACAATTCGTCTCCTCTCTGTCTCTCTGTGTCAGCGTAGCACCATTTTGGAGAGCATCCGATGGACGCAAAGTGCGTACGCTATTCTCTGTCAACAGCAAGGCATAGATACGCAGTTTCCGTTCAAATCAAAGCGTAAATAAACATACAATACGTATGCATGCGTTACTGATGACAGAGAATAGCGTAGAGAATGCTCTCCAAAATGACGCTACGCTGACACAGAGAGACAGAGGAGACGAATTGTTGAATAAATGTCGTTATTTTTATTTTCTTTGCATACAAAAAGTATTCTTGTCGCTTCATAAAATTCAGATTGAACCACTGATGGCAGATGGACTATTTTGACGATGTTTTTTATGCTTTTCTGGGCCTTGACAGTGATAATTACTTGGCAGTCAATGGGACAGTCACAAGCCTCCCGGTTTTCATCTAAAATATCTTAAATTGTGCTCCCAAGACGAACGAAGCTTTTACGGGTTTGTAACGACATGGGGGTAAGTGATTAATGACAAAATTTTCATTTTGGGGTGGAGTAACCCTTTAAGAGTCCCCACACTATAAAAAATTATATGTACGTAAAATAAGTGCAGCATGTTTTACAGTAAAATACAATTTCAGTATTTCTACTTCAAAATGTCACCAAAATGTTTCTTTGTAATTATTTGTGAAATTTACCAGTAATTTTTGAGGGATTTTTTTTTTTTAAAAAAAAAAAACCTTATGGATATGGTTATGGGACCACCAGGTATGGGTGGTCTAAGAACTTCTTCATCGTAAACCTTGGTATCCATGTCTGAAAATAAATGTAAGTGATGCTATTTTCCTTTTTTTTTTTTTTTTTTACTGAAATATCCAATTTCACTTTTTTTTTCCAATCAAATTATATTGCCAGCATAAAAAGTGAGTGTAAATATAGATTAATTTCACAGTGTCACAATATTTGTGCTATTTTTTTTTTTGACACAAATAAATACTTTTTTTAGCAGTAATGCATGTAATTGATCAAAAGTGGCCATTTACAGTGTTACAAAAGATTTTTATTTCAAATGCTCTTCTTTTGAAATGTCTATAAATCAAATAATACTGAAAAAATGTATCATGGTTTCCACAAAAACATTAAGCATCACAAGTGTTTACAACATTGATAATAATCAGAAATGTTTCTTGAGCAGCAAATCATCATATTAGAATGATTTCTGAAGAATCATGTGACACTGAAGACCAGAGTAATGATGCTGAAAATTCAGCTTTGATGACAGGAATAAATCACATTTTACAATATAGTAAAACAGAAAACAGTTCATTTCAATTGTAATAATATTTTTGAATTTTACTGTTCTTACTATTTTTTTTTTTTTTTTTGATCACATAAAAGCATCCTTTGTATCCTGCTTACACAGTCAAGCTCTTGTGTTAGTGTGTGTGCACTGGTTTGTATGTATGTGGACAGTTTCTCATTGCAGTAGGGTTCAGGCTGCAGTAGTACAGAACAGTCATGGTTCGGGAGACACACTCCTGAAAATTACAAATCGCAACAATGGCATATCCCTGAAAACCAGCCAATTAAGAGAGCTTTCCATCACCCATAGAGGCATGAGGCAGAAAGCCCTTCAGACTGACACATGGGACAAACACACACTGATCTCAGCACAGATTTTCCCCCTAGTGGACAGCAGCACAAATGAGAGACACATTGCCACAATGCTGATGTAGCACTAAATGTGAAACAGCTATTTAGACAACTTTACAACCCAAGCGACAAGCATTTTTACTGAAAAGCTGAACAGACTTGCACCATAAGTATATCTGCTGTAAATGTGTTCTACAATCATTCAAAATAATTGTTTGTGGTAACTGACAGCATGCAGTACATTACATTTAAAATTAGCTTCAATATTCCTTTATTATTATCAGTATACATGTTAGCGTTCGTCTTTTGTTTGTTTGTTTGTTTGTTTGTTTTTTGTTTTTTTTGTTTTTGTTTTTAAAGGCAATGGCCAAAAACTACTGTACACAAAACATGTTTGGTTATTGCTTTGCAAGCACTTAAAGTGATAGTTCACCAAAAATGAAAATTCTGTCATCATTCACCCTCAAGTTGTTGTCTGACTTTATTTCTTCTATGGAAAACAAAAGAAGATATTTTTGGTAACCAAACTGTTTTGGTGACCATTGACTTTCATTGTAAGGACAAACAACAGACATTTCTCAAAAAAAAAAAAAAAAAAAACTTCTTTTATGTTCCACAGAAGACAGAAGGTCACACAAGTTTGGAATGACATGTTGTAAATTGTAAGAAAAACAAGCTATAAACTTTGTTATAGTTGTTATAGTTTTGGCTGAACAATCTCTTTAATTTCCATTCTTGCATTATTGCGGTAGTAGTCTTGTGTAGACAGACATTTGACAAACAGCATTAGTCTGGTCCACTTCCCAGCTTATTTTGGCATTTTTATTTTACAGACACTTCAGAAATTCCAAACGGAATTTACAGTTCTGCTCATGGACATCCAGTTTACTTACTAGTTTCTCATCCCTTGTTGCATTTCCCATTGCAGGCAAATATTGGAATCTGTTGGTGATTTTTGACAGTGTTTGGCATTTCTTTGACATGTGGAGCCTATGAATGCCACATCTGAAGTTGAAACTACAGTGGCAATAACTCTATATCAGTAACTCTAAAGGTTTAGTTCACTCATCATTTATTCACCAGCGTGTTGTTCCAAACCCATAAGGCTTTGGTTAATCTTTACAACACAAATGAAGATATTTTTAATAAAACCTGAGGCCTCTGTCCTGGTAAGTCCAGGTCACCAAAACTCAGAAGCTCCAAAATGGTCATAAAACGAATCCATGTGAATCGAGTGGTTTAGACTTGTGAAGAGATACAATCACTTTATATGATGAACAGATTGAATTTAGGCTTTTGTTATTTTACTGGTTACCTGGACTTTCAATAAAGGAACATACATCTCTCAGGTTCCATTAAAAAGATTTTCATTTGTGTTTCTAAGATTAACCAAAACCATATGGGTTTGGAATGACATGAGTGTGAGTAAATTTCCATTTCTGGGTGAACCTATCCTTATTATCACTTTACGTAACTTTATCCAGTAATATTTTCCCTCCGCATTGACAGTAATTGACCTGAAAGACTCAAGTAACAGAGATGAAACCACAATAGTGCCCCTCACAGCAGCACTGAGAACAATTCTACAAGAATTTGTGCTCATGTATTTGCACAGAGTATGTTTCAGTCCTTATTGCAGAGGTCTGGAGAGGCTGTGAGAGATGTGCGAGATTTTCTCTCTATCCTTTGCTGCATCACCTCTGATCCTTCAACACTCTTCAGCAGCACTTCAGCAGCTGCCCTTCTGCCCTCTCGTATCCAGAGCCTGCAGAGATAAGCACCAGCGAAGAAGAGCAAAGCGCTCTCACATCAGCTGTCTGTAGCTGAGATCAAACACTGGACTCACGCTTCACGATATTCACTCTCTGAGAGTTACCATGTGCATGTGCACCCTGCATTTTAAGAGCCAGAGGAATTTAACTTGACATTGTACTATACCACTACACTAACGTGCGCAAGCAATATATATATATATATATATATATATATATATATATATATATATATATAGTATTTAAGTATTTATATGATTTAAAGATAGCACATGAAATGTTGGAGAAAATGAGAGGGAAAAAAACAAGAAAGGTTGCGAGCTGGATTCGAAACTGCATTGTTAATATGAGTTCCACAGCTCAATGTCTTGGAACATGCAAGGCCTCCATTGTAACAGTATTATCTAAATATAAAAATTATAGTGCATTTTTGTGTCTTATGTTAATAAGTTCTTCACAAAAACATGTTCTTTCTTCAGGCACTGGCTCTCATCAACAACTAAACCGCATTCCTGCAGGAGACGTGCACTTCAACCATCTTACTATTTTTTTAACACTCTGTTTATTCTGCTACGTAAACGCACTGGATGACTTCACTGCAGTTTTATATTAAAGCAATAAGGTGCTAGAAGAATAGTTTTTGTTTGTGAAAATAGCCATGATGATATCAAGCAAAAAGCAACAGGACATTTCACTGATCTTTTGTTTTTATATTTCTGCGGCATCATGTTAATAAAATAACAAGAAGCATTGTATTTTTAGGCATTTAAACCATTTTTGACCATAACATCAAACCAAGTTTGTGGTGTTTCTGGTCATCGGCCAGCCTATTTAAATAATCTTCCGTTTCTCTCTATATACTGCAACAATGCTATTATTATGTATAAATTGGCCCATGCAAAAGGAAATTTTAGATTTCCGTTGAAAATAAAGCAGATTCAGTATAATTCATCCCTGAGCTCATTATGGTTCATTAAGGTAACAGCTGCACATTTTCACTTCTATATATATTGGACAGAGCACTAGTTCTGGAGAGACTTTGGCTATTTATGATTTATTATTTCTCACTTTTATAAAGCATACTTTATAGCCTACCACTGCTGCCAACTTTAAATTTTACAGTATGCACTTCTGAAATGCACTCAGCTTATTTCATACAAGCTATACTGGCAAATGAAACAGTGTATGTTGTGACTGATATATAAATTTGTACTGTCTTTTCCATATTCTGCATGTACTCCTATGTTTTGAATTATATTTTATATTGTTTTCTACTGTATTTATATTGTATTTTAATCTTTACTGAAATATTTCCCTTTTGAGTGTGATTTAATATGACAAATAACTTTCAAATCTAACTGGGTGTTACTGAATCTTCAGATCTTTAATATTAATAGAGAATGATACCTTTGTGTGTTATTAAAAAGTAATGCAGTGTTATGAAATACGTATTAACTCTCACATACTACACAATTGCTTATTAACTCATTGACTCTACCTGCTGTAGTGATGTTCTGAGTGTTACAGTGTGTGTGTGTGTGTGTGTGTGTGTGTGTGTGTGTGTGTGTGTGTGTGTGTGTGTGTGTGTGTAAAATCCAGAGTTCTGTAGCAAGTGTCTGTTCTGTGATGTCATTTAGTTGTTTTTGACTCTGAATTTGTCTTCTCCTTTTGTTCTCAGCTAAATTCTGATCACAGTTTGAGGCCAGCATGACTCCTGAACTTTGACCTGTCAGATGACCTCTGCTCTGCTAAACAAGTTCATGGCAGGGTCAGAAAGTCCTCCCTTCCTAAAACACGCTGACACACACACACACACACACACACACATTCACATACATTCTTGTCTCATCATTTGCTTCCAGCACAGAAGGTGTTGAATTAACATTCAACTGCATCCTAAATATGGATAAATTATGGAGCTGAGTAAAACTGTTGAGCCAGTTTTAGCAAAGCTATAGACTGAATCCCGTAAATGAAATACTGATGACAAACTTTGCAGAGTGTATGTTAAATGAACTCACAAAAATGTCCAGTTAACATCACTGAAATAAATTTATAATAGTAAGGGGAGCCAACAAACTCATTTAACAGTGGCTACTTGTAAATGCACTGCAATAATATGACTAACAGCCTTATTCTGCATAAGACAGTTATCCTATTAAATCATTTACACGCCCCAGAACACCTTTGATATTTAATGCATTTTTTTACTTCAAGAAATTATTTTACAGTTTAATAGTTTAAATGAATAGTTCATCCAAAAATTAAAATTAGGTGAAAAACTATTCCTTCCAGTCATCCAAGCTGTAAGTATCCAAGTTTGTTTCTTCATGAGAACAGATTTAGAAAAAAATTATCATTACACCATTTGCACACCAATTGAACCTACTGTGATTAAAAACATCACAGTAATCCACAAGTAATCCACACAACTACAGTCCATCATTTAAAGTCTTATGAACTGAAAAGCTGTGTTCTCATCTGAAGCAGGAGAGAAATAAGTGAAAACAGTCCAAAACAGTTCAACAGAACAAGAGAACACATATCAGTTTGTCAACTGGAAATGGAAAATTGTAATTTCTCATGTCTAATAGATTTGTTAGGTCAAAAGGTACAGTGAAAGACACAGTAATTCATTACATGTTAATGATTGCTGCTGTGTTAATGATATTAACAGGTTACAGTGTAGATCAGACACGCGACAGCTAGCTGCCACTGAGCTAATGATCTCTTCACAAACACCTACTACTGAACACTGCACACTCAGACATGACAGGGCCAAGGGTTTTGGGGAGGGTCTCCAAAGAAACTTAGCTTGTGTGTCCTGCACAGTACAGTGGGATGAGCGCAGTACAGAGGAGACGCTGACCTCTCCACTAAAGCAAGAGTGTCTCATGACAGCCAGCTCAATGAACTACCGCCCCGTTAGCTGAGCATATTACCCTTTTTAAAAGACTCAATCATCCATGACAGTCAGGAGCTGATGGCTGACATTACCACCGTACAGTCACTGTTCAGCTCAAATGGATGCTTGTTTCAAATAAAATGGTTTCACCTCAGTTGTGAGACCTTTGAGGTGTAATCTGAGACACTGCAGGAGTGAGGAAAAGAAAAGTCGTTTAAAGGTACATTAGTGTGGTGGTTACAAAAAAATAAAAATAAAAAAATCGGTTGCAAGTCAGCATCAGAGGACAAAAACTATGCTGAATGTAAATAATAAGATGCAACTAACCATAAAATTGTATATAGTTTTAGCTAGGATAGTGAAATGAATAGTCATGTAAATAATTTTGCATATGTGACCCTGGACCACAAAACCAGTCATAAGGGTCATTTTTTTCAAAATTGAGATTTATACATCATCTGAAAGCTGAATAAATAAGCGTTCCATTGATGTATGGTATGTTATGATAGGACAATATATGGGCGAGATACAACTATTTGAAAAATTGAAAAAATCAAAATATTGAGAAATTTGCCTTAAAAGTTGTCCAAATGAAGTTCTTAGCAATGCATATTACTAATCAAAAATTAAGTTTTGATATATTTACAGTAGGAAATGTATAAAATATCTTCATGGAACATGATCTTTACTTAATGTCCTAATGATTTTTGACATGAAAGAAAAATCAATCATTTTGACCCATACAATGTATTTTTGGCTATTGCTACAAATATACCCCAGCGACTTAAGACTGGTTTTGTGGTCCAGGGTCACATATAGTCTTATGTGGTTTACGTTACAATTTTATGATTCTGTGTTGCGTCGCCAGTTAATACTCAATTTAAAATCTGGGTCCTGAAGCAAAAGCAGTTGAGTGTACCTGCAGTGGATGTGTCACATTAGAGAAGACGTTGTGTGTAAGTGCATGTGACCCCCACCTGAACCCAAAGATGAAAAATTCCCTCAGCTGACGAGTGTATGTGTGTGTGTGAGAGAGAGAGTGAGTGTGTGTGTATGAGCAGGAAGATTGATGTGAACAGTGAGACTCCTGAGTAATGATGTCAACAGCAATCTCAGCAGCGTACATTACAACCATCACAACAAAACACACAGCCCATTCAGCAGGGCATTTGCTCAACATCACTATGAAATACGATTACTCATTACAGAATAATCTTAAACCTGAAGCCAAGACTACTACTACTACTACTATTTAAAATAATAAAAAACAAAGCAATAAAAAGAATAATAAAAAAATACCTTGGCCAATGAAAGCTTGGTAATTTGATCATGTGACTGTAAATCATGTAACAGAAATAATCAAGCAGCATGAAGTCTGTTTTGTGGTTGAGGCAGGACAGTGCTTGCCTGTCTATTTCATCTGCCAGAACATCTTTTTTTTTTCTTTTTGGCACAGCAATTCTTTAAGAAGAAGAAGAAAGGAAAATGACAAGCGTGTGTGCATAACAGGTTGCGTATCATTTAGGTTGCATATTGTTTAGGGGCAGTCGTGACCTAATGGATAGAAAGTTGGACTTATAACCCAGAGGTTGTAGGTTCGAGTCTCAGGTCCAGCAGGGATTGTAGGTGGGGTGAGTGAATATCCAGTGTTCTCCTCCACCCTCAATACCACGACTGAGGTGAGACCCTTGAGCAAGGCACCAAACCCCCAACTGCTCCACTGCTCTGGGTGTGCATGCGTGTTTGTTGGCTACTCACTGCTGTGTGTGTTCGCACTTGGATGGGTTGAATGCAGAGCACAAATTCCGAGTATGGGTCACCATACTTGGCCACGTCGTGTCCTTTCCTTCATTTATGACAAACCTACACAAATACAACCTCACAACAAGCAATAGAGCATTTGCTCTATTGCTTGGAAAATGTCTTCTGTATGCTCAACGTTAAATCACTGTATTGATCTGACTGTTGCAATACTGTCCACTTTTAACAAAGACCACACACACACACACACACACACGCACACACACATTCGATTGGACAGGAAACACTTTACCCAGAAGCTGTGATGCTTTATTTATAATCCACAAATCCTGTTTCCACAGCCTTTCACCTCACATGTGGCACACATACATATTTTACAGTCTAATGATGGATAATTGAGCAAATATATAACAAAATAAGGATGCAAAATATCTTGACTGTACAGACAAGTGTCAACTAAGAGAAGAAGCCGTGTTTGTTCCAGTCAACATTTTAAGACTTCTATATATATATTTTTTTTTTTTAATAAAATTATTAGTTTACTAATGACATTATGAATGTGTCATCTTTGTCACTTTGCAAAATGAAAGAAAAGGTGAGGAGATTTTTGGAGTTACTTTGCCCCCTAGTGGTGAGAGTGTATGTGAGTGGATCAGGATTCGCCTGCATTGTGGTGAACAAGAACAGCATGAACTCAGCTGCACTGTGAGGAGACGCAACGGTCCCCATGAGAAAACAGCTTAATGAACATACTAAATAATGTCTTAATGAAAAATTAAAAATGCTAAATGGTTTGTGTGAGGGTTAGGTTTGTGTGTAGGGGAAAGAAAGTTTCATTAGCTCGGATTCAAAACAATGAAAATCAGTGGATGTGTGTGTGTGTGTGTGTGTGTGTGTGTGTGTGTGTGTGTGTGTGAGAGAGAGAGAGAGAGAGAGAGAGAGAGAGAGAGAGTCCACATTTCATCCCCAAAAATGACCACCTATGATCATCTCATCGTTAGATATCAGTGCCACAGATTTCACACAATGATTCAGCTGTTGAACTCCAGGTGAATCTCAATGGCAGTCACAGTAGGAGAATCCATTGTTGGACCTTTTGGCACTTAGTAAAATTTAACAAGCAGATATTAATGTTTATAGGACCATGGCATGGCAGGCAGGATGTGTTTTTAGACCCATGAGCTCCATAACTCCTGACCTGAGAAGAGAGTGAGTGCTATAGCAGAGACTTCACGATCAGCTCCACTGAAACCACAGAGATCAGGACTTGTGTGTGTATTCACAAATCACCATTCACTGCATCTTTCACACAAAGAAAGTGAATAGTGACTGAGGCTGTCAGTCTGCCTATCTTCTCCTTTTGTATTTCACAGAAGAAAGTACATCATATGGGTTTGGAATGACGTGAGGTTGAACATGATGACAGATTTAAGGTGAGCTGTTCCTTTAAGGACACAAACTGCAAAACAGTAATGGTTTTAAGACCTTGGTTTTGTTTAAACGCACTCAGTGGGAAATCATTTATTAAATAGGCAAACAGTCTGATTTGTTAGCATTTATTTGAGTGTGTCCACCTGCGCACTGGGTTTTAACACCTGCTCAAGAACCTGAAGAAATTAAGAACACTTCTGTCCTTCTTCTAATGCCAAAATACACTGCAATAATGGCACAAAATGTCTTCTGAAGTAGCATAATCCAATCAAAGGGCTGTTTGACACAGGTTTGCTTCAGCATGCTACAAATCTGCTATATTACCATTCTACGACATTTTTAGCTTACTATGTTAATACCACACTACATTATTTCTGTAGTATACTGTATCAGATGACCGACTACACATACCCAAAAAATGCAGTATCCACATTATTTTTCAATGCGGAAAAAAGCTATTTCTTGTGAATGTGTGAAACTTATATAGGTAAATAACCAGAAGAATAACAAAATTTCAACGCAATTTCACAACCTATTTGTACGTATTTTACAAGGTGGCTAATTTGTACGAATTTTGTACGATTTGTCTAGACCCCAATGACGGGTAGGTTTAGGGGCGAGGTTAGGGGTAGGTCCTTTGTATGAATTCATACGAATTGGGGAACTCGTAAAATATGTACGATTTAGCAAAAATACGAGTGAGGTCATACAAATTCGTAAAAATTAGCCACCTCATAAAATATCTACAGTCAAACCAAAAATATAATAACGTTTGATATTTTTACTAGTGGGTGCAGGACACTATAGTTCATTTATGTAAGCGAGAATAGCAAAATAAAGTAAACTGTGAAATATTACACCCAAAATCCTTCATAAAGTGGACTACCAGTAAATTTGATAAAAATAAATAAATAAAAATTGGGACCAAAAATTTGATTTGACACTTTGACCTGATCATGTTTTGTTACATACTTTTCTATCAAAGTTATCTGACATTATCAAGATGAATTTGTTCTGACACAGTTTGACTCTTGAGTTCTTGTCATATTTTATTACCATTTAAACTATAGCAAATAAACTGTGATAATGTGAGAAATGCTGAAGGTGTCTGAATAAATTTTGGTTTGACTGTACGAATTGCCATGTTCTATAAATGGTAAAACTATTTGCACTACACATTCAAGTTGCTCATAAATAATTAAAAATAAGTGGATAACAGAAGAACATACTGCACTGAAAAATATTGTATCCCACAATGCAATGCATTCAAATTAAGCTTACCAGAAGAGACTGTATTTGACTGTATTGCTAAAAGTTTTTACACAAACTTGGATTCTAAATTCAAAATAACCATATTTATTTCTAAAAACTACAGGAATCCATGTAGTAAACAGTATGTTAGTATTCCATTCTTAACAAAGACACATTTTCTGGGTTACTAACTGGATACTGGACGCCTCACACACCAGCATCTAACACATTATATATTTGATTGCTGGTGGCCCAGCGAAGGTGTGAAAAATATATGTGAGTGAGTGTGTGTTGATTGATCTGACCTCTCACGCCAGCTTTAGAATTTGCTCTGGCAGAGAAATCGGACACAACCCGCTTCACTCTGTCAGCCTGTGATTTCAGGAACTGGATCAGGCAACAGATACACACAGATGGACAGACAGAGACACAGAACACCCAAACGTGACACCGCACACAGGTCGTGACAGGACCACACACAGCTCATGATGAACTGCAACAGGATGGACGATCACTGACTGCTCACATGACTGAAATACATATAAAAAATGGATGAAATGTTCAATTAATGATGTGAATAAAGTAATTATTATTGGGTATTCAGTCAGAGCACTGAGGACATCAAACTCTGCTCTCCCTTTACAATGAGGTATAAAAATAACTCATAACTCCTTATGAGTGAGCGCTGAGAGCAAAGAGGACCTGGGGTGTAAAAAGCATGATTTCTTCTGTGTCACTGTATTTCCTGAGGCATCCTACCAACAGCTGTTTCCTCCAGAACTTCACCTCTGTCTCTCATTTTCTCTGTTTTTCTTTCTCTGAATCCACCTGTAAAAGTGTATGCCCCCTTCATCATCATGTCTGGCTTCCTGTTCTCAGTTTTCTCATGCTGTCACACCCTGGATCCAAACCTGACTGCTATATATCTCTAGAAACCACTGAAATGACTGTTGAAATGTCTCCAGACCTCAACAACAACAGATAAATGCTTTACTTTGTATTATATTGCATTAAGCCCAAAGTAAAATGCTATTGCTCACAGCTGCTTTTTCACAGATCAAAAAACTTGTAATGTACTTGACTGGAGATTTCCAATCCAGTTCATTACATTTAAGTATAAACCTTCCCTTATGCAGTAAAATGGAAAGTAACAAAAGCACTGTGGCAGTATCAGAAAGGTCACATTTACTGGTTTTAGGCAAATTTCTGCTGGCGATTTTGCATTGGGTTTAAGTTGGTTACATGAACTTGTCACATTGACCAACAGAAAGCAGCTTGGTTTGGAAGTGACTTCTTTTTGAGTTGTGCTTCAAGCATCACTATACTATTGACAAATTGACTTTTTTGCCTACAATTTTCACCAAAGGATTGGAGTAAACACTGAAATTTCAGATTACGTTTAATGAGTACAAAAATAATGACATAAAATATTAGCTATTCCTGACCATGTGAACTCAGTTGACTAAGAATAGAAACAAGAGATGAAAAAAGAGATAATTGTTGAAACGAGATCATGAGATCTTTAATATTTAATTGCAGACTTTGATAGCAAATCTGCCTACCGTTTGAAACTTTATTGACATCTGTTGCAAACACTTTAGAAGACATTGAGATTGCAGGAGTCTTTTCTCAGGAGAAACATGTGAGAAGTGTGAGACTTCAGAAACTCTGTATTTGCTCATCATTTTATCTTGCTAATATCTGTGAGAAACTATTGTAATATTTTCTTTCTTAATGCTTTCTTAAGGAACTCATCAACGATGATGTATAGCACTTCTCAAGTGTTACTTTTGCTGTTCCGACTTAAGAGTTTCTCGAATCTGCCTGTGTGCAGCCCAGCCTGAGACATCAGCACCCTTATTCAACAGCCTGACAAATATATACAGAGATCTGACGGTGATCTGACACCCCATTGGTCTGCCTGTCTGCACAAGAAGGAAGTAGTAAACTGAAGAAGGTCCCCGAGCAGGAAGTGCCTGTCCAGAGAGGCCAAATCTCACAGTGAAAACTCCCAAGCCGCAAACTACAGCCAAATGAAACAATCCGAGTCCACACTGGGGTTTCCTAATGACCTCACATCACTAAATCATACTCTCAAATAGACAAGAAGCAGCTCAGATCACTTTATCCTGCTCTGTAACTGTATGTCAGAAGGAGAACTAGTCGTAAAAGGATGAGGACATTCAGCAGAGTTTCTGAAGCTGTAATTGTTTTACTGTTTGATTAATAAACCCCAATGCATGCTGAACAGATTATTATGACTTGAATAGCTCAAACAGCATAGTACTTGCTGCAATAAGGCCATGGGTTCGATTCCCAGAGAATGAGTGAACTTATAAAATGTTTAGCTCCAATGTTAGTAGCTTTGGATAAAAGCATATGCCAAATGCATAAGTGTAAATGTTCATGCATTTGCTTGCTGCTCAGACCACAGACAAATACGAAGATTTGTTTCAGATACACAGCCATTTAAAAGCATAGGGTCTATTTTTTAGAGTCTATTATGCTGACCAAGACTGCATTTATTTGATCAAAAATACAGTAAAAATGTAATATTGTGAAATATTATTACATCTTTTTAAAATTGATTGTCTTCTATTTTAATGTATTTTAAGACATAATTTATTCCTGTGATGCAAAGTTGAATTTTCAGCATCATTACTCCAGTCTTCAGTGTCACAAGATCCTGCAAAAATCATATGCTGATGATTTGATGCAAGGGAAATTTTTCACATTATTAACAAAGTTGAAAATAGTTGTGCTGCTTATTGTTTTCTGTGTAAAAAAAAAATAAAAAAAATAAACAAAAAATTGTGACTTTTAATCAATTTAATGCGTCCTAGTTGAACAAAACAAAAAAATAGGTAACGCTTAGGAATTAGGGAACATATATACACTATTAACTAAGAGTTTTCCCTCAATAAACTCCTTTTTACTGCTTATTTATAGTAAGTAAGGTAGCCATTGTAGTAGTTATGTTTAGGTTTTTAGGGTTAAAGGATCTAGAATACACTCTCAGAAATAAAGGTACAAAAGCTGTCACTGGGGCGGTACCTTTTCAAAAGGTACACTTTTGTACCTATTAAGTTCAAATATGTACACTTTAAGTACTAATATGTATATTTAAGGTACCAAAATGGACCTTTTAGGTACAAACATGTACCTTTTGAAAAGGTACTGTCCCAGTGACAGCTTTTGTACCTTTATTTCTGAGAGTGTATGGTCATGCAGAATAAGGCATTAATATGCAGAGTTGTGGAAAGTTACATTTAAAAGTAATGCATTAAAATATTGCATTACTCCATAAAAAAGTAACTAATTGCATTACTTAGTTACTTTTTATGGAAAGTACTTATTTGAAAAAGTAACTCAGATATTTTGTTGCAAATTTAAAAGTAATGTGTTACTTTACTAGTTACTTCAAAAAATCTGATTACGTAACTCACGTTACTCGTAATGCATTACCCCCAACACTGTTAATATGTGCTCTACTAATAAACATCCAATATGCTAGTAATATGCATGCAAATAAGCAACTAGTTAATTGTGAATAGTGTTCCCTAATATAAAGTGTTATCAAAAAACTGGCTGACTCCAACATTGTTTGGCTGTTTTTTTGTTGCCTTTCTAAACAAGTCTTCCATTCAATCTATACATTGTATCAGTGTGTTCCCTGGGAATCAAACCCATGACCATGGAGTTGCCTGCGCCATGCTCTACCAGCTGAGCAACAAGAAAACAAACAGACATACAGAAAATATACAATAAGCCCTCACAAACAGATACACACACAACCCCTCAGACACTTGAAACACACACACACACACATAAGTAGTGTGGAACTGGCTGTCTGTGGCTCTGTTTATGTCGGGCTGTAAAAGCAGGGCTGTAAAAGGCCATCAGAGAATGAGGCAGAATTCCGTCTAGACGGGACAATGCTTTCTGCAGAGGTGTAGTTCACCAGCATTCAGAACAACCCTCAACCCCCACTAACACTTCCACCATGTGTGTCCATGCTAGAAGACACCTTTATTCGGATGCACGTCTACGCGGCACTCAAAAGGTTTGGCTAATAATCGTTGCAGATTACACACTTGTGAATTAGACCCACCGCAGGGACAGAGCTCCTTCATTAATAACAGACGCAGCGAGTTCCTGCACCATAAACATTACCTGCTGTCACCAGCCAACAGACCTCGATTATATCACACTGATCAGATATTCTACAGGGTGGATTTATTTTCAAAGCAAACATGTTGAGCAGTCAAACAGCCATCCGTCTTTCTGCCAACGCAGGGCCAGAGTCGCCGTAATAAATGCGAGCGTTGCAGTCAAGTGTATTCACATAAAACAGGATAAATTCTCTCTTTTTTGGCATCTGTACTTATGACATTGTTATAGATTTCCTCATGCGGTCCCAGAGCGGAGGCCTTGGCCAGCCGTTTGATTGTTTGGGACGGAGGGGTGTGAAATACGGAGTAGGAGAGGAAGGAAGAGGTGCAGGCAGGCAAGAGAGAGAGAGAGAGGGAGGGAGGGATGGAGGGATGAAAGAAGGATGGAGGTCTCATTCTATTCTAGCTGATGGGTTTCACTGCCCCCCGCATTGTTCTGCCTCATTCCAGCCCCATCCCTTCGGAGAGACCTACAGCAGTACACATCCTGTCATTTTACTGCAGATATGGCACACACACACACACACTTGCATTACGAGCGGGCGAGCCATTATCTTTGTTTGGCCATGAGGGGTCTTGCGCTGCATAGAGAAATCTGAAGGAAGAGTCGCGGTGGTGGTATTTAAAGCAGACTTGGGTAACACGGAAACATAAAACTGCAAGAGATTCCCAAGCCCAAATGTGTGATTTAAGGGCAGAATGTGTGAACACTGCAGGGTTTTAAAGAAACACCCACACACACCCCTCCCCCACTACCACCACCATCATCATCATCATCATCATCACTAAAACTCTTCACACAGCACCATCTAGTGGTCACTGACGGTCATTCACACGTGAAAAAGGGCTTTGGATTAAAAAATAAAAAAACTATTATAAAAATATATAATTTTTATAATAATATAATATACAGTACCATTTAAATACCATGGAATTTGTACTGTTGCAGTACCATTAAAATGGCACCAAATGGTATTACTATAGTACTTTATTATATAGCACTGAAATTATATAGTTATTTAAAATGGCAGTACCATGTCACCTTATGGTACCTTTTTGTAATTTGATGCTTTTTTGAATATGGTAATCAAACATTTCCATGATAATATTTTAATTAAAAAATAATAGAAAAATGAGGGACCTTATAGCACTATTTAAATACCATGGTGTATGAGTCCAGTAATCAAACAGCACCACAGTTAATATCCATTGATCATGTTAGTCAAAGTGTTTTTGCACTATGGACAATGTTTTACCAAAACATTATCTTAAAAATCTCAGAATATAATGTTAATGTTTACTGAACATAATGAAAATCACTGGTTTCTATTGCTGACTAATCATATCGACACAAACATTTGGTGTTGAAAAATTTTCACTCAAAAACAGTAAGTAACTCAATTAATTAAATTAAAGTAGTATTTCCTGTGAAATGTACTCTGATCATTTTTAATTATTTTTTACAGTGTAAATTTTGGCATTAAAAAAACTATGGTATTATTACAAATAGCCTAATAATATATTATATACAATAGAATTATTCAAGGTATCTTACCATTTAAATACCATGAATATGACCCTTACATACTGTTACATACATACAGCACCATAAAACATGGTATCAGATGGCAGCATCATGGCACGTTGATATTTAGCATGGTACTGAAATTCAGTACTCTAAAGTATTTCCAAGACTTTGTTACTACCGTGGTCCAAGCCCAAAAACATGGCAGTAACATGGTGGGTGAAGTACTTTTTTAGAAAATGATAAATTGGAAATATTTCAATAAAAATAAAAAATAAATAAAAATAAATATATATGTGTGTGTGTGTGTGTGTGTGTGCGTGTGTGTGTGTGTGTGTGTGTGTGTGTGTGTGTGTGTGTGTGTGTGTGTGTGATAATGGCATACTATTCTTTGAAGGACCTTATAGCACCCTTTAAAAAAACTATGGTATTATGGTATAGCATATGAATATGGTAACAGCACCAGTTAGCATCCATCAGTCAAGTTAGCGGAAGTATTTTTACACTTTGATCGATTTGTTTTATCAAATCGTAAAAATTCTCAGGATAGAAATGTTCATCTTTGCAGAATATAATGAAAACCACTGGTTTCTATTGCTGCTTAATGATCTCATCTACATTCCCTAAAGCGAACGAAGAACTGCTGGCTCAATGATTCCCCCTCTGTGCTCTTCCCATAGATTGGATTTCTTATAGTTTAATGATTTTGACAGACGGATACACCAGTGTTTATAGGTTCATGGAGAATTAACACATTTATATTGGTTCCTATGAGATTTAGCTCAGCTGACATCAGTGTGTTTCTGTGCATGTGTAATTAGCAGAACTGTGCCCTCTGGTGGAAGGGGAATAAATCATGTTATGCACCTAACAGAATGCCCGTAGGAAATAAAATCACAAACGAGATTGTTTCTCGAAGACAGCAGTGAGACAAAACGGAGACTTTGAGCTGTCTAACTGTTTTCTCCTGAGAAAAAAAGGTATAGGCTATATATCTCCTATGAACAATGCTTTATCGGTTTCTCCAAGACCAAATTATCTGAAATATTGTATCTATACTCTACCAGTATCACATATTCACATATACAATTATGTGGAATGTGGAAGTGCTAAAGGAAATATCCAAATGAGATTCCTCCGAAATTAAACATCCAAAAACTCGTAAAGGAAGAGAGAGGGTGTGTTTCAAAGCCTCTGTGTTTAAGGTGCTGACCACAACTCAGTTGCTGTTGGACTAATTCAGACACACTGAGGTAAAAAACATCTCATAAATCACGACTTGTGGTGGGCTGGTGGCCTCCACAGCTTTCAGAGGTGGAATGAGATACGCTATAGGTGTGTGACGAAACCATTAAAGGTGTTCCTCACCTGAGCAAATCCCAGTGGAGGCCGCAACAGCGCGGAGGTCATGCGCTCCCACACAATGAGTAAACACAGCGCGTGATAAATGTGTGTACATCGCTTATTTCACTACATTAATTCAGAGAGAACTTCAACAGTTACGCTAGTACACAGTCTGAAACTTAAACAGCGTTTGCAAACTCGCTCGATGGGAAAACTGAAGACGGACGATTTGGATATTTCTATAAGTTATTTTAGTATCTGACAGAATAAAAGTACTTATGTATGTGTTCATTTACATTTTACCATGGTATGGTAACAACATTTTGGACACTACAATGTTGCCCTTGATATTATGGTAGAAGAGTATGAAAAACTCTCCCTTACAAAAATATTGTAGCTGTACCATTACAGTGATGACAAAGGCTACTGCCAATGCATAGATAAATAAAATTAATCCAACAATTAAAATATACATTCAAATAAGACAGTGCCATAATGTTGTAATATGAACGTTATTCTGCACATACCTACATGTATAATATTCCTGCACTTTGCATCCTTCACTCTTGACATTTCCTGCAAACCTTTATTTGCGATTTTGTCTCTTCGTGTGACTTTAAGCATTCTTTGCTCAATTGCTCTTTCAGTTACAGTGAGTTTCTGTTCATATGATTTGGTTAAAGACCCCGTCTCACTCACAAATAATAATGCTGGTAGTATGGTGGTATTGAAGAGATGCTCGTTAATGGTAGTGATCACCTCACTGATGGTAGGTTAACTCTGCCATGCTGCTTTCCATCGGCGAGATACAGTAGCTCACGGCTGTTGATGTGTTCCACTGTAATATCTTGGCCCAGTTAGGTGTAACTATTGATTCTTTGATACATATATACTTCAAAACAATACAAGTTTATGGAATGCACTTTATATTTATAAGTAAACGTCTGTGTGGAGGCAGGTCACTTTGAACATTGCAAACAGAAAGGCATTGAAGGCATTTATTGTAGGCAAGGAGAGGCGAGTGTGGGAGTTGCTACACGCATTTACTTTTCATTAGTAAAGCAATTTTATGTTTTTCATCACTGCTGATATATGGGCAGAAAAGCCTCGATCATGAGGCCAACACATTAGAATAGTAAAGGAGGACTTCCTGTGAGAGCCATGATGACCAGCGGGCTTGTTTGTGTGGACCTCTGTGAATGTAGGTTTTGTTCAGTGTATGTAAGGCTAATGAGGGCTGGCTAAATGTGAAAAAAAAAAAAAAAAATGGAACAGTGCTGTTTCAGTCAACAAAGGTTTCTAGAACACTCTGAAAATAAAGCCTGATGTGTATCCAGAATTGCTGATAATAACAAGACCATTCAAGTTTTCTAGTTTAGTCAAGCTGCTTGCTTGCAGATAGATATGGTGTGAGAAGAAGCAATGCAACTAAACTACAACACCCCCTTTTTCATCAACAAAGTAGATCTGGTGCACTTGCAGCTTTGTTGGTATATATGAGAGTGATCTGGTTTTGTTGCTTTTGATGAATATGAAATTGATTTAAACTTTTGTCTTTGACATTACAGCTCTCTATTGAGGGGTTTGAGACTGTGCGTGTCCTTGTGGTGCCATTAGCTTATCGCGGTTATGATGTAATTTCCTGTGGCTCCAGTGTGGTTAGTCACATGGCATTTACAGCTGAAGTTACTGGCTCAGAACTGGCATCAGAACCAATGACTCATTAGTCAAAATGGTAGATATCTGGTGTTTCTCAGTCGGAAAGTTGCATATCTCTACAAATTCTGTTGAAGGACGTCTCAATTTGAAGACTTCATTCAGCCTGTTTTGAAAAAACATTACATTTTACAAGACAAAAAAAAAAAAAAAAAAAAGGTTTTTGAGGACAATTTTTAGTCACACTGTATTTTAAGGTCCAATTCTCGCTATTAATTAACTATTAACTACAGCTTTTGCCTCAATAAACTCCTAATTTGCTGCTTAGTAAGGTAGTTGTTAAGTTTAGGTATTGGGTAGGATGAGGGATGTAGAATATGGTCATGCAGAATATTTGCTTTATAAGTACTAATAAATAGTCAATATAGTAGTAATATGCATGGTAATAAGCAACTAGTTAATAGTGAGAATTGGTCACTATATTAAAATGTTAGCCATTTGTTGTTGTTGTTGTTTAGTTGTAAATAATCAGATAATGCTGAACTGTCCATGATGTGAACCGCTGATAAGATATTTGATATTTAATACATACGTGTTTTATATAAACCAAAAAAAGACAAACCAAATAATAAGAAGTTATGAAAATCATGGTAATTTGACAGCTTTTCACTCAAATTGTTATGGAGATAATATAATTTGTAATGAAAATTGGGTAAAACTTTAGTTTAGGGACCAATTCTCACTATTAACTAGTTTCTTGTTATATTACTAGCATATTGGCTGTTTATTAGTACTTATAAAGCAAATATTAATGCTTTCCTTAATCTGCATGACCATATTTTTGATCCCTTAATCCTAACAACTACCCTACCAACTATTATTAAGCAGAAAATTAGGAGTTTATTGAGGCATAAGTTGTATTTAATAGTTAGTTAAAAGTGAGAATTGGTCGTTAAAATAAACTTAAAATTGTTGTCTTAAATTAGAAAATAAGAGCATTTGCACTGATGGTCTCAAACAAGCCCCACCTGTTGCATAAACAGGGCTAGAGAGTGTTTTTCCATTGTATTATTACACAGTAAATCCAGAAACGACATGGTCATTTATAGACACTCCATCTGATGCTGTCTCCACATGGACCATCAAGTGTAAATGGATTTGAAATGGAGCAGTGGTTAGCAGAAAACATCCAGATGATGGCATGACGTCTCTGAATGAGATGAACAGAACTCTGCAGTTCTGGAAAATGCTCACAGAATGTGACCTCATATTGCGCCTACCAATTAAAATCACATCGGTTGGAGTTATGTAAAAAGCTCAAAAATTAGCAGCTTTACATTATTAGAAAGGATCGTCTAGAATAGAAACTCTTCCAGAGGTTAGGAAAACAAGTACCTTACATCAAAGTGCTTTTAAAGTTTTGGGCAATAGCGTTGTAGTGAATGAGTCTGTCCCATTTATTGATTGCATCTTCTGAGTATTTTGGTCCACAGCACTGCAGCATATGGAGGAGCTAAAAGAGCGGGATTATGTGGCCTCCTCTGGGGCCATACACTCCAAACAATCCACCACAGAGAGAGGAAACATATTAAGCTAAACTGCAGGAACAATGCATCCAGTTTAAAAGTGTTTTACTCAACAATATAACAGGCCACTGGAGACAGGGATATGCGTTGGAGAGAGACAAGAAGAAAAGAGAAACCGAGAGGGGAAGAGAGAGAGAACGAAACAACTGACAATGAGATGGGAGATATTGGGATTTCTGTGAATTTAGCGGCATAGAAACTCCCTGAACAATTAATAGTGTTGCAGAGAGGGACGAATAGCTCTGATCTGAACACTAAACCACTGCAGTGCATCAATATAGATAGAAATAATGATGGAGTATGCTTTCATCATATGCAAACATGAGCTGCTCTGCTGCCAACTGCATACATGGGCAGCTGCCTTCAAGGTAGGATCCCAACTGAAATGGACCCTTATAAGCCAAAACCAACTCTTTACTGCACCTGCTAATGGCCGGTGACTTGAGAAAATGTACCGGCGGAAATTTTTTTTTTTTTTTACCAGGCTTGATAATGTTTTTGCATTATTTCATAAAGAGCAGCTCATCACACTCTCCGGGCAGTTCATGGCCATTTTACATTTAGGCGACTTGGTGGCTAATTCATATGAATTTGTGCAAACTCATCTGTATGTTTTTGTTCAATCTGCTCATGCCCCACTACAACTACTACTGCTTTCGGGAAATAAATCTAATTGTGATTTGTCTGATTAAAACTGCAATTTTAATTCAATTTTGAAGCACTCCAGGCTAATTTAATGCTAAAAAAAAAAAAAAAAAAAAAATTGTCATATAATTAAAAAAGTACAATAATAATACTATTGTACTATGAAATACTATTTACTATTACTAATAATAATTCTATTTTACAACAGTAAATTACAATTTATATTATTCTTGGCTGTGTTAATTTATTTGCTTTCAAACATTAAACCATAGAGATTTTACTTTAGTTGAAAACCACAGGGAGGCCCATAAAGCTTCTCTTTTGTTGCAAACAGATTTATTAATGTTTTACAAATCTGGGAAAATAGTTGGAATGTGTTGCATTTAAATATGCACATTATAAGTGACCCAAACCTCCATTTGTAGACATAGAGTTTGCATGGAGCATTGTTTGCTGTGAACCAAGAGAGACTGAAATAATGAGCTGCTTGCATGTGAATAAACACAGTGCCATGCTTTACTCTAAAACACAAAAGTGCCATATATATATATATATATATATATATATATAGCTATTATTAAATTAAATTTGTGATTTAATAATAACACTAAGTCATATTGTGTTATCACAACGATGCACTAAGCCGCATTTACATTACATGGTGCAAATAAGCCATTTCCAGGTGGACGCTTTTCTGGGCAGTGTTGCCAAGTTTGCAGCTAATTGGGCTACTTTTACTCTGTTTCAGTTGGTTGTTTTTTTAGTCTGTGGGTTAACGCATTTCACCCTTTCCCCAGACCATGATTCCGATGTAGGGTACCCCTGACGAAAAGGGAAACCGTGGAAAAAAGCGATTGGCCTAGTTTTGGGCTGGTTTTGTTTCGCAAACCTGGCAACCCTGTTTCCTGGGTCTGTATGTCTACCCTTGGTCATTTCAACAAGTGTGTAACGTAAATGCAGATATTGGATATGACTCGCTTTTAAAAGAAAATGTAAATTGGTCAAATTAAAAAAAAAAAAAAAAAGAAAATCATATATATTCAGCAAATTTGTATCAGAATACACTTTTGAATATCCTTCAATGAAGAAAGATGATTTTTGCCTCCAGAACGGTATAGTTACAACATCTACCAGTAGTGCCCATGTTTTGTTTTTTTTTTAAATCCTCTCTGCTTTCTTCATATATGGTGTTAATTGCACTCAATACACTGTGCTTATATTAAAAATGTCTTGTTCATATGTATTATTAATGCACCAGATTTGAATGACAGATTGGAGGATTTTCAGTGAACAACCACTTTTGCACTGTTCTCACACAAAGCTATCGTATGATTTCAGAAGACTTTATAGGCAACACTAAGTTTGTACAGTCTGACCGCAGACCTTGTTTATCCGTTTCCTGAGCTGCCATGTTTCTTCATCCTAGCCCAGTTTTACTTTATGTCTTATAATTGTTACTGCCCCAGCTGGAGGGCAGGAAGCTGATCCAAGACCAGCTGTTATAAGCGGATCTCCTCTCGGTGTTCGTGTGTGTGAGCTGGATGCTCCTCCAGCGCTCTGCGGGAGAGGGGGCGAGTAAGCGGACCCACAATTGTATTTTCTCTCTTGCCAGGGGGTCTCAATCTGGCAACCTGAGTGAGAGCTGTGTCTTCTGCCCAGCAGGGCGTTTATGGTGTTAGATTATAATTAATACAGGAATCTAATTCCACCTACTCTGTGTCAGAGTAAGATAATTATAGAGACGCTGATGGACATCATCTGGCTCACAGTGGGCTGCAGAGAGAGAGAGAGAGAGGGTCATATCTGTACTGTAGATGTGTGTGTGAAACAGGTGTGGGTAGAGAATGAACAGAAAATAAATAAACACTGAAGCTCAAGTGCTAGTATACTAAACGTATGTGAATATGCATTCCTGCCAAGAGTGTGTCACCCTGAAACAACGTTTGAATAGCACATTCAAGACTTACAGCTTTGAGGAACCAGGTGCACACATATACAGGACAAGGTGCCATTTCATTTGTAAAGGTTATTATGAACATTTAGGAAATTTTATTTTATTGCCTTGTGCCTAATACTTATAACCACACATATATTTGTGTTTCCTTTCCCAAATATTCAAATTAGAGGTCAACAGATGTGGGTGTTTTATGGGTCACCAAGTCTTTATCACCTCCATTCCTAAATATGTGGTTTCTAGTGCCAATGAGATTTTTTTTCTTATTACTAATGCTACATATAATCTCGCTGTCACGGATCACCCAGGCTCATTCACCTCCCAATCACAACGCACTCCTTCACCTGAGTATTAATTGCACGCACCTGCACATCATCAGCACCCTCATCAGCCAGCATACGAAAGCACACACCTCACACCAGTTCAATGTCCGATCTTGTTTCTTTCGAAGTGGACTGATGCTACTACAGCTAGTTACTGTTTTACTTACCTTGATATCCTACTTACCTTCTGTCTCATCTCCAGCGTGTTCCTTCCAGCCCTACTCCATCGTCTGTGTTTCCCAGGATCTTCACGAGTGTGTCTCCGTCGTCCAGGGGTGTGAGGTGTGTTCCCCGTATCCACAAGATTCTGTGAGAGCAAGAGAACTTTCATTATCATCCTCATCATACTACTGTGCCTGTTCTTTGAACTTTTTACTCACCTCTATCAGCTACCCGCTGACTCCACCGATTTCAATAAAACTCACCTGTTGTATTCTAACCATCTGTCTGAGTCTGTTTCCATAACAGAAAATTGGACCAAAACCAAGGAATATGGCAGGATGAGTCAGCCAGATCCATTCCATGAACTCGTGGACAATCTTCGGCGAGTTCTCCTCACCCCCACAACAGCTCCAGTACCTCCCGTCACAAACATCACCAACACCACCTCTTCTTCACCGTCAGTGATTGCCAGTCCCATGGCCAAGCCGGCACCCTTCACTGGTGTGGCGGAGGAGTGCAACGGATTTCTCCTGCAATGCTTGTTAGCTCTGGAAATACAGCCACATCTTTACACCACGGACAGAGCCAAGATAGCCTTCATCATTTCCCTGCTGACAGGACGAGCGCTCCAGTGGGCTGAGACCATCTGGACCCAATCCGGTACTGTGACCCAATCTGTTAACAGTTTTATTGAGCATTTCAGAGAAGTTTTTGGCTGGCCGGCCGGTGATTCATCCATTGGAGAACAACTGTATCATCTCCGTCAAGGATCTCTGTCAATAACTGATTATGCTCTCAAATTCAGAACCCTTGCAGGGGCCAGTGGCTTGAATGAGCGCTCGCTCCTCACCACCTATCGGAGGGGTTTTGAGCCAAGAGTGCGGCTGCAGCTCTTGGCATACGATGATTCCTACGGTTTGGAGAGATTCATCCAACTCTCCATTAGGTGTGCTAACAGTATGCAATCTTCTTTTACGGAATCCCAAAATTTTCCTAGGTCTTCACTCCTTTGCCACCCAGCGACTCTCAGCACTCCAGAACCAGGCCACGAACTCATGCAAATCGACCTATGGTGAGTGTTATAAAGCCAGTTGTGGCTAATATGAATGAATGAATGAATGAATGAATGAATGAATGAGGCATTTATATAGCGCTTTCTTGTGTATTGCCATACACCCAAAGCGCTTTACAATCATGTAGGGGGGTCTCTCCTCAACCACCACCAGTGTGCAGCATCCACAGGACAACGGCGCCAGTGCGCTCACCACACACCAGCTACAGGTGGAGAGGAGAGAGAGTCATAGAGCCAATCAAGTGGATGGGGATTTTAGGGAGGCCATGATTGACAAGGGCCAGTAGAGGGAATTTGGCCAGGACACCGGGATTACACCCCTACTCTTTACGATGAGTGTCATGGGATTTTGAATGACCACAGAGAGTCAGGACCTCGGTTTAACGTCTCATCCGAAAGACGGTGCTCTTTTGACAGTATAGTGTCCCCGTCACTATACTGGGGCATTAGGACCCACACAGACCACAGGGTGAGCACCCCCTGCTGGCCTCACTAACACCTCTACCAACAGCAACCTAGTTTTCCCAGGAGGTCTCCCATCCAGGTACTGACCAGGCTCAACCCTGCTTAGCTTCCGTGGGCAACCAGTCTTGGGCTGCAGGGTGATATGGCTGTTATCACTGTACTTGTAGCCCCTCACTGCCATAGTAATCCTTACTGCTTCCAATGTCTGTGTTCCAGTACATGCCCTCCTCGACTCTGGGTCAGCCGGGAATTTCATCTCCGGGAGCCTCTGCCGCCAGCTTAATCTCCCGACCACAGCAACCAAGACCACCTACCAAGTTTAGTCGATAACAGGGAAACCCCTCAATCAAAGACACTTCAAGTACAGTGTGGGTCCCATCCACCTTCAAGTCGGTCAGTTGCATGAGGAATCCATCCATCTCCTGGTTCTGGAGGGATCCACCGCTGAGATCATTCTAGGGCGCCCTTGGTTCTTGCAACATGATCCCGTCATCTCATGGAGTACTGGTGAGGTTCTGAAGTGGGGCAGCAAATGCTTTCCTGACTGTTTCCCTCACCTTCCCCGACCATCGACACGTCACCCCCGGACGCTGGCTATCAACTCGACGTCCATCAAGAGCCCACAGGAGAAACAGTCAGTTGATTTTCCAACCTGCTACGCCCCTTTCAGTGACGTCTTCTGCCCGAAGAGAGCCTCCCAGTTACCTCCACACCAGCCATGGGACTGTGCCATAGATCTGTTACCGGGTGAGTCAGTGCCCCGTGAAAGGATTTATCCACTTTCAATCCCAGAACAGAAGGCCATGGAGGAGTATATTGAAGAGGCTCTGCAACAAGGTTACATCCGCCCTTCAACGTCCCCTGCTGCTTCGAGTTTTTTTTTCATGGCCAAGAAGGACGGAGGCTTGCAGCCTTGTATCGATTACCGGGCACTCAACAAAATCACAGTCAAGTTCCGTTATCCTCTTCCTCTCGTCCCAGCGGCACTCGAATATCTCCGCGGAGCCACCGTCTTCTCCAAGTTGGACCTCCGCAGCGCGTATAACCTCCTACCTCAGGGGTAGGAGCGGTCTTATCTCAGCAGCAGGGGACTCCAGCCAAACTCCACACCATTTACCATCAGGCATTTACCTCCCGCTGCCCGTTCCCAACGGACCCTGGTCACACATAGGAGTAGATTTCATTACTGATCTACCGACCTCTGATGATAATACTTGCATCCTCGTCGTCATTGATCGATTCTCCAAATCCTGTCGACTGTTACCCCTCAAGGGTCTACCCACAGCCATGGAGACGGCTATGCTAATGTTTAATAATATCTTCCGTTACTATGGGATCCCTGAAGACATTGTCTCTGATCGGGGACCACAGTTTATCTCCAAGGTATGGAAGGCCTATTTCACTCTCCTAGATGTGACCGTGAGCCTTTCGTCAGGAGACCACCCCCAGTCGAACGGGCAGATGAAGAGGAAGATCCAGGAATTTGGGCGCTTCCTCCGAAACTTCTGCCATGGTCACCAGAACTCTTGGAACCAGTACCTAGGCTGGGCCGAGTACACACAGAACTCTCTTCGCCAGTCCTCCACTGGACTCACTCCCTTCCAGTGCGTACTTGGTTACCAGCCTCCTCTATTCCCCTGGTCTGGAGAACCATCCGATGTCCCATCCGTCGACTACTGGTTCCGAGAGAGCGAGAGAGTCTGCGAGAGAGCGAGAGAGCGCTCACCTTCAACTACAGCGGGCAGTGCGCAGGCGCAAAATGACAGCAGACCTTCGAAGATCCGAAGCGCCTACTTACCAACCTGGACAGAATGTCTGGCTGTCAACAAGGGACATCCGAATGCATCTGCCCTGCAAGAAGTTAAGTCCCAGATACGTTGGCCCCTTCACCATCACCAAACCGATCAACCCGGTAACTTACCAGTTGCAACTTCCTCCTCAGTACAGAATTCATCCTTCCTTCCATGTATCATTACTCAAGCCTTACCACTCTCCTGTTTCTCACTCCACAGAGCCTGGCCCGACAGAGGAACCCCCTCTTCCTTTGATTCTGGAGGACTGCGACATCTACAAGGTCAACGAGATCTTGGACTCCCGGCGCCATGGTGGTCAGCTGGAATATCTAGTGGACTGGGAAGGATATGGCCCAGAAGAACGGTCTTGGGTTCCCAGAAACTACATCCTAGATCCCGCACTTTTTGAGGAGTTCCATTCAACCCGTCCTGACCGACCTGCCCACCGAGGAAGAGGTAGATCACCACAGCGTCAGGGTCCTTGGCCCTCAGAAGCGGGCCGTGGAGGAAGGGATATTGTCACGGATCAGCCAGACTCATTCACCTCCCAATCACAACGCACTCCATCACCTGAGTATTAATTGCATGCACCTGCACATCATCAGCACCCTCATCAGCCAGCATACAAAAGCACACACCTCACACCAGTTCAATGTCCGATTTCATTTCTTTCGAAGTGGACTGATGATACTACAGCTAGTTACCTGTTTACTTACCTTGATATCCTACTTACCTTCTGTCTCATCTCCAGCGTGTTCCTTCCAGCCCTACTCCATCGTCTGTGTTTCCCAGGATCTCCACGTGTCTCCGTCGTCCAGGATTGAGAGGTGTGTGTGCAACGTTCCCCGTATCCACAAGTTCCTGTGAGAGCAAGAGAACTTCCATTATCACCCTCATCATACTACTGTGCCTGTTCTTTGAACTTATTACTCACCTCTATCAGCTACCTGCTGACTCCACCGATTTCAATAAAACTCACCTGTTGTATTCTAACCATCTGTCTGAGTCTGTTTCCCTAACACTCGCAGTGCTATATTATTTCAACCATGTCTTCAGTAAAGAAGAAGAATATTTTAATTTTATATTATAATATATTCCCTTATATAAAGGAATATAAGGACGGAAAAGTCAAACTATTATTTTCAAAATTAGTGAAATCTCACAGTATAACAGGGTAGAAGAGAGAGTGCATTTTTAAAATATATATATATTAATAATAATAAAGTAAAATATTCTACATTGTGCAACTGACCGTGAAAGCATAATTATTTTCAATGAAAGCAAATATTATGTCACCATTAGTTATGGTCAAAATTCTTGTGCTTTGGGTCAAGAATGTTTCTAATAACTGGGCTGAACTATTGAATTGATAGTGATAAAGACCATTACCTATCTCTCTACAACTAACTAAGATAACTAAGAAAAAAAAAAAGTAATAATAAAAAATAAATAAATAATAATAATAATAATTTCTTTAAATAAGATGTTGGAAAGATCAAACCATCATTTTCAAAAGCAGAAAAATGTCACAGTATAACAGGGTTGAAAGGAAGGTGCATTTCTTATAAATGTAAAGCATAAAACTGGCTGTGAAAGCATAATTGTTTTTACAATAAAAGCAAGTATCATGACATGAGTTACAGTCAAAATTGTTGTGATTTGTGTCAAAATTCTTTCAATAACAGGGTTGAACTATTGAAGTGATAAGTATAAAGAGCATTACTTACCTCTGTACCGCTAACTAAGTGGTTAAAAAATCCCTTAAATATGATAACAGAAAGATCAAACCATATTTTTTTCATAAGGAAATGTCACAATATAACAGGGTTGAAGAGAAAGTGCATTTCTCAGAAAATGTGATTTACGTGTGAAGCATTAAAAAAAAGCAAATATAAAAGTAAGCAATAGAGGCTTATGATTTGGTGATATTAAAATAAAATAAAATAAAATAAAATAAAATAAAATAAAAATTTTGAATGAATTAATTTACTTTACATAATATTTATTAAATTAAATATTTCAAATAAAATAGGTTCAGTAACCTGGTAATTATATCGCAGACACAGGTGTTCAGAACCGAGAAACACGGGAAACAGGTACACAGGGTGGTTAGGTCCTGAGACTTAAGGTGTGTGTTTTTCAGTTATACTGAAGTCAGATGGCTCTCTAACCACTTGCGATTCATTCAACACACACAGAAGGATAGGGACACTGAGTGAAAAGGAGCCTTGTGGATCATGATATATGTTGCATCTGTAAGGGTAAAGAACACACACACACATCAGCTTTCATTTCCTGAGCTAGGCTGAGTCCAGATGAAGTGCTGTCATACTCTCTCTCTCTGATGGAGTGTTTTATTAAGTCACTGTCTGATATGTGCTCTGTACTGGCTCTACTGTGCGGGTCAGTATATTGTCCAGACAGCGATGTTACTGTAAGACTGATGTGCAGAATATTTCACTGTTATGGTCTTTTATTGTCATCCATTTGTTAAAGTGACTGCCCATGGGATAATGCATCTGTCTATATCCATCCACACAGACCTCCAATATTGCTTGACTTATGTTCAACATTTGTAGTAGCTTTCAGTAACTAACTTAAACACATAAAAATATAAAACTGTAATTTTGTGTTTACGGTCTTGACCAAGTTGGTGACCTCAAGGAATCTATGCAGCTATGAAAAGTGCAGTTTTTTGGTTTTCTCTCTTTAAATTATACTATTTCTTAAAACATTTCACAAAATGGTAGTGTTTGTTCTTTTAATTTATTCTAAAAGGTTATATTTTGGTAAATTTAAAATTAATTATACAGTTACAGTTGGAAAACTTAGTGGTGGTGACGCTGAAGTCATGCAACCATTGTGTAGTTCATTTATAGCCTACATTTAGCATTTTAATTCTGTTGATTGTATTTAGGCTTCAAAATTCATAAAACTTCTTTAGATTATCATGATGATCAACCAAATGCATAAGAATAATAAATTGTATTGATAACAGAGCTAATTTTGCAAACTTACTTCTAGGTTTGCCAGCAAAATATGTAATCCCTGCAATGCTCATTGGCTCAGTTTCTGCACAAGAAAGCACACCTCACAATTCTTTCATAAAATGTAAAAATCTACATGTTATAGGTCCAGGGTTGGGAAAGTTACTTTTAAAAGTAATGCATTACAATATTTCTGTTAGAGAAGCAGACTCAGACAGATGGTTAGAATACAACAGGTGAGTTTTATTGAAATCGGTGGAGTCAGTGGGTAGCTGATGGAGGTGAGTAATAAGTTCAATGAACAGGCACAGTAGTATGATGAGGGTGATAATGGAAGTTCTCTTGCTCTCACAGGAACTCGTGGATACGGGGGAACAGAGCACACACACCTCTCAATCCTGGACGACGGAGACACACTCGTGGAGATCCTGGGAAACACAGATGATGGAGTAGGGCTGGAAGGAACACGCTGGAGATGAGACAGAAGATAAGTAGGATATCAAGGTAAGTAAACAGGTAACTAGCTGTAGTAGCATCAGTCCACTTCGAATGAAACGAGATCGGACATTGAACTGGTGTGAGGTGTGTGCTTTTATATGCTGGTTGATGAGGGTGCTGATGATGTGCAGGTGCATGCAATTAATACTCAGGTGATGGAGTGCGTTGTGATTGGGAGGTGAATGAGCCTGGCTGATCCGTGACAGTACCCCCTCCTCCACGGCCCGCTCCTGAGGGCCAAGGACCCCGATATCGTGGTGATCTACCTCTTCTTCGGTGGGCAGGTCAGTCAGGATGGGTTGAATGGAACTCTTGCAGAAGTGTTGGGTCCAGGATGTCGTTTCTGGGAACCCAAGACCATTCTTCCGGGCCATATCCTTCCCAGTCCACTAGATATTCCAGCTGACCACCACGGCGCCGGGAGTCCAAGATCTCGCTGACCTTGTAGATGGCACCACCCTCCAGAATCAAAGGAAGAGGGGGTTCCTCTGTCGGGCCAGGCTCTGTGGAGTGAGAAACAGGAGAGTGGTAAGGCTTGAGTAATGAAACATGGAAGGAAGGATGAATTCTGTACTGAGGAGGGAGTTGCTACTGGTAGGTGACTGGGTTGATCTGTTTGGTGATGGTGAAGGGGCCAACGTTTCTGGGACTTAACTTCTTGCAGGGCAGGCACATTCGGATGTCCCTTGTTGAAAGCCAGACCTTCTGTCCAGGTTGGTAAGTAGGAGCTTCGGATCTTCGAAGGTCTGCTGTCATTTTACGCCTGAGCACTGCCCGCTGTAGTTGATGGTGAGCGGCGTCCCAGACTCTCTCACTCTCGGAACCAGTAGTCGACGGATGGGACATCGGATAGTTCTCCAGACCAGGGGAATAGAGGAGGCTGGTAACGGAGTACGCACTGGAAGGGAGTGAGTCCAGTGGAGGACTGGCGAAGAGAGTTCTATGCGTACTCGGCCCAGCCTAGGAACTGGTTCCAAGAGTTCTGGTGACCATGGTTCGAAGGAAGCACCCAACATCCTGGATCTTCCTCTCCGTCTGCCCGTTCGACTGGGGGTGGTATCCTGATGAAAGGCTCACGGTCACACCTAGGAGAGTGAAAAAGGCCTTCCATACCTTGGAGATAAACTGCGGTCCCCAATCAGAGACAATGTCTTCGGGGATCCCATAGTAACGGAAGATATTATTAAACATTAGCGTAGCCGTCTCCATGGCTGTGGGTAGACCCTTGAGGGGTAACAGTCGACAGGATTTGGAGAATCGATCAATGATGACGAGGATGCAGGTATTACCATCAGAGGTCGGTAGATCAGTAATGAAATCTACTCCTATGTGTGACCAGGGTCCGTTGGGAACGGGCAGCGGGAGGAGTTTGCCTGATGGTAAATGGCGTGGGCTCTTGGAAACGGCACAGTCCGAGCAGCCTTGCACGAACCTTCTCACATCCCTGGCCATATTGGGCCACCAGAAGCGATCCTTCAGCAGCGAGAGAGTGCTGTTGGCCAGGGTGGCCAGTGCCCAGAAATGTGTGCACAGAGTGAATGAGTGGAGTGCGTCGTGCTCTGGTGATGTATTGCAAACTAGGTGGGCAGCCCGGCAGAGTAGGTGTGGAGACATTGGAGGAGGTGTCAAACTCGGGATTCCACTGGATGGGGCTGATGATAATTTCCTTTGGAATTATGGTTTCTGGTTCCTCACAGACCTCTTCAAGTAGGTTCTTGTGGTCTGTGAGGACGATGAATGGATTTTGCGCACCCTCCAACCAATGCTTCCATTCCTCTAAAGCCAGTTTGATGGCTAGAAGTTCCCTGTTGCCGATGTCGTAGTTCATCTCCGCCGGGCTGAGTTTGCGTGAGAAGAAGGCGCATGGATGGAGTTTGGCTGGAGTCCCCTGCTGCTGAGATAAGACCGCTCCTACCCCTGAGGTAGAAGCATCTACCTCTACTAGGAAGGGCTGAGAGGATGGATGAGGTGCGGAGCGCAGGTGAAGGCATCCTTGAGAGTTTTGAAAGCTTCAGTGGCAGCAGGTGTCCAGCACAGAGACTTGGGCTTGTTCTTCAGGAGGTTGGGGAGTGGGCTGGTGATGATGTTGTAGTCATGAATGAATCGTCTGTAGAAGTTTGAGAATCCTTAAAAGCGTTGGAGTTCCTTGATGGTGGAAGGAGTGGGCCAGGTCTTGCTGGCTTCCACCTTCCTCTCGTCCATCTGGATGCCACCGCTGTCAATGTTGTATCCAAGGAACTGCACTGAGGGTTGATGGAAGGAGCATTTTTCGGCCTTGAGAAACAGATGGAATTCCTTCAGGCATTTCAGGACCTCCACAACATGGTGGCGATGTTCGGCCATGCTCCGGGAGTAGATGAGAATTGTCATCAATGTAGACGAGGACGAATCGATGGAGATACTCCCGGAGAACCTCATGCATGAAATCCTGGAATACGGAGAGGGTATTTACTAATCCATACGGCATCACCCGATAGTCGTAGTGGCCAGTAGGGGTAACGAAGGCGGTCTTCCACTCGTCCCCCTCGCGTATCCGGATGAGGTTATACGCGCTGCGGAGGTCCAACTTGGAGAAAACGGTGGCTCCACGGAGATGTTCGAGTGCTGCTGCGACGAGAGGAAGAGGATAACGGAACTTGACTGTGATTTTGTTGAGTGCCCGGTAATCGATACAAGGCCGCAAGCCTCTGTCCTTCTTGGCCATGAAGACAAAACTCGAAGCAGCAGGGGACGTTGAAGGGTGGATATAACCTTGTTGCAGAGCCTCTTCGATATACTCCTCCATGGCCTTCTGTTCTGTGAGTGAAAGTGGATAAATCCTTCCACGGGGCACTGACTCACCCGGTAACAGATCTATGGCACAGTCCCATGGCTGGTGTGGAGGTAACTGGGAGGCTCTCTTCAGGCAGAAGACGTCACTGAAGGGGGCGTAGCAGGTTGGAATGTCAACTGATTGTTTCTCCCGTGGGCTCTCAATGAGCCAGCGTCCGGGGGTGATGTGTCGATGGTCGGGGAAGGTGAGGGAAACAGTCAGGAAAGCATTTGCTGCCCCACTTCAGAACCTCACCAGTACTCCATGAGATGACGGGATCATGTTGCATAAACCAAGGGCGCCCTAGAATGATCTCAGCGGTGGATCCCTCCAGAACCAGGAGATGGATGGATTCCTCATGCAACTGACCGACTTGAAGGTGGATGGGACCCTCACTGTACTTGACGTGTCTTTGATTGAGAGGATTCCCCGTTATCGACTGAACTTGGTAGGTGGTCTTGCTGTGGTTGGGAGATTAAGCTGGCGGCAGAGGATCCCGGAGATGAAATTCCCGACTGACCCGGAGTCGAGGAGGGCATGTACTGGAACACAGACATTGGAGGCAGTAAGGATTACTACGGCAGTGAGGGGCTGCATATAGGCCACAACTGGCTTTATAACACTATAATAGGTCGAGGAGGACGAAGTGGGCATTTGGAGATTACATGCCATCTAGCACCGCAGTACAAACACAGGCCTTGGGTCAGCCATCTCTGCCGCTCGGTGGAAGAAAGGCGGGTTAGGTCAATTTGCATGGGTTCGTGGCCTGGTTCTGGAGAGCTGAGAGTTGCTGGGTGGCGAAGGAGTGAAGAGCTAGGAGAATTTTGGGGATTCCGTAAAACAAGATTGCATACAGTTAGCACACCTAATGGAGAGTTGGAGGAATCTCTCCAAACCATAGGAATCGTCGTATGCCGAGAGCTGCAGCCGCACTCTTGGCTCCAATCCCTGCCGATAGGTGGTGAGGAGCGAGCGCTCATTCCAGCCACTGGCCGCTGCAAGGGTTCTGAATTTGAGAGCATAATCAGTTATTGACAGAGATCCTTGACGGAGATGATACAGTTGCTCTCCAACGGATGAATCACCGGCAGGCCAGCCAAAAACTTCTCTGAAATGCTCAATAAAACTGTTAACAGATTGGGTCACAGTACCGGATTGGGTCCAGATATTCTCGGCCCACTGGAGCGCTCGTCCTGTCAACAGGGAAAGGATGAAGGCTATCCTAGCTCAGTCTGTGGTGTAAAGATGTGGCTGCATTTCCAGAGCTAACAAGCATTGCAAGAGAAATCCTTTGCACTCCTTCGCCACACCAGAGAAGGGCGCCGGTTTGGCCATGGGACTGGAAATCACTGACGGTGAAGAAGAGGTGGTGTTGGTGATGTTTGTGACGGGAGGTACCGGAGCTGTTGTGGGGATGAGGAGAACTCGCCGAAGATTGACCACAAGTTCCTGGAATGGATCGGGCTGACTCATCCTGCCGTATCCCTCGGTTTTGGTCCGATTTTCTGTTAGAGAAGCAGACTCAGACAGATGGTTAGAATACAACAGGTGAGTTTTATTGAAATCGGTGGAGTCAGCGGGTAGCTGATGGAGGTGAGAAATAAGTTCAATGAACAGGCACAGTAGTATGATGAGGGTGATAATGGAAGTTCTCTTGCTCTCACAGGAACTCGTGGATACGGGGAACGGAGCACACACCTCACAATCCTGGACGACGGAGACACACTCGTGGAGATCCTGGGAAACACAGACGATGGAGTAGATCTGGAAGGCACACACTGGAGATGAGACAGAAGGTAAGTAGAATATCAAGGTAAGTAAACAGGTAACTAGCTGTAGTAGCATCAGTCCACTTCGAATGAAACGAGATCGGACATTGAACTGGTGTGAGGTGTGTGCTTTTATATGCTGGCTGATGAGGGTGCTGATGATGTGCAGGTGCGTGCAATTATTACTCAGGTGAAGGAGTGCATTGTGATTGGGAGGTGAATGAGCCTGGCTGATCCGTGACAATTACCTTACTCCATAAAAAAAGTAACTAATTGTGTTACTTAGTTACTTTGTATGGAAAGTAATGCATTACATTACTATTGCATTTCTTTTTGTCACCTGAGCTGGGCTTGCTTATTTGTTATTTAATAACAAAAAACCCAAAGGTTTTATATTTGTGAACTGTAAAGTCCCACTTAGGGCCAGTTTTACTAACAGCTTGCGCCAGCGCAAACTGTCTTTTGCCGTTAAAATAATACTGTCAAGATTTACTAAAGTCGCGCAGTGAAGAATAAGTGCAGAAAAGCTTTGGACAGGTTATTTTTGCGCCTGACCTTAATGAATATGCATTTGTAGGAGTTTCCCTTTCAGACGTAAAATTTATGGGAGGAGAGTATTAAAATGAATCACGCAACGAGATTTACTAACGTTTGCACACGTCAAATTACTGGTATTTGCGCCATTATTTAATGGCCAAAAAAAGCATGTCTTAAACTATTTTGCACTTGAAATGGCTGCAATTATTGTTGCTAGGAGGATGCACCGCAGAGAAGAGAGAGCTCGTGTAGAAGGGAGAGGATTTTTTCCACACGCATTTGGAATGCCAGAAGAACACATTATCCGAAAACATCGTAAGCCAAGTTTTTTTTTTTTTTTTAATTTGCTTCGGGAAATAAAAGATGACTTGGAACCCTCAACTAAGAGGACTCATGCAATACCAGGTCTATCAAAACTTCTTGCAACCCTTCATTTGGCCTCCGGTTCTTTTCAACGTACTGTGGCTTCTTTATTCTTTATTTGCAACTACTCTAATTTCCGCTGCACTTGGTACATATCGATATGTAAATGAGATGTTGCGTCTGTTTCTTTAGTTTGCACATTGTTAGTAAATCACCCACAGAAATTTCCACGCCCATCTGCGCTGTTTTGTAAAACTGGCCTGTTTAGTAAAACTGGCCCTTAAAGTGTAATTTATAAGCCTCAGTCTGAAGGAAGTGCCTCTGCACATCAATACCGAGAGATGACAGTGAATAAATGGGGAAAAAAGTAACTTGCGTTATTTATTTGAAAAGTGCTCAGACATTTTGTTGTAAATTTAAAAGTAATGTGTTACTTTACTAGTTACTTGAAAAAAGTAATCTGATTACATAACTCATGTTACATGTAATGCTTTACCACCAAAACTGGTTAGGTCTGATGTAACAATGTATCTATTATTTATTTTCAGTTTTTTTATTTAAAAACGTGATTACGATGGATGAGATACAGTATGTCAGATAAAACTACAAAACAGAAGATGCCATAACATGTAACACAGTAAAAACAAAAAGGTGTTGTGAGAAAGCCATGAGATGTGCAGCTGATGATAACGATGTAGATGTGTGTGTAAATGATAGTGGTATAGAAAGTGTATTAGTGGTTTACATGTTGTATAGTGATGTGAATACACAGTGTAAAGATAAAAATGAGAATCAGCATCTGTGTTCTATATAGGCTGGAAATCTGTTGGCTCAGCTCTTTGGTGTGATCTGTACACATGGGTATTGAGCTCGCTGTAGAGGAGAGCGATGTCATGCACTGATAGATGTCATATGTTTGAAAAAACCCTGCTACGGCTCTCTGATGGCTCACCATTTTTTCACTTGAATGCATTATTATCAAACAATGATGTCATTGGGATTTTAAGTATATCTTCATATGAATTTTACATGCAAATATTGTAAAACATCCAAGCTCAATGACACAGCAAAATACACAAAATGAAGATATCAATAAAAACAAATTGTGTTAAGAATCAAGAAACAAAATTCATAATGTGGTAATTCATTTTAATGCAATTGTCACATTATACATCCAGATTTATTCTCTGATGTTGAAGCATTAGATTAATTAACAGAAATTCTGCAATTTAGTTTTAGTTGCAAAATAAAAAATAAATAAATAAATAATAAAAAAAACAGATCTCTCATGAATCTTTGGTTCACTGAAGATTTATTATATTATATGCTTTCCCACTAAATAGTTTAATAGTAAAGCACCTCACATATTCAGAGTAAAGAGGGGAAGCAGATGCAGATAATGCTCTGTGGACTGTTTCCAACCTTGATGATTCATGAATCTAGAGTTTTAATTACTGTATAATTCGCTTATAAGCAAATTTAACACAACAGTAAAAGCAGGTTTAATTATGAGCTCACACAAATATCTACCTCCACTGCCACAGGCTGCTTTAATACTCACTGAGAGAGGCTTAAGAAAAATCCCAGCAGTAAATATAAATTCTCAACATGTTTTTAATGCCTGTGGCTGTTGTATGATTTTCTTATTAATGACATGTGTGGGATTTGAATCTCTTTATCACAGGAACATAGCAAAATAAACTAAGCCTAAGAAAACCACAGTAAAGTTTTTGAAGGAATTACTATAATTAAATGCTCATAAAATGCAAAATGTGCTGGAGAAACAGTCATGTGTGTATCTCTCTGTGTGTGTGTGTGCGTGTGTGCGTGTGTGTGTGTGTGTGTGTAACACCTTATTAAAACCAGTTCAGTATAATACCTTTTATAAGGTACTATATTTACTCTAATTTTTAATTGTGTTACAGTGTATGTTCTATTTTTATGATATTTATTGTGAGATGCTTTACGTGGTATTATTGTTTATTCGTTTTTATTATTATCTGAAAGATGTTTTTTGTTGCTGTACATCACCATCCAAGATACATTTCACTTTGAGCTCTGATTTACCCTGAAAACAATTTTGCTGATAAAAACGCTTGCTATCATCCACATTTGTTGCTTTGGATAAAAGTGATCAGTGTGTAACTTGTAATAGACATAGTAGAACAACAAAACTGAAAAAGGACAGACTGAAAAGTCATAAGACAGAGAGCCTCTTTTAGCTCCATACAGATGAAGTCCATTTGGCTGATTTGATCCTGTGGTGTGCTTTGATGTGTGTGTCCTGGTCTTCCTCATTTGCTCCTCATAAGGACAGGCTAATTTCCTTTCATGTGAGTGACTGTAATCTGTCACATTTAGACACACACATGCACACTGAGTGAGTACTGATAGATGGCCTTTAAGCTCAGTGTTACAGACAAAGGCAAGGCACTGTGTGTGAGTTTGTATGGGAGAGTAACAATTTCATTAGTGGTACTTTCTAAGGCAGACACCACTATTATTATTGCTCATACTAAAGCTGAAAGTATGTTTCAGTTTCCATTTTCCAGAAATATAGTCATCAGAAGAGTCTGCATTGACTGTGTGGCTGCAGCACACATTTTCTAGCCGCATTCATATACGTATCTGAATTTGACGTCTGCGCATGAGCATGTGATGTGTCCATATTCACAATTGGGTCATTGTTTTAACAACTACTCAAAGAAGAAGACAGAAAATGTTAATAAATATCAAACACATATGTGGAATCAGCACCAGTGGCTATGAAGGTACACTACTGTTCAAAGGTTTGGGTTTGATTTTTAATTTTTTTTTTTTTTAAATAAGTTGGAAGCTGGAAATTCAGAGTTCCCAGTGGGAACTTTTAACAGGAACACCCCCTCAAGTCAGAATTCCAATTCGGAACCTCGAATCCAAAATGGCTTCTTAGTGCATCATCATTTATACCATTTTTTGGTCACACTTTATATTAAGTGGCCTTAACTACTATGTACTTACTTTTAAAATAATCATTTGATACAGTGCACTTATTTTGTACATGCTCGTTTTTACATTGTACTTATATTTTAAAGAATACCTCCATGTAATTACATCTGTAATTAATTTCTGTAATTACATTTGGTCACACTTTAATTTAAGGTCCAATTCTCGCTGTTAACAAACCATTAACTACAACTTTTGCCTCAATAAACTCCTAATTTTCTGCTTATTAATAGTTAGTAAGGTAGTTGTTAAGTTTAGGTATTGGGTAGGATTAGGGATGTAGAATATGGTCATGCAGAATATGTGCTTTATAAGTACTAATAAACAGCCAATATGTTAATAATAGGCATGTAAATAAGCAACTAGTTAACAGTGAGAATAGTCCCTAAAGTGTTACCTTACATTTATAGTTACACTGTTGACCCATCCCTTACACCTTAATCCACCCTTAAACCTACCCAGACCACCAAACCTGTCCCTAACCTTACCCCTATCCCACAAAAGTGTTTTGCAATATAATATGAACAAAATAAATACATTGTACTTATTTTTTCATGTAAGTACATAGTAGTTAAGGCCACCTAATATAAGTGGGACACCATTTTTTAATGTTTTTTTATAGACAAGTATTGCTAACAATTGACACGTCCATCTTGGTTTTCCAGCTTGTGTACTGGAACGTGGTCAACTCAGGTGACACAATTCCCAGCTCCAACTTTTGAGGTAAAATGAAATTCCCAGCTCCAACTCTAATCAAACACACCTGAACAAGCTAATCAAGGTCTTCAGAATTACTAGAAAGTTAAAACAGGTGAGTTTGATCAAGGTTTGAGCTAAACCTGCAGGAAAGTTGACTTCGATGGTCAGAGTGGAGAATCCATGAGTTTGACATCATGATGAAAATAAACAATGCGGCATTAAAATGCTTACAGTTCAAACACCCAACAATGCACAATACATATATATATGTATGTAAAGCCTTGTTTACAAGTGGTATTAAGGTGAGATTGTGTTGATGCATTCATGAAAATGAGTTTGTCCTCTTTCGGCCACTTCCAGAGGTAGTTGAAAACCCATTTGAGTTGATAGCCTTGACGCTCATGTGGTCAAATGCATTCAACCAGCCACAAAAGACCACCTATTCGCGTCTGCTGACCTAACACATGAGCATTAAGGGATGCGTTTTGAGAAAGTGCACTAAAACAACCGATTCCAACTTCACTTTGTTGTGTCAAAACACACTGATTACGATTGAAATCACCGTTACCATTCACATCCTTTCCATTCGCCCTCTTTCACTCCTGAGAAAATGGTGTAGAGTGTGACGAAATAAGACTAAATCCAAACACAAGTGTTAACAAGAGATGCATTTAAAATGCACAGTAAGACCAGGTGTAAATGGTAATACATCTCAGCTGACCACTTGTGCCCGGATCACTGAAAACGCATCCTAATAACAGCTGTAAACACGGCCCTAGAACAACAACAGAACGACTATGAACACCCACTCCTAATGCACACGCTCATAGTGTCTTTCTCTCAGTGGTGGGCCTCGTCCTAACGACTGTTTCTCTTTCAGTAAGTCTGCAGCCCGCAGGCTCCTGAAACGCTTCATTATTCTCTTCTCTTCTATTTCCTGTTATTGATACACTCTAGATTTCTCCGCTCCATTGATCCCATGCAGCTTTCAGATTAAATGAAACAACAGTGTGTGATGAGAACAAACTGAGAGCTGCCTGAGGACTAAATCAACACGATCAAACCATCTATTCTAATCTATAAATAAAATGACGAGGACTTAGGCAAGAAGTTGATTTAGAGTACATCTGCCAATACCGAGAGAAAAAAGCGACTCTGGACCACGCATATCTTCTGGATTACACTGCATTTTGATGTGGTCCTTGGCAGTCATTCCCAGTCCATTTGGAGGGATGGCATCAACATTAGCCATTAGTCGTGCCCCATGGCAGGACAACAGAAACACCATTTTCAGAATGAGCGTCTCGCGGCCACTCGGCTCTGTTCCTTCATAATGAGGATTCAGAGGTTTAGGTTAATGAAGGCCTGGACTGGCAAGACTGAAGCCCTGAAGCTCAGCACTGCTGTTTAAAAATCTGCTCACACGAATGGAGAACTCATTCGCAAAATAGTATCACTAGCAACATTCCATGACAAAACTAGAGAGTTTATGATATCAGCTAAGCTGTCTACACTGAAAGTCTGCAACTTGTTGAATGTTGTGTGGCTTGATCTCATTAAGTAAGTTTATAAGCATTAATGACTAAATAACTCTCAGATTCAAAGCATTTACATGCTTAATTTTTTCCTGACGATTGGAATATTTCAGGTCTACACCACCCCTTCCTATTCGATTGAATTTTCCGTAACACTTTAGTACAGGGACCAATTCTCACTATTAACTAGTTGCTTATTAGCATGCCTATTATTAACATATTGGTTGTTTATTAGTAGTTATAAAGCACATACTCTGCACGACTGTATTCTATATCCTACCCAATACCTAAACTTAACAACTACCTTAATAAGTATTAATAAGCAGCAAATTAGGAGTTTATTGAGGCAATAGCTCATGGCTTTTTAATAGAGAAAATTGGACCTTAAAATAAAGTGTGACCGAATTTTTATTTGGATCAGTTGAGCCATTAGACTGATTATAAACCAATTATTTTGGTGGATGTAAACGTAGCTAGTGTAGCATACTATTTCCCACTTGCGTTTATCATGTCCAGCAAGGCTAATCATTAAGGCCCTGTTTATACCTGGTATTAATATGCATTTTTGTCATTCTGATCACAAGTGGACAATGCTAAATACAGGTGTAAACAGTGTCTGAAACATTTGAAGTTTTTTCACTTTTGACCAGTTCCAGAGGTAGTTGAAAAGCCTTGTTCAGTCCAAATCCGATTATTTGCCCACCGATTCACACATGTAGTGTTTACGAAAGAGGCGAACGCGCAGGTCTACACAGAAACCAAGCGATAATAATGGCTCTGAATACAACAAGATGCTGTGCAGTGCCAAGTTGTGGAAACACAGTCTTTGCATTACTTTCCTTCTGATCCCAACGTTAGGAAAGAGTGACTGAACTTTATTTCTAATTTTAAGTTCCAGACCACGTCAGTAAGAACTTGATCCTTTGTTCAATTCATTTTAACGCAGATTTGTTTACAAACGTGACACAATTTGACGTGGGATTTTCAGAAAGATTGAAACTAAAAGACAATGCTGTGCTGACTATATTGGATCTAACAGTAATGTCGCAACTCACTAAGTGTAAGTAACTATGTTCATTACGTGATCACGTGATTGTCTGTTATTAAAGCAATAAGCCCTGTGAAGCCGTGGTTTACAGTGAATTTATAACATCTAAGGGGCATTTTTAGGCACGACCCCCTTAGCTGTTATAAATTCACTGTAAACCACAGCTTCATGGGGCTTATTGCTTTTATAAAACAGTTATTCCATATATGTAGTAAGGTTTCACTAAATAAAACAGAGCAAATAAAATGTAATGATATTAATAAAAAAACATTATTCTTCCACCAAACAATGTAGTTCCTCAGAAACAGTTGTGGCTGCAACAAAGTGGTTGCCAAAGCACAAAGTAAACAAAGGTGTATGTTTGTAGAGTAATTTACAATGTCTTCAAACGCGGCTCAACCAATCAGAATCAAGGACCGGAACTATCCGTTTTATAATACAGATTGTTTGATATGTAATGAGTTATTTATGCGTTTTTAACCTAAATCACATCAGTGTCCATCTATGAAAGACGTACGCTGTCAAACATACACAACTATTAGCCAATCAAAGCAGTGGGCGTTTACTTCTGAGTCTACAATCCTCCACGCCTATTCAAACAGAGCGTTCTGATGAAGGGGGTTAAAAACAGGACACAAAATAGACTATTACTTCTAAATTATGATGTTTTTTGATGTAAAAATCTTGAAAGCATTATAAGTGGACCTTAGAGAACAGTACAAAATAAAAAACAAAGACAGTTCATGACCCCTTTAATAATTATGATCAGATTCCAACCAGATTCATAAGTAAATTGCGAGAGCTTATTTCACAATATTAGATCATAAGATCAAAATACCCCATACATACACCCACTCATAGACACTTCTCTCAGAAAGTGGTTGAAAGTGGACAAAACAGCAGGAGTAAATGGGAATGTATTTCCCTCATCTACTTGTGATCCTATTGATCAAAGCACATCTTAATACCAGGTGTAAACAGGGCCTGAGACAAAACATTACATTGGTGGGATTCTTCTTCCACAGTCCCTGTGAGTCGACTACAGCATAGGGGACCTTAGTGGGCCCCCCTCAACACTGAGACTTGGGTAGGCTAATATTTCCAGTTGTTCTCCACCAGACGATGGCTCTGGTGTGGAGTAAGCACATTTTCTGTGTGCTTGGAATTTCTGGATGATCGACTGCATCGCCAGAATCTGCAGTATAAAACAGAGTACATTGCATGGAATTTTGTGTCCCACAATGCATTGTGCTCAATTTGACCTTCCATTTCCAGTATGATGAATGAACTGGAACTAATATCAACATATCAATGAAAAATCAACTATTTTTCCTTCTTCTCTGATCCCTTGTGAAGTAAAACTTAAAGGGATAGTTCACCAAACAATGAAAATTCTGTCATTAATTACTCACTCTCGTGTCGTTCCAAACCCGTAAGACCTTTGTTGATATTCAGAATACAAATGAAAATATTTTTGATGAAATTCCTCCATAGACAGCAAAGCAACTACCACATTCAAGACCCAGAAAGGTAGAAAGGACATCATTAAAATAGCCCATGTGACATCAGTGGTTCAACTGCAATTTTATGAAGCTATGAGTTTACTTTTTGTGTCCAAAGACAACAACAACTTTATTCAACAATGAAAATAGATGAAAATAGATTCTAAAATTCAACTAATTGCATTTAATATAAATTTAAACGCCATTTTCATTTAATCACAATTAACATTACCATTGACATTAATAAATAACATTAACAAATGTTTTATTTCTATAATAAGTACTATGGTAACACTTTATTTTAGGGTATCTTAATTAGTTGCTTATTAGCATGCATATTACTAGAATATTAGCCATTTATTAGTACTAATTAAGCACATGTTAATGCCTTATTCGACATGACCTTATTCTACATTCCTAATCCTACCCAATACCAAACTTAACAACTACCTTACTAACTATTAATAAGCAGCAAATTAGGAATTTATTGAGGGGAAAGTCATAGTTAATAATGGATAAGTGTTCCCTATTCTAAAGTGTTACCAGTACTATTTTTAAAAGTAAATTACAGTGTACTTCTTTTTGTTATATTGACTGAAAGATGTCAATATAACAGTCCACAGAAATCTGTTCTGCAATCAGATTTGTCAGGCTGTGTTTGGCACAGTCTTGTGTGAGTCTCGTGCAGGTTTTTAGTGCTCTGGACATATGAATAAGACCCTTAAAAAAGAGAATTACTTCATACATAGCAATACAATCTGCATGAATTATACAATGTGTCTCTGCATGTGTGTGTGTGTGTGTTCAGGGATCTTATGCAAATAAGGCTGTTGGTTTTATCTTGTAAATTATGGCTTTGGTCTTCTTGTTTCCTTGCTTACATAAATCCTGAAGTAGTAAATCAGTGCAAAGCGCCAAACACAATGTAGCGCAGAAGAGCTCATTAGAATTTAGCGCATGTGATTGTAATCAACGTTTTTGTTTTGTTTTCATCTCGCAGAGTTTTTATTGCATCTTGTTTACATTTGCAAATGCACACAACCATGTGTCAGAGAAATGCAGACTCATCACATACAGCTGTTTATTGAAAACTGAATAATTCACACATTCACAGTTCTGACATGTGCAGAAAATGTGAACCATAGAGCAACAGGGTGAGAGAGCTCTTGGATCGTACTTTGGTATCAATAAGTTTCAGCTGGCTGCAATTCCCAGGTGCAGCCAATCAAAACAAGCAAATCATTCCAGCCCCGAGTAGCTTTACATCACACATAAATCATGAGCTGCATCCCATAGAGTCCTGGCACATCTCCAGCCCCAATCACCTCAAACACAGGCAAACACACATTATGCACGTTATGCTTTATGCACGTTAGTGCTGGGTTTGTGAACATGGATTTCCCCTCGTTCCTCTGTGATGATTACTACAGTTTTGTGATTATATTTGAGAGAAAAGTATGTGAGAAAGAGGTGATGGAAGGCTGTATGTACCACGTTTTAAAGCTTTTGCTGGTTAGCCTGGCACTGTCTGCCTAAATACAGCTTAATAAATAATTAATAATTATAATTATTATTTATAATTATTAATTATTATGACAGTAATTAATAAAATGTAAAATTATATATATTTTATCACATCATTAAAAAGGTAATTAACATGGAGAAAATTAAGTCATTTTTACTACTTTTGTTTGAAAAGATGTAATTTTTGCCATGCTCCCTGGTGCAATGCAACATAACGTTGAAAAACTTAACATAAAATTAAAGTCCAATTGAAAATTTTTGGTCAGTGTCACAATTCATTGCACTGATCTCAGTAAAAACAGTGGACAAGCAAAGTGTCAATTAAAAATAAATGAAAACTTTTTTTTTCAGTAGCTTTATATTAACAGTTATTATTTTAAAAGTTTCTAAAAAAGTATTGATATCACAAATATCACATTTTTATTTGTTCATTCGGGATATAGTTTTATAAATAGCAGTTTCTCTGTACAAAATAAGGCCTGAAAGTCATAAAAACATTCTTAACCTGAAAATAATAATTCTTAACTTGAGCTTAGTAATATTTTATTCACATTATAAGGTTTGCATTTTTTAAAAAATTGAGTTTTGTGAAAAAAAAAAAAAAAAAAAAAAAAAAAAAATATATATATATATATATATATATATATATATATATATATATATATATATATATATATATATATATATATATATATAAATTAAGTATTCAGAATGCATTAAAAAATAAAGTAAAATAAAAATGATGCCAAAATAGACAACAGTTGCAAATGTTAAAATGGCAAAATGTTGTAAATGGCTAAATGTTGTTTATTATTAAACATACATTTTCCATATATTAAATAATTAAAATATATATTTGTTTGATAAATTAATATCAACATATAAATGTAAAATCAACAATTTTTTATGCTTCTTCTGATCACTTGTGAAGTAAAACTTAAGCAAAGAAATGTGAACTTTCAATATTATTTTTTGAAAAAACTGTACTTGCAGATAATATAGTATTGATGAAATAAAAGGCCACTTAATTGTGCTTAAAGAGAGCACACTATCATGTTTCACTTGTGATATCATGTTATGCACTTAAGTACACTTTGTAATATTGTCAAATAAAAATGGGTTACACTTTATTTTAATGTGTCCTTGTTACAGTGTAATTATACATTTAAGTACTGAATAATATTAATTAACTACATGTACTTACTATATGGTTAGGGTTAGGATTAGGGTTTGGCTTAGGGTTAATTGCATGTAATTATGCATAATTTATTGTTATTAAAATAGTAAGTACATGTAACGTGTAACAACCTTAAAATAAAGTGTTACCTAAAATGTTACTTCAAAGATCATTTTAAATATCTGCTTTAATAATATTTGTCAAGTACATTTAAGTATTCAGAATGCATTAAAAAATAAAGTAAAATAAAAATTATGCCAAAATAGATAACAGTTGATGCTGATTAGGGGCTAAATGTTGTTTATTACTAATTTTTCTTACATATCATACAAGGTAGGTAACAGGTTTGAATGGTTGATGAATGCATTGCACATAATTGAATGAGTCCTTTATAATGGATTCATTGCCTGCAACAGTATTTATATTAGTAAATCTCTCTGTAATCTTGAATTATCTCACCACAACAACATACAATCCACACAAACAGGACGCCTGTCATTCTAAACAACAGGCCACAGCAAATACACAGCCTTGATTAAACACTGGAAACACAACATCCCGGAGCATTAGACCAGAGAAACACACAGACACGCAAAGAGAGGGGAGAGGTCAATGATTTCAGTCTGCGGCTCCCACATGCCGAAGACATTACTGAGTATGTGCTACTTTTGTTTGATTTTTCTGGGTTTGGTCCAGATGTAATTCATGCGATTAGTGTCGGAATAAAACAGTTTTGCATTTGTTATTCTTAGCAGAGCTGTACCAGATAGCTTGGAGTGTTATCAGAGCGTTCTGTTATTAAAACATTGGCTTATGGCTGTGAATATTTGGCAGATGTACATACTCTGTTCAAAATGAATACTGACTGTATAATATCTGTGCTGAAAGCATATCGGATCATCATGACCAACTGACAACAATTCAGCAAAAGACATAGCAAATAACCTAAATAACGCCGTATTTCTCTCCCGCGGCCCCTCAAACTACACAGAGTTTATGGAAGCTGCTCTTATCAAATTGTTAAAGTCTTTAATATAACATTCAATATCCTGGGTGAATTATTTTAATAGAATAAGTCATATTTCAGGTAGCCTGGCTTTCAGATGCTATCATGAGCACACATTTGTCACCTGTCAAATTATTATCCACTGTCTGTCACGTTCATTTGTCAAAAGGAAGCCGCTCGGAGACACCGACTGTTTGAACCTAGCAAAATCAGATTTGAATTTCGATTCAGATTTGGGCTTCATATTTATGGTAATGTTAAGCTAATAAAACGCTGAGATCCTGATGCCCATTTATTTACGTCTAGGAGTGTATGAAATGCCCACAGTTTTATATATGGCTCTGGTCAGAATGAAAGTAATGGTACTAACACACTGTACTGTTTGTGAAACACGGTTTGCACCAAACACACTTATCAAACACTGCCCGTTTAAAAATCTGTAAAAGCAAGAAAAACATATTTATATAAGTATTTCAAATTCTCACTTTCAGGTCATCCAAGATGTAGATGAGTTTGTTTCTTCATCAGAACAGATTTTGAGAAATGTATGCATGCCATCACTTGCTCACCAATGGATCCTCTGCAGTGAATGGGTGCCGTCAGAATGATAGTCCAAACAGCTGATAAAAACATTGCTTCCAGCTAAAATATGAGTTCTCTATCCGCTATTGCTTTCTACAGTGAAAGAGCCGTCTCATCTGAATCAGGAGAAAAATATGCACAGATCAAATACCATTTACAAGTGAAAACAGTCCAAAACTATTCTAAACAAATATATGGATTTATTTTGATGTGAGAGGACAACAGAAGATGTACTTGTCCACTGATGGAAGTGTTATTATGGATTATTGACTGGTAATTTGTCTAAAGTTAAAACTCCTTAATGATGAATAAGTTTATTAAAAACATGCAGCTTTTCACTTCACAAATTGATAACTGATGGACTGGAGTGGTGTGGATTACTTGTGGATTATTGTGATGTTTTTATCAGCTGTTTGAACTCTCATTCTGAGGGCACCCATTCACTGCAGAGGATCTATTGGTGAGCAAGTGATGGAATGCTACATTTCTACAAATCTACAACTTGGATGGCCTGAGGGTGAGGAAAGTTTTATTTTAGGTTCAACTTTTCCTCAGAATCTGTTGAAATTTATGCTGAATGCATTGTGGCAAACGTGCATTTGGTTGCATACTGCACATTTTGACAACTCTGGTCATCTGAGAATTCCATTCATATTGCATTCAGTGCTAGTATGTAATTCGAAACTTATCCACAGACACTGCAGTGACGCACATCGCTTTAATCTCTTACAAGTCATATTTATGAATTGAAGTGTAAGTCATGAATCTGATTTCAGTAGCAGACATTATTCCTGGAGAATTTAACCTGGCAGGCCTCATAAAGCAAGCAGAACTTGGCCAAGCCCCAAAGAAGAAAGAAAGAGTTACTGCAGGCATTTACCAGGTTTTTAACACACTAATATTTCTGTGGTGCCCCCTGATCAATGTGGGAGGAAAGCATTTCTTATAATTCTTCCAACTACTTAGAGGGGGCTGGCTGAGTAACGGCAGACACATCCTGCCGTCATTAATTCCACCTGTCTGATGGGTTTATGGTGCTCATTATCTGCGTGACACTCAGACTGAGCACTGTGTGCTACAAACTTTACAACGCTGAGCAAACAGAGAGTGAGTGAGAGAAAGAAATAGATAAAAGGAGAAGGGAAAGGAAAGAGAAGGATAGAGTGCTTGAATGTTGGGGCGGCTTCACGTTAGGTGCTGAGCATTTGGACGTTGAATAAAAATTATCGTTGTTCAGGATAGCACACTATAGCATAATATGCAGTATACACTGAAAACTATTTACTATTAGTTGAAACATATGCAGTATGCAACACTTAGCATTCTTTGCATTAGTAAAAAAGAAATGTTATTTTGCATTTTAAATGTAATTTTTGTGTCTGAAAGCAGTAGTTAAAATAAGAAGAGAACATGGAAAAAAGAAGTACACTTATTGTAATGTGTTGACTAACATACTAAAGCACACATATTTTAGTTTATCATAAATGCTTGTCAGTACTTTCGGCAGAAAACTTGAAGCATATTTCAAAGACAATGGAATTATGAAATTACATATAAAGATGTACTGAAAGGAACAGTTCACTCAAAAAAAAAAAAAAGGAAAAGTAACTGAAAATTTACTCACTCTGAGGCCATCCAAGATGTAGATGAGTTTGTTTCTTCATCAGATTTGGAGAAATGTAACATTACATATTTTGCTCAATGGATCCTCTGCAGTGATTGGGTGCCGTCAGAATGAGAGTCCAAACAGCTGATAAAAACATCACAATAATATATAAGTAATCCACACCACTCCAGTCAATCAATTAACAACTTGTAAAGTGAAAAGCTGCATGTTTGTAAGAAACATATCATTGGTTCTTAATATTACTTTAGTAAAAATCTCACCTGAATCAGGAGAGAAATATGCACAGATCAAACACTGTTTACAAGTGAAATGATGGATTTGTTTCTTACAAACATGCAGCTTTTTGTTTCACAAGACACCGGAGTGGTGTGGATCACTTGTGGATTATTGTGATGTTTTTATCAGCTGTTTGGACTCTCATTCAGACGGCACCCATTCATTGCTGAGCAAGTGATGTACAGTAATGCTAAATTTCTCCATATCCATTCCGATGAAGAAACAAACTCATCTACTTCTTGGATGACCTGAGGGTGAGAACTTTTCAGCAAATTTTCATTTTTGGGTGAACTATTCCTTTAAGTCTTTCTTAAGTGGTTCAGAAAAGCACTTTTAAGTTCAACTAATTGCATTTAATTTGAATAATTTTAATCAATAAATTGTATGGTAATTCATTTTAATTTAATTGTTTAAAAAAATGCAATTAAGTGTAAAAAAAATGCATTCACTTCACACTTATAAGTGTATTCTTCTAAAGTATGTTGTTTTTCTAATAAGCACTCTTTAAAAAGTATGCTAAATGCTTCACAAGTGGTTACATTTTGCTCATTTTGCCAAAAAAAAAAAAAGTAATCTGTGTATTCTATCTAAAATTCACACACTGCACACATTATGTAGTGCAGAAACAGTACAATAAATATTGTATGGTAGTACATTATAGTGTGTGTGTGAGTGTGTATGAACCAGTGATCAGGTCCCGGGACCCTCGTGTGAGTGGGTTCATTATAGGCGTGTTAATGGCTTGCAGATGTGTCTGTGTGTGTTTGGAGGCTCTCTGCAGGGTGAGCAGTGTCGAGTTGGGGGAGGGGTGATTGTGAAGTGGGTGTGTCCATATGGAGCAGGTCCATGCTCTGATTGGTGCATTTCCTCACCAGGGAGCAAATATGCCAATTTACAGCCCTGCAGCACAGTGAACATATGTCTCTCTCTGCTCACTCAGCACACACACACATACACCTAATGCCACACTGACATTCACCGCCGTAATACTGCTTACTTCCACACTTCCTGCTGGATACGTTGTCTCCCCTGTGCACTCACCAATGTTATGATACTATGCTTCACGAAATTAGTTGTCACAGTCTAGAGTTAGACTTACAACGGCCATCTTGAATGACTGAATTACACTAGCCTGAAACAGTATTTCAGTTGTGCTTATAAATGTCTGAATGTCATTAAATTAGATAACAAAATATCAAAGCATGTCTGTATCTGGCCTCAAATGCTGCAAGAACCTTTTTTCACTCACTTCAATTCCATTCACTTTTCTTAACATTTTTGCTCGGTGACTTTTAATCATCTGGCTGTGATTTCAGTGGCAATAAAAAGTCAGTTGCCCTCAAGTTCACACAGGTGTTAGGTGTCAACTTTTGTGTCATACTGAAAACAATATATCTATAGCTTACTCAATTAAAACCTGTTTTGCGAAATGCTTTGGTTGAAAAATACAACCTTTCTTGAAAGTAAGAAACGTTTGGTTTGATATTCAATATCTAATGCAATTGTGTTTAAAAAGATTTACATTTTATATTATATTTTAAATGACAAGTAATTAACCAAACATTTTCTAAGTGATTTTTTTACTGTTAGTGTTTGTTTACCAGGTAGCTGCTGAGATGATAAATTTCCTTTGTAAAGAAAAAGTAGCGGACTTGGAAAGAGTATGTATTATGGAAGTAATATACTTTTCTGACTGACTTTTGTGGGACTTAAGTACATGTTTTGATGTAATTTCATAATTACTTCTATTGTCGTTGAAATATGGTTATAGTGTATTGCTGAATATACTGACAAGCATTTATGGCAAATTAAAATATACTTTAATGTAATTTCTGTTGAAACTTGTATGTCATTTATTTAAATATATTTGATATTACACATTAATAATGAAATTATATCATCCATATAAAATATATTAACTTTAAATGTAATAACACTACAGTTAAAATTATAATCAAGTACTTTACATCTACTTTAGTATGTTAGCACATCATCAACACATCAAAATATGTACTTTTGTAAAGCATGACAAAAGATTAAAACAATGATTTACTATGTACTTTAAAGTTGTACATTATTACAAAAAACAATTATTGAAAGTGCAATGAACACAGCAATAAAAGTGTACTCTCTAACTACATTTAAGTGACCTTTATTTCATTAACATTATCTGCGGTATTTTAAATATATACATCGGTGACACTTTATTTTAAGGTGTCCTTGTTACATATGTTACATGTACTTACTATTATAATAACAATAAATTATGCATAATTGCATGCAAGTAACCCTAAACCAAACCCTAATCCTAACCCTAATCATATAGTAAGTACATGTAGTTAATTAATATTACTCAGTACTTAAATGTATAATTAAACTGTAACAAGGACACCTTAAAATAAAGTGTAACTTATACATATAATATTTTAAGTACATTCCAAATGCAATTTCTATACAGTTAAGCACAATTCTTTTTCGCAAGAGGTTCTTTTAGTACAACAGTTTCACTGACAAACAAAGCCATATTTTTACATTCACACATAGTATGTGTGTATTGCTGTTTTTTAAATTAAAAATAAGGGAAAGTTTGGCACATGCATCTTCAGCATCTGTTTTACAGGAGGTGTTGGTGATCAGCTCAATCTATAGGCAAAATTCAGAGTTGCTCTTAGGGCCGCCATGTGCCTGGGGCCAAGAGATGGTCTATAAAAAATGAGTAAATCACAACTTCTGATGTTAGAGCACTTAGCACATCATCTACACGGGAAACGAGAGGCATGCTGCAACAAACTCGATCCTGTTCTTTGAATGGAAATAATCTGTAATCTTTCCACAAATATCTGATCTCTAGAGGTCTATTTATATAGCTGCTTACATACGGGTTCATATGTAAATATTGTTATTTTTTTCTATTCTGTTTTAACTTATTATTGTGCGTGTATGCGTGTAAAACACTCATCATGGTGAAGTGCTTCTATAGAATGTTAACATTTTTACACTGCTGGTGATACTAGTCAAGAAAAAAGTGCACAAGTTTTTTAATTCACTGTCCCTTTCAGCTCAGTCTGGCAAAAACCAAAGTTCTCTCTTTCTTGGTATTGAAACCATGCCAGTTTCCATCTCATAATTCCAACACATTGTTCTGTTTACATTGCATCAGAGGATGCTATTCCTGGATTTGTATTACCTGATTTGGATGCTGTCTCATAATTAGGATTCCTGCCTAATTGTGAGAAATCCGATGATGAAGCCATTTACCCACAGGACTCTGAAGAGTGATCGCAGACGCAAAAACACAATGTCCAGATGTGTGAAGTTAACGGTCTTGTGATTTAACTAACTAGACACTTTGATGTGCTGGCTCCCTCTTTATTCACAGTATTCAGTATTCATTGTATTTAATTGTGTGTGGTTTATGACTATCAGTATCTACAGAGCTCATTAATCAGTGCTTTCATTAAAAGGCTGAACTGTATTTTTTTATTCTCCCTGTAGTGTCATTGTCTTAGAGCCCATTGCCAGCCAAAACCTTCTTAATGCTCTGATGACAGTACCACTGTTTCATACAGGCATTTTTGTGTTTTATATTCATGTTTGATGATTTTTTTTTTTTTTTAAGTTAACTAACAACTGACAACTTAAATACTTATTTCATCTAATGAGTTGGAAATTGAGCTAACTAAAGGTTGTTTCACATTAAGCAATGCAAGGTTCTTTCGCCTTTATTTTCAAGCCCAGTTATATAGAATATGGACATTATTTGCCTATTAAAAGACTAACTTTGAGACAAAATTGTTTGTTCTGATGAATCAATTTGGAAAGTTGGGATAGCAGTTAGACAAGTTTTGTAAAAAATACTTGAATTATCTAAGTATATCTATCTATCTATCTATCTATCTATCTATATATATATATATATATATATATATAGATAGATAGATAGATAGATAGATAGATAGATAGATAGATAGATAGATAGATAGATAGATAGATAGATAGATAGATAGAGCAAATTTTTTTTAGTATTGATTTAGGGACCATTTATATGGAAAACATTTCTGAACATGTAAAAATTGAAAAATTCAAGATGCAGGCACAGAATCACAGTATCAGAACACAAAGTATCAAGATGTTATTTAAAAGTTGAACTTCTTTTAACTTTTTTAGCACTTTGAAAACAAATAAGTTTACATAAAAAATGTAAAGTAGCACAGTGAAATGGAAAAATGCGTTCTGTGTGAACAACACCTTTTCTTTTCTTTTTTTTTCAAAATCCATGTGTGGCTTGGATGGGCATGATATATCTGAATGTCTCTCTGTGCTGGAAGGGAGGAGTTCTGTTTTCCATGTTCAGCTAAGGTTATGTTGTGCATCTTAGCAATTGCCTGTATCTGTAGTGCGTTTATCAGAGACAGGACTGTGCCAAAGAGCAGCATGGCTGGGCAAACGCCCAGAAGGCCTTCTGTCTAACATGAGCAGGCAATAAAAGCCTTCTCTCCTCCCATCTCCTTCGCTCCAGGCTCATAACAGCGATGACGCTGCCTAGGGTTGCCATATCTCTTCTTTATGGATTCAGGTAGCTGACCTTCCCCCTACTACTGAAGCAAATGTAGGCAATCAACCAAAACAATTTGCAAGTTGACTTAAATTTGACCTTGAGTCTGTTGAAATTGCTGACTGAAAGAGGAGAGAAACGGGACTGGAGGTTTCTACCACAACGGTTTCTACAAATTTTCTTCCTTCCTGTGGTTAGTTTGATGATCTTTAGGACAGAGTGAGAAATGAAAATTTATTAGACACTTAAAATCAACATGAAACAGCATTCGCAACACAATTTACTTCAGTAATTTGACAAGTGAAACTGAATATTCAAGGTGTGAATTTTGGGATGTTTAACCATTAGGAATTGACTCAACCTGGTCTCATGACGAAAATGTTCCTGTGAGAACTTTTTTCAAGACGTATAATACGTCGCGCCATGTACGTTTCGTCACACATTCGATGTGAAATGTCCACTGGGTGGCGCTAAAAGAGTGTTCAGTTTTTTCCCCAGAACTGATGAATGTACATATGGTACGTTTTATGTGACGTTGGTTTTGTACGTGTCACCGCAGTTCTGACTTGAAATGTCCGTTGAGTGGCGCTATAACTCTAATGCTCCGTGACGTTTTAAAATAACGTACCATATGCACTACACCTTAACCTACTCGATAGTATGAACAAAAGTGAATGTGACGTAAAAACGCAATCGCAAGCATGCCGTTTTAGCTTGCTTTTCAATCTCTTTCATCGTGTCATGTTTTTGACGGGATTTGTACCCAAGGATTCCGCATCCTAAGTCCAATTCTGTGATGCTGAGCTACTGAGCAAAGCTTGTTACGTTCGGAAAGAGAAACATGCTGTAATCATAACTGTGTATGAAAACTATTACAAGTGCTCATTGTTTTACTGCCTCTAGTGTTCATTATTGGTACGTATTTCGCATCTAACAAAAAAGTTACCACAGGTACATTTTCGTCAAAAGATCATGAATTTACTGGTTGAAGGGGAGGAGTTAAAAAATAAAAAGACTGGCCACATATCCAATATAATTGGCTGTTAAGATTAACATCATCAAAAAATGACAGCAAAAGTGAAGTGGCAGGAAATAAAGAAAGGTGTTATAATATTCTTCTGGGATTGTGTTATGCTGTATCATGCTGAGCACACATTTACTCAAAACAGGTTTCCTGTCCCGCTCTGTTTTTGCATTCAAATGGAGCGTTTGTGTCAAAGAGTGCCTCATCTGCCGCTCTGCTCTGTGACCTCACTTCCTCCTACTGCAAACCCTGCAGTAGATCATCCATCTCTTTAGACTAAATGAAATTCATCCATAAGGTTGAGAGACATGCTGTAATAGTATTATAAACTGTTAAAAGTAAAAAATGTGTTGGTTGGTGTGAGTGAGTGCGAATGCATCCTCTGTTCCTGCCTGGGCCATCTTCAGAGGCAGAACCCTGCCGAGAGACATTAAAGAGATAAATTGGTGACTTCCCTTTGGTGACAGAGTCCTCATGTGTCTCTGCTTGCTTCCATTGATCAGAGTTTATTGTATTTGTGTTTTGGGGTTATTAGGCTGCATTAATACAAGGTTTTTATGAGAACTAATGCCACAGAGGAAACAGTTATTGGCCATTAAGGGATTCTTACATTCCCTGATAACATATATTTCTCCTTTTAAATTAATAAATGAGACTTGGTTATCAAAATTACAATTTTGTTCTTCCCTTGTGAAAAATATATGCACTTACAGTGTATTTCAAATAAAAAAGAAAAAAACTATTAATGTTTTAAAAACTACTTGCAGATAACATTAATGAAATGAAAGGCATTAGCATACTTAAAAAGACTGTTACTTAAATGCACTATTTGTAATGATGTTAAATTAAAAGTTGTACTTTAAAATACATTTTACAGTCATCGTTTTAATAATCTTTTGTTGTGCTTTAGCGAATTACACTTATTTTGATGTTCTGACTAACATACTAAAGCACATGTAAAGTACTTGATTATGATTTTAACTGCAGTGTGTTATTCAATATTGCATTTAAAGTTAATCACATAACAGTTTACAATAAGGTTTATTAGTTAACAATAGTTAACTACTTTAGTTAACATGAACTAAGAATGAACAATACTTCTTACAGCATTTATTAATCTTAGTTAATGTTAATTTCAATATTTACTAATGCATTATTAAAATCAAATGTTGTGCCTGTTAACATTAATGCTCTGTGAATTAATGAACTAAGAATTAATGACTGTATTTTCATTAACTAACATTAACAAAGATTAATAAATACTGTAATAAATGTGTTGTTCAATGTTCATTCATGTTAGTTAATACATCAACTAACATGAACTAATGGTACTTTATTGTAAAGTGTTACTGTTAATCGTTTTAAATGTAATAAATTGCAACTTCACCGTTACAAATGTGTAATTACAAATATATTTGAATACATTACTTACAAATTTCGATCACACTTTATTTTAAGGTCCAAATCTCGCTATTAACATACCATTAACTATGACTTTTGCCTCAATAAACTCCTAAGTTGCTGCTTATTAATAGTTAGTAAGGTAGTTGTTAAGTTAAGGTGTTGGGTAGGATTAGGGATGCAGAATATGGTCATGCAAAATATGTGCTTTAGAAGTACTGATAAAATGCCAATATTTTAATAATAGGCATGCTAATAAACAACTAGTTAATAGTAAGCATTGGTCCCTATACTAAAGTGTAACCCAAATTTCACCAGAAATATTAAAGTATATTAAAAGACATTAAAGTATATTTTAGTTTACCATAAATTTACCATAAATGCTGGTACATTCAGCAGCACATATTAACCATATTTCAAAAACAATGCAATTACGAAATTATATATAAAGTAAATGTACTTAAGTCCTACTACTAATGTACAATTAGTTTAACTCTTAAGTTCAGCTGTTTGCATTAATATAAACTTGAACTATAATACATTTAAATTTAATTGTAAATAACATAATTACATGTCTGAAAACATTACATTTAGTTTGCATATAAGTACATTTAGTATATTATTTCCATAATAAATATTACTTTTTTAAAGGATGCAGTACTGTCTGTGGATCTGTAGGCTTACAGATTGATTTGATTGGTCAATCTGCCATGATTATTAAGTTTTTGCTCTGAATCTGATGTTGATGTTTCAATATAAGGAAACCTCGACTGTCTGAAGATGGACGTTTGAGACGTGTAGCTCGTGTTCTGTATATGGCTCATTTGTTGCTCATAGCTCATGAGTAAGACAGCTCTGGGCTATAGTGTAGGTTACAGGTGCACCTGTGTGATGAGTTCCTAAAGTTTTAGTATGGTTGCCTGACTGACCCCAAAAACACAGCTGTTGCTTTCTGCAGACACACACATAGATCCTCTAGATGTCCTCCCTCGGTGAGCTGCCTTGTTGTCTAAATACACTGGCAGCTTATGTATAAAGCAATAGTTTACCTTAAATAGATCCTCTTAAATGAAACAGTCCATCCATGTTGGGAACCAAACAGCTGACAGTAGCCATTGACTTTCATAGTATTTTTTTTCCATACTATGTAAGTCAATGGCTGTTTGGTTCTTTGAAATATCTTCTTTTGTGTTCAACACGATAAAGAAACTCATTCTATTTTTTTTTTCTTTTTTTTTTTTTTTTTTGTATAACATGAGGGTGAGTAAATGATAACAGTTTTAATTTTTGGGTGAATTATCCTTTTAATATATTTTAAATATACTACATTGTAACTTCATTGTTATAAATATGTAATTATAAATATTTAAAAACAATACATGTTTTGTTACAATATTTTAGTTTACCATATGTACATTTGGCAGTACACTTTCACCATAGAAAGAAACAAAGAAAGAAACATTTAATGTGGTCTCAGTCTGTACAAGCAATGAGGTTTTAAATCGGAGTTGTGTCTGAATGAAACTCAGTGTTTATGTAATACATTAAACTAATTAGATGGGTCTGGATCCAAATTAATACCAGTAGTACAAGTCCAACGCAGTATTCATAAAGAATCTGAAAGATGAGAACGAGATTGCGACTGGTACTGGCTGTATTTTTATAGTGAAAAGTGCTTGGGGCTGGTTTGATGGTGATCAAATTAATTGCATTGGGTTTATAATTATTGGGTCATTTGTTTAAAGGTTTCTTCCACAAAAAGATCAATATTATCTGGAATCTCGGGCCATTAAATGTTTGAGCTCAAGGTGGGGTTTCGATTCCAAACGCACTTCCATTGTGGAGAGCTGCCAAATAGCCCTGTGGAAAGAAGCTACACAAACAGGAAGTGACCCAGACATCCTCAATTTCCATGTTTATGTGCTTCTTTTTAGACCTATGGTGTTGTACATGGAGGGCATTTACGCAGTGCACAAATATCTGTTCCCCCAAAACACACACACACACATGCACATAGCTGAAAGCTTCCCTGGAGGCTTCTGGAATGCTGCCGTTCTTGCATAGAGGTGATTTGCTCTCTTGGGATCCAACCGTGCCATTTGCAGCACATAAAAATTTGAGCCTATTGGCTAACAAAGGTTGTCCTTTCTTTTCTGCATTCAGCAGGGATTTGCTGGAAGCATGTACAGTTTCACTGATCAATGTGCACACATTTTATGTACAAAGCACACATATATGTACAGGAAGTCAGATAGTCTGAATCTGATATTATTCACCACATTGACAGTGTGATGCTGACTGTTCATATTACATTAAAAACAATTGTGTATTTACAGTATGCTCATGTCTACTGGCCACACATTCAAATTTTTACAGTAGTAACTACATTTACATTTATGCATTTAGCAGACGCTTTTATCCAAAGCGACTTACATTGCATTCAAGTTACAGTTTCTACATTTTATCAGCTCTTGCTTTCCCTGGGAATCGAACCCATGACCTTGGCATTGCTAGCGCCATGCTCTACAATTTGAGCTACAGGAAAGCCGAATTTATTACCATTACATGACAGCTGTAGACATTAATTTCACAGTGAACAGGCTCAGGAAATGACTGTGCTGTAAAATCAATGATTATCTGTGTCTTCATTACATTAATCTATTGTATATCTATAGATAATCTGTAATAGACTGATCTTCACATCTTGATGCTCAAGTTCCCAGCATGCCCTGCAATATGAATAAATTGTGTAGTTGGAAGTTTTTTTGTATTTTTTTTTTTTTTTTTTTAATTTCCTGATTTATTTCTTGATGTTATTGTCACTTTTAGTTTATTGTCATTCTTAACTGCAATTTATAGTTTTATATATAAATATATATTGAATAATAAAAAAAAGTTTTAAAGTTTGGGGTCAGTAACATTCTTTAAATTTAAAAAATCAATTCTTTTACTCAGAAAGGAATTTCTGTGCTTTTACATACATATAGTGTTAAAGTATAAAGCAAAAACTTATTTTCTACAATTAAGACAAAGCTGTAACACTATTACACTGGCTGTAAGAGCATTTATCTAAAATTTCCAGGCAAGGGAAAACTAATCATGCACAATGGTGACAAACAAAACAACTGTTTTGTTACACAATTTGTCTACACAATTATCCCACAATGTAGTAAAATATGTTTTGTTTGTTTGTTCGACAGATCTTGCGTTGTGGCAAAATTGTGAATAGAGCATTAAACTGTCAAAAAATACATTTAAAATCCTTTTTTTAGTTTACAGCTGCAGTGGGTTCTGCTGTATGCTTACAGCAAGCTTAAACCACTAATCAGATTCAAAGCTAAATGTGAATTACCATATTATTACACAAATGTATTCTTTTGGTAAGACGCTTCATTCAAGGTGACATTGCGGCACACACATTACGCTATGACACTATGCAGAATACGGTTTTATGAAATTCATTCAACTTGCCATTTATCAGAGGGTTTAAATAAACAGGTGCATTCAAGCAAGATGCGTATTCGACATGTCAACAGAAGCCCAGGCTCTCCTTAGCATATTTCCTGACGCCTCTCGGCTTCCAGAGGAGATGATATTTACATAAGTAGCTGCTTACTTTTGTCCGTTGACCTCCGAGAGGTTATTTATGACCCAGAGCTCATCTTTTAATTCCAGATCTGTATTTTTGGTGATTTGAGAGCCCTGACACGCTAATGCACTGCTTTAGCCCCTGGCTATTTTTCACTCCGACGTTGAATATTCAAAAGATGTGCTTAAGAAAAGAGAGAGCGCGACGGAGTAGGGGTACGATAGGAGGGGGTAGAGAGCGAGTTAACATTAATTAATATTCCACGCAGTAAAAATGAAAGCGAGACCAAGGCTAATTTTATGGGACAATTAATCATTGCTCTCAGTAATTACACCCAGGAGTTTACAAATGATTTTTTAGGGGCCGATATTAGAAGAAAGAGAGATAATACACAGCCATCAGACGCTCCGAACTCCCCCAAACTCACCAATTAAAGGCGTCTGCAGCTGCTGCGATTGCGCATCGAGGGAAAGGCAACGAGAGGCAGAGAGAATGAAGATGACAGGCTTTAAAGAAACACCTGAGGGTGCTGTTCAATGGAGGGAAGGCAGGCTAGAGCAGGTCTGGGGGCCCGTCCAGGTGCACGCTGGGTAAAAATAACAGGCCTCACAACAGCACTGCTTCAATGGGAATGTGTCACATGACAATGCAGGAATCTAGAGCAGCTCTGTTTCCTGCTGCAGTGGCACAACCCACACACACACACAGCCGAGACAAGCCAGGTCCCGTTGAGGCACCAGTCTCTTTCACATATGAGAACAAGAGAAAAAACTGCATTGTTCAGTGTTAGTCTAGAGGATTTGGTCATACACTGGATGTCATCATTTATCCTTCCACTGAAACTTTGTGTCAGAGACCATAATTCAAATGAAAGAAAATAGTTATTGAACTTGATGTTTTGCGCTCTTGTGTGCTGAACTCCATGAGCATCCAGTTAAGGCAGCAAACTTACTTCAAACAAGCTTGTAAATGCCTATAATCTGTTTGTCGACCCTCAGAGGTGTATTGCACACAAAACTGAATGTAACTTCTCAATCCACTAAAATCTAATTTCATTGGAGAATGGAATTACATTTGTGTGCTTGCATAAAGTATGTTCTAGGCCAAAGACATGGATTCAGAAAACTTTCTCCCTTTTTTTCTCCACAGAGCATTTTAGATGCATTATTATTTGATATGATGCATAAGCACTGCAGTGATTATGTATTTTTTGTAGGTAAATCCAAAAGTTCACATCACCCTGGTTCAATAGGATTTTTCTGTTGGTTTTTGGATTATTGCAGAAAATAGGCTCTGTGGCCAACAAATGATTATTATGATAATCTTGACAAATGAACACAGCTTTCATGAATTTGAAGCTAAAACACAATCACCAGAAGTAAAAATCTAAACAGACTACTGTATAGCACAGCTGCAGGACTTCAGAAACATCACTATAAAGCTTCTGACAACTCTTCTGGCCTTTATTTAAAAACTTTTTTCATTTATATTTCACAAGAATGCAATTATAAACACAACAAGGCTGTGAAAGCAGACTAGTAGATAATATTACCTTTTCAGTGTGATGATGTTCAATGTCCTCGGCAACCTTTGTAGCCCCATTTTGACCGCCTTTTTCAAGACAAGTAAATGCTTTAAAAATCACAAGGGGGTCCCAAGTAAAAAAACTAATATATTTAAAATACATATATTTCATACTAAGTATAGTTAAAATGTATTATCATATTTACTGACATATCACTCCAGACTTAATAATATAAAAATGATAATTACACTTTATTGTGAGTACTATTTGTGCACAATGCACATTTCATAATATTAAGCCTAAAATGTGTTTTAATCACTACTGATGAGGATTGTATGATCTTTGAATAATATTGGTCTTTAAGTGCAATATATACTGTATAAAGTGTACCTAAAGTATACTTACAATAGTTCCACTTTAGCACATTCAAATATACTTCAGTATATCTTTAGTTGGACTTCAGCACTACTTCTGCACAATTAAAGTGCATTAACTACAAAATTAGTTGTTCCAATTTATCAGACTTTAAGTATACTAGCTTAGTATACTAAAAGTACAATTGCAGGGTATTTTATTAGGTACATAAATATGTAAATGTATTTTTAGTATATTTAGCATGAAATAAATGTACTTCAAATGCATTTTAGAATATTTATTTTTCACTAGGGGTATTACAGATGTATTTCACGTTGTTGAATAAAACATGAAAATATATTTTGTCTGCCACAGACATTAATTAAGGCATTTAACCAAAAACTGACCCTTTATGACAAAAAGAGAGTATGTTTAAAGTCAACGCTAGAATATGTTGACAACCACATTTTATAAAATTGAGCTGAGATCTAATAAAACTTTAAAACAGTACAACGTTATATATTCCTATAACTGCTATTCACAGTTTATTTTTTTATCTAAACTCAAGAATATTTGCAGTTGAATTGATGTTTTTATTGAAAACTGAGGTTTAGTCTCAGACATTTTGCTTATGTAATTGTCTCAAATATATAGCTGATGTATTGCACCTGCAACAGAAGCTTGAGTTATCACAAGTCTAATTGGAATGCTGTGGAAAATCTAGACTTCCATGCTGTATTTTTAAGGGTCAGATGAAGAGGTTGGTTATTGGTCCCTTCCTTTTCCTTGGCCTGTTTATTTTTATGAGATTATGTGTGTATGTCTAACCTAACCCAGTTTATGGCCGCTGCAGCCACTAGAAGTCGTGCAGTGGAGCTGAGTTTGTCTTTGCTAACACAATCACGCCGGTTGACCTTCCTCCATTCGGAATGGATGCAGGCTCAGATAACAGTTGATTGGCAGCAGGAGTAAATGCAAGGGGCGCCCAGCATCTCAGAGAGTAAACGCACCGCACCAACTCTGACATAACCTGATCCTGCCCTGACGAGACTCACACACAGTCATACATCAGTGCCAGACAACCAGTACAACCATACACACACACACACACACGAGCATTGAAGAAGAACACATTTGAACCAGCCTTATGTGACACTTATATCAACTACCAGCTGCTGAAATAGTATATTATAGATAGATAGATAGATAGATAGATAGATAGATAGATAGATAGATAGATAGATAGATAGATAGATAGATAGATAGATAGATAGATAGATAGTTAGATAGATTAGCTAAGAACTAATCAATTTGTTTTATGTGTCATGTTGAGAAAGGCAGTGTAAAGAGATCTTAGGTGCACAACCATTGTAATATCAGTTTATTAAAATCATTTTCTCTTTAGACATAATAATCTCTTTCCAAGTATGTGATGAATTTGAGACTGGCCTTTGATTCATTACACAATAAAAGCCTTTAAAAGATGAGTCAGGTTACTGAGTTTGTTGTTTTTAATAATGAAAGTTGTAATGTCCTCCTATAATAGTATTAGTAGATGAAGAAATGAAAATATCTCCTAACATAATGAAGCCATATTGCAGTCATCTCTGGCATCACAAACAAATGGTACAATAGCATTACAACAATCAGATGAATCATATTTTTTTTCTCAGATTGCTGGGCTTGAATACAATGCATATCAATGACTGGAAATGATTTGCATCTTTACGTTTCCATTTGTAGGAATGTGACAATATCAAGAGCCAATCAGCATAGAACAATCCATTACAATGACACGTCTCTGAGGTCACTTAAAATTACTTTTTCATAGGATTGAATTTTGTTTAGCATATTGTTTGTCTAGCTCACTCAAGGACAAACTAATTCCTTCTGTGATTGGTCTTGCATGTGTCTGAATATGTGCACATTCATGAGTTTGACCTACCTTGTCAGCATTCAACTAAACAGCAGGGAAACACATTTGAATCACATTACCAGATGAAAGTCGAGACAAGGCTTTTCTTTGCAACATATTTTTTCTATTATAATCTGGTCTCAGCTGATGCTAAGAGAGTCAGCTGTTCCAAATCCTAGTCATCTGTCCACCTAGACAGTATTTTTGGCACCGCAGCATGGATTAAGAAGTTCAGATATACCTTAAGAAAGTTTTCTGTTAGCATTGACCCAATGGGAGGGCCTGAGAGGGCAGGGCCATATAAATGTTTTTAAATAGCATGAGATTCCAGCAACAACCAAAGACCCACATAATGGCCACATAATGGTGTAGTTAGTGTTGTTCAGGGGTGTTTCTTCCAAGGAGGCAGGAGAGGCAATGCCTCCTCAAAAAACTGCATGAGAAAATAATCCATAGTACAAAAATAAAACACTGCAAGTATTACAAAATATGACATTAAAAGGTGCATAAATAACAAATTTTTCTAAAGTAATACTGTCCAACAGCAACATCATCAAGTAAAGTTACACCAGGAGGCTGAGAATGAATGGAGGAATGTCACATGAGAGGAGGCAATGCCTCCTCTATTCTGCTATGATTGTATATGATTGGTTTTGATTGTATATGATTGGTTCATGTGATAAATACTGCCTCTTGTTTTTGTGTGTGTTCCACGTTCTTAAATCAGTCTGAGTGAACAGAATGGTGGTGTTAATGGGAAGACTTATTAAAAGTAAATAAACAACTCACCCACTCATATATTTCCAATTTGTCATATCAAAATAAAACTTAAAATGGTCTGAAAACATGAACTGTGAGGTTTTTTTTTTTTTTTTTTGTGAGCTTTCTGAAATTAAAGGTGAATCTTCATGTCTGTGACCAGTGTTTACCAAGCTTTGATGAATGATGATCTGAAAATGAATTGAATATCAGTTCCTAAATTAAATATATTGTTTAAATTGTTACTGCCTTGAGTAATTATTTTGGAATGAATGTAAAAATGCTTTAAAAAACTAACTTGATGATATTTAGAGTTGGTTTTCATAAATAGAACATTAATTGCATAACTACATATATGTAAAAATACAAAATATAATTGCCACTGATGTAGTTAATATCTAGTGTCTGTCGGTGCAGTGTGAATTGGCCTTTGATAATAGGTTTCCCTTTTTTTAAAGTATGCTAAGTGTACTTCTTTTTCACAAGGGAATGCAATCCCAAAATGCACTGTTACATTTTTAGTCCAAAATGGTGAAAGTAGTCAAGAGAAATGTGTATTTACGATGATACCATCTGAATGTGTAGTAATATATGATTCAAGCTAGAGAGAAATTCATAGGCCTCAGGCGGCAAACATGACATCTTTATAAGTGAAGTAATTTAATTGTGACACCATAAATCACACTGTTGCGCTCTTTGTTTTAGTCCTTAGTAATACTGCAATCCAATTAAACTAATTGCAAGTTCTGTGTTTTTATTTTATTCTGTAATTGGACATTAGAACCTTGGAACATATATCTTGGAATGTAATTATTCATTTGAAACACCTCTTAATATGCTAATGTCTTAAATTAAACCGCTGTCGCCGTGGCAGTAACTGGAACAATAAAGAATATTGATTTAGAGAGATTCTTGTCCAATCTAGGATATTATGTATCCTGGTGTGGGTATAGTGATCATTGAACAGGGAGGGGAGGACTGTAGACCAAGACCAAGACCAAGAGAAACCTAAAAGTAGTGTGCCAGTATGGTACTGTGATGATACAGAATACCATATACATATGCCATAGTTGTATAAAATTTTGGCATCTATTCAAAAAACAAAGAGGTCAAAGCTTCAAACCTTGAGTTTAATTGCCAGTGCAATGGAAGTGTATTGTATTGTAGCATACAGAATTGAACACATTGTGCTTTGTTCACATTTTGCAAATGTAGTCGTTTCAGTTATTTGGTAGATAATGTTAGTATGATATCCCATGATGGTATGATATACCACTCTTCTTTTTGCAAAATTGTACAGTGACTGTGTTGTGACTTATATTAGTCATAAATGCTTAGTATAACGTTTAGTTATTTGTTTTCAACAATAAGAACTGAAGCAGTTTAAGTATTAATTTATTGGGCTTTTCCCCTTTAAGAAAATATTGCCCATAATGCTGTTCAGATAGAGAGTGCGCTAGAAGAAGAAATGAGCTACTGAGTACGTGTGAGCGCTGCTAAAGTAATTCATCCCTGTAAAACTACTATCTGAAACTCCAGTAAATCAGTTCTTTTGCTTTTAATTCAAGTCGTCACGAGTCATTATTGCTTGTTAAGCGAAGAAGACACGACAAACATCTGGTGCCGAAACCCGGGAAACTAGCAAGCAACACTCGAAATGGCGGATCGACTTGAAAGACTACTCAGAAAACGGAGAGCTGCACGCGCTTCCACAACGCGACTTTTGCAAGAAATCGAAACAGAGGTAGATAAAGAAGATCCGATCATTGGGCCCTATCATACACCCGGCGCAAGGCGTGGCACAAGTGTTTTTGCATGGGCGTGCTGGTCTAAAAAAGAGGTGTGTTCAGGCGCATTGTTGGCGCGTTGCTATTTTGAGGAACTGAAAATAGACTGCTCCATAGACCAGCTCAAACCTGGTCTAAAGTCTAAAGTCAATGGCGCAATATATGTATTTTTTTTTTTGTTATTTAAAGAGCAAAAATGCGCCTCTGGGCGGGTCCACTTTGCTTATTACACACAGGTACGCGCAACAGCACACAAACATGCCAAATATTAAAAATTAAAGGATTACAGTGTAAAAGAATAGTAGGCTACATAAATATAAAAATGCCGACATGTAATGATGGATAGTCATTGCGTGTATCAGAATTAGGCTACCTATTTGCTCGCGCATGAGCCGATCCGTTTGCTCTCCGGAGACGCATTCAGTCTTTGCGCCATTTAAATAGCGAATCCGCCATGGCGCGAGCGCAACTCGCTCTTAAAGGGAATGGGAGATGAGACTCTGATTGGTTTATTGCACGTTACACCCAAAAAACACCCATTACTTATTAAGAGAATAGGGACAACCGTTTAGACCATGCGCCTGGGTGCGCTGACCGTTTCCCATCGTTAAACTAGCAAAAGTGGATTCGGACACGCTCTGAGTGCGCCTGCACCGTGCGCTTTAGACCATGCGCTTAGATCGTTAAAATAGGGCCCACTGACTGATTATGTGAACTGTTATCCCTGTTATCTGAAAAAGAGGAAATGCTGCTGGAGTTGGTTGTCGGAATCGAGGAAGGGATGGACACCGACGATCTGGAGAATGAAATCGCTGACGTTGAGGAGTATGAAGAGCGAGTCATCACCGTGAAATCACACGCACATCGAGTGATACAGAGAAACCGGGAAAGCGGCAGACCGAGCAGCACAGAGCCATCGCTGCACAGACAAACAGTTAAGTTACCCAAGTTGATTATCGACAAGTTTAACGGTGAAATCAGTCTGTGGCAAGACTTTTGGAATCAGTTTGAAACCGCTATTCACAAGAATGATGCGCTGAGCAAAACAGAGAAGTTTAATTACTTAAAGACGTATCTCACCAGTGCTGCTTCAAAAGCAATAGTGGGACTGATGTTAACTGACAGTAATTATGATCACACGATCGATCTGCTGCAGAATCGGTTCGGAAGAAAAGAGCCGCTTATTAATGCACACATGACCAAACTGCTGAATCTCTGCCCAGTAAAGAAATCTAATGACGTCACGGCTCTGAGACAACTTTATGATGAATGTGAAGTGCATATCCGCAGCTTAGAATCGCTGGGTGTCGCATCAGAGGCATATGGCAGCTTGTTGTGCCCTGTTCTGCTACAGATGATTCCAGACGACATTACTCTACAGTACAGCCGTCAGAGAGGAGCCAGCGATGAATGGAAAGTCTCAGAAGTTATGGAATTCCTGCAAAAAGAGATTCTGAGCAGAGAAAGAACCATGCAGCTGATTAAGCCAGGTAATTCCAGAGACAGTCAAAGATATCAGAAACCAGTTAAAAGACAAGACACATCATTTGAAATGAAGCACAGAAAACACAACATGCCATCAGCTGCAGTACTGTAAACCACCAGTCAGAAAGTACACAACTGCCTTTTCTGTGACAGTGCAGCACACAAACCAGAACTGTGTCCAGAAACTGATATCGCTGCACGAAAGGACAAACTGATGAAGATGGGACAATGCTTCATGTGCCTTGGGCCAACGCATATCACAAGATTCTGTAAGACTAAAATATGTGTGCTGTAATGTATGTGGAAGTCGACACCACAGTGCTGTATGTGAGAAAAGAGAGACACGTACTTCTGACACTGATGACAACAAGGACAGTGTAGTCTCTTCCTTCACTTCACATTCAGTAAAGATACAGCCCACTAAATAGAACAACACTGTGCTGCTGCAGACTGTGAGAGCATGTGCAGAAGGACCTGGTGGATGCAGAAGCATTCGCTGCTTACTGGACGGAGGCAGCCAGAGAAGTTTAAAGTTACCTGTAATCAAGCAAGAAACAATCACTCTTCATACTTTTGGCTCTGCAGCACCAGTTACAGCGAAGCGCAACACAGTGAAATTAACTCTGCAGAACATCTGGAAGAAGGGGCAGAAAACTGAAATAGAAGCACTCAAGACACCCCAAGTTTGCAAAGCTGTGATGAAGATCTCAGGTGAGCACATCCAAGCAGAGCTGAAACGAAAAGGCTTGCAATTAGCAGATTACACAGATGATGGCACTTATGATACAGAGCTGTCGATGCTGATTGGTGCAGAAAATTACTGGCGTATATATTGTCAGGCCAAGTAGAAAGAATTACAGACGTTGAGAGCATATTTGGATGGTCAGTGCAGGGTCCAGTAAAAATGTCCAGTGTTGCTGATGCCGTCTGCATGCAAGTACAAGTTATTGAAGACACACTGGTTTCACACCGTCTGAAAGCCTTCTAGGAAATAGAGTCTCTCAGTATCACCATGAAGCAGACAGACAGTCCTGAGGAAGAGGAGACTCTTTGAACAAAGACGGACGATACGAAGTAGAACTGCCGTGGAGACCTGACAACCCAGAACTACCAGATAACTACAGAATTGCAAGGAAAGATTTGAAGGCCTTAAGAGAAAGTTGCAGTCAGATGTAGTGCTGTGTCACAGATATAATGAAGTCATAAATGATTACCTTGAGAAGGGCATTGTCGAAGATGCGGTGGAGGAGGAGTCAGCTCCGATCACTGTGAAATACTACATGCCTCATCATGCTGTTCTCCGTGAAGACAAGGTAACCACAAAACTCAGAGTAGTGTTTGATGCCTCATCACATGACACAGACTCTCCATCACTTAATGATTGTCTGCTTACTGGTCCTAGCCTGAATCCAGATCTGCTCAGTATATTAATCAAATTCAGACTGCATGCGATTGCATTTACAGCAGATATTAAAAAGGCTTTCTTGCAGATTTCTCTTGCTGAGAAGGACAGAGATGCAGTGCGATTCCTCTGGCTCACTGCACCTCTCCATGAAGACAGAGGTGAGAAGCTGCGTATGCTACAGATGACGAGGGTGGTGTTTGGAGTCTCCCCCAGCCCATTTCTCCTCCCAGCTACAGTGAGAAAACATTTGAAAAAATATGAAGCCCAAATTCCTGAGGTAGTAAAGATAATAAAGGAATCACTTTATGTCGATGACTTCATCTCAAGTGCAAGTGATGTTGAAAATGGCTTCTCCATAACTGCTAATGCCAGACAGATTATTTCCACAGTTGGCATGGACCTTTGCAAATGGACAACGAACTGTCCAGAATTGAAGGAGAAATGGAAAACAACGATGAATGAACTTGCACCAGAGACAGAGACACCAGGAGCTGTACTGATGGTGCTAGGCTTGGTATGGAGGACTGAAACTGATGATTTCGTCTTTGATCTGACTGCACTGCTGGATGCTGTAGCAAAAACAGAGAACACCAAAAGGAACGTTCTGAAACTCTCTGCTCGCATATTCGACCCAATAGGCTTTCTAACCACTTTCACTGTGCGTGTGAAATGCCTTTTTCAAGAGATGTGGATACGAGGCCTCGGCTGGGATGAAGAGCTGCCTACAGATCTTGCTCAAGAATGGCAAAGGTGGTGTTCAGAACTTCCACAGATCCACCATATAGTCATTCCCCACTGGTATGGAATCAAATCTGAGCACAAGCTTGATGCACAACAACTTCACGTGTTCTGTGACGCAAGTAAGAAAGCTGACAGTACAGTTGCATACCTGCTGCGAGAGGCAGATGATGGAACAAAGACTACATGACTCATCGCTTCAAAGTCCAGGGTAGCCCCGCTGAAGAAGATGTCCCTGCCGCGTCTTGAGTTGATGGGAGCAGTGATTGGAGTGAGACTAGGAAACAACTTGATAAAGCCTCTAAATATGGAGCTCCGACAAGTTCACCTGTGGACAGATTCAATGATAGTGCTACAGCGTATTCGCAGTCCAGCTCATAAATGTAAAAAGTTTGTGTCAAACAGAGTATCTGAAATACAGTCCCTAACCAACCCTGCAATGTGGTCTCACTGTAAGAGCAAGGCCAATCCAGCAGATCTCCCTACCAGAGGTCAGACTGCCGCTAACCTGAAGAAAAGTGAATTGTGGTGGAAAGGACCACCATTTCTGACTACACCAAATCTGTCTGAGAAAAGTGATGAAGATCAGAGTGATGAAGATGTGAGTAATGAGCTAAAACAAGTTCAGCAGATCACTGTGCAACTCAGCAGCAGCTGCAGCGACCAAAGTGAAACAGAACCTGTGCTAGATTTACTGAAGCACAGTAAACTGAAGAAAGTATTACGGGTCACTGCTTGGGTTAAGAGGTTCGTAAACAACGCAAGTTCAAGCTCAAAGAGACGAGGTGAGTTGACTGCTGAAGAAATTTTTGAGGCTGAGAAGTACTCGACCAAAGTGACAAAAGTTAGCAACTTTAGTCCTGAGATTAGTTTGCTGAAAGCTGGTAAAACCCTGAACTCAGATTCCATAATCAGAGATTTGAAACCTTTCCTTGATGCTGTCGAATTGCTCTGTGTTGGAGGCAGACTGCAACAGTCAGATTTCAGTTACAGAGAAAAACACCCATGGATTCTACCCAGCAAAGGCAGATATTGTGAGCTGCTAGTTCAGCTCAACCATGAAGTTACCATGCATTCTGGTCTACGAGACACTCTTGTTCAAATCAGAAGTAGACACTGGATTTTGCAAGGCAGACAACTTCTAAAAAGTATCCTGTCAAAATGTACTGTGTGCAAAAGATTTAAAGCAAAGCCCACACAACAGGACATGGCTCCACTGCCCCGAGACAGAATAACAGAGACCCCTCCATTCGAAGTGACTGGCATAGACTTTGCAGGTCCACTGTATGTGAAAAATGATCGTGTGCTATACAAGGCTTATGTTGCTCTGTTCACATGTGCAGTCACTAGAGCAGTGCATTTGGAGCTGGTTTCAATTCAGTCAACCGAAAGTTTCCTGTTAGCACTCAAGCGATTTGTTTCCAGAAGAGGGCTGTGCAAGGTCATTTATTCATACAATGCCAAAACTTTCAAAAGCACAAATCAAGACATCAGTGAGCTGTGGCAAGCCATCAAAGATCCACAACTGCTGGAATACTTTTCAGGGAAGGGCATCACCTGGCGCTTCATCGTAGAGCGAGCGGCCTGGTGGGACGGATTTTGGGAGAGGCTAGTGAGGTCTGTAAAGACGTGCCTGAGAAAGGTGCTAGGAAGAGCGTCACTTACTTTTGAAGAAATGACTACACTCCTCACAGAAGTAGAAGCCACACTGAATTCCAGACCCCTTCCTTTTGTCCACAATGAGGCTGACGAGCCACAACCACTGACAACTGCACATTTCCTGGTTGGTGAATGACTAACTTCACTACTGCCAAAACCATTCTCTGCAGACCATGATCATACCACTGCGAGTAAGGAGGAGATGACAAGGAGGTGTAGATACAGAAACCGACTCATGACTAACCTGTGGAATCACTGGAGGAAAGACGATCTGCTAGACCTGAAATCTGCACATTCCTGCAGCACACAGAAACCCACTGAGCTGAAAACAGGCGACATTGTTCTCATCGGACATGCCAACATGCCAAGACGAACCTGGAAATTAGGAAAAATTGAAGAATTGTTTCCAGGCAGAGATGGCAAAGTTAGATCCTGTGCTGTTCGCACATCCACAGGAACTGTGTTAAGAAGACCCGTTCAGTTGCTTTATGCATTAGAGATTTAAGTTGATGAACAGTTGTTCATAACGTTTAGTTATTTGTTTTCAATAATAAGAACTGAAACAGTTTAAGCATTCATTTATTGGGCTTTTCCCCTTTAAGAAAACTTTGCCCATAATGCTGTTCAGATAGAGAGAGTGCTAGAAGAAGAAGTGAACTACTGAGTATGTGTGTGTGCTGCTAAAGTAATTCATCCCTGTAAAACTACTATCTGAAACTCCAGTAAATCAGTTATTTTGTTTTTAATTCAAGTCGTCACGAGTCATTATTGCTTGTTAAGCAAAGAAGACACAACAGGCTGAGAGAGCGCAATGCGCTACAACTGAAGAAAACACATAATAAAAAAACATCTTCATCAGCTTGACAAAACATGCTGTAAATACTCACAATGCAACCAAATACAGAAACACACTGCAAATACTCACAATGCAACCAAATACAGAAACACACTGCAAATACTCACAACGCAACCAAATACAGAAACACACTGCAAATAATCACAATACAAACAAATACAGAAAAACACTGCAAATATTTAACACAACCAAATACAGAAACATGCTGCAAATACTCACAATGCAACCAAATACAGAAACGCACTGCAAATACTTAACATAACCAAATACAGAAACATGCTGCAAATACTCACAATGCAACCAAATATAGAAACACACTGCAAATACTCACAATGCAACCAAATACAGAAACACACTGCAAATACTCACAACGCAACCAAATACAGAAACGCACTGCAAATACTTACAATGCAACCAAATACAGAAACACACTGCAAATACTCTCAACGCAACCAAATACAGAAACGCACTGCAAATACTCACAAGGCAACCAAATACAGAAAGGCACTATAAATACTCACAATGCAACCAAATACAGAAACGCACTGCAAATACTCACAATGCTACCAAATACAGAAACGCACTGCAAATACTCACAATGCAACCAAATACAGAGACGCACTGCAAATACTCACAACGCAACCAAATACAGAGACACGCTGCAAATAATCACAATACAACCAAATTCAGAAAAACACTGCAAATACTTAACACAACCAGAGGTGGGCAGTAACGAAGTAAATTTACTTGAGTATTGTACTTAAGTACACTTTTTGAGTATCTGTACTCTACTTGAGTATTATTTTTTCTGGAAACTTGCGACTTTAACTTCACTACATTTGAAAGACAAATATCGTACTTTTTACTCAACTACATTTATATCAAGGTCCCCAAGTAGAAAGTCTTTATATGTAGCAGTTTTTACAGTGTGTGCATTTTCAGATTCACTGAACCCTTTTTTCTGCGAAAATCCGGCCTACTATCTGCCAGGACTTTCCTGTGTTGCCAAGTCTTACAGTATTTCTAAGCCTGCAGTTTTCCGCCTAGCTTTGAATGGACATTTGGCTGATATTTTTTACGTAAATCTGGCAACCTCGGGATCTTCCCCTCTAGACTAATGTAAATGTCTGTGCTAGGGCACAGCTAAAAGCACTCTAAAAAGGCATGTGTTAACTCATTAAAGCCCTTTGGAAAATTAACCATGTTTTTACTATAGTAACCATAAATATGGTATTTGCAGTAAAGTCACAGTATCCAAAAATTTACTATTATCTCACTATAGTAACAATAATTTTGCTATTTGTAGTAAAACTTCAGTAACCACAAATTTACCATACAAATGGTAGGCTAATATATCTGTCAAAATGACTGCCCTCACTTTACCATATATATATATATATATATATATATATATATATATAGATAGATAGATAGATAGATAGATATACAGTCATGGTAAAAAATATCGGCACCCTTGGTAAATATGATCAAAGAAGGCTGTGAAAATTAATCTGCATTGTTAATTTGGACTTTGTTTTCCCTCCTATTTATATTTCTGTGAAACAGGAAGCCATGGCTGGATAATTTCATGTTTAAAATCACCCTGGAGTGCTCAAAATTGTGAAGATGAATGGGAATATACTTCAGAAATATTTTACTCATAAGAATTTCTAGGGGTGCCAATAATTGTGTCCAACGTGTTTTAGAGAAAAACATTTATTACATAATGATATTTCCCCCCATTTTAAATTCTTATTATCCAATGAAAGGTTAGATTTTTGTGAATTGATTAAATAAAAGATCAAAAGGATTAACAATGCAGATTAATTTTTACAGCCTTCTTTGATCATATTGATCAAAGAAAAAATCATTTTATTGTCAAAACACTGCACATAAATACATATATTTTTTTGCAAACAAATGATCAAAAAGTAGGCTAAATGAAAACTTTAGAATCTAAACTGGGAATCGATATGAATTGAAATCAATAAGCAGAATCAGAATCGGAATGGATAAAATTCAAACAATACCCAACCTTAGCCACATGTTGTGACGTTCACTGATTTTATAAACACTGATCAGTTGATGGCAAAATTCAAAAAGACGGTTCTTTGGTGCAACGTGCACACCCATGGCCATACTGAGAGAGTGTTACAGTTTTATGAAGAGACTAAAGATTTGTTTTCTTTTCAATGTTTGCTTTGTTTGCCTAAAATGAACCATATCATGGACTTCAATATCTCTTTGAAAAAGAACTTAGTAACTTTTAAACAAGTATTAAAATGAGTTCAATGTAGCTGTAGGAGTGTTAAATAAAAAAAATAAACATGATTATCTTCATTCAGTTGTTCCATTTCAAAAGGTTTTGTAAAATAAAAACTCTTAATTCCAAATATAATACAAGCTAATCAGCTAATCAGTAATTAGTAGTGTATTCAGTAGGTTGCATTAGTGGCATAAGGTATTGTAAGTATACAACAATGTGACAATAAAACAATGCATTTACTTTTTACTTTTGATACTTAAGTACTTTTAAAAACATGTAGTTCTGTACTTTTACTTAAGTAAAAATCTGTCTTTACAACTTTCACTTGTAGTGGAGTAGTATTTGACCAGTAGTATCTGTACTTTCACTCAAGTAAAGAAGTTGTGTACTTTGTCCGCCTCTGAACACAACCAAATACAGAAACATGCTGCAAATACTCACAATGTAACCAAATACAAAAAAAAAATACTGCAAAAAAACTCATAACACAACCAAATACAGAAACACACTGCAAATACTCACAACACAACCAAATACAGAAACGCACTGCAAATACTCACAACACAACCAAATACAAAAAATACTCTGCAAATACTCAAAACACAACCAAATACAGAAAAACACTGCAAATATGCAGTGCAACCAAACACAGAAACACGCTGCAAATACTCACAACGCAGTCAAATACAGAAACACGCTGCAAATACTCACAATGCAACCAAATACAGAAACGCACTGCAAATACTCACAACACAACCAAATACAAAAAATACTCTGCAAATACTCAAAACACAACCAAATACAGAAAAACACTGCAAATATGCAGTGCAACCAAACACAGAAACACGCTGCAAATACTCACAACGCAGTCAAATACAGAAAGATGCTGCAAATACTCACAGTGCAACCAAATACAAAAATGTGCTGCAAATACTCACAGCACAACCAAATACAGAAACAGGCTGCAAATACTCACAACACAAACAAACACAGAAACGCACTGTAAATACTCACAATGCAACCAAATACAGAAATGTGTTGCAAACACTCACAACACAAACCAATACAGAAATGTGCTGTGAATATTCACAATGCTACCAAATACAGAAACGCGCTGCAAACACTTAATGCAACCCAGTACAGAAATGCACTACAAATACTCCCAATGCAAACAAATACAGAAACGCACTGCAAGCACTCACAACACAACCAAATACAGAAACGCACTGCAAGCACTCACAACACAACCAAATCCAGAAACAATCCTGCAAATCCTCAAAAGGCAACCAAATACAGAAAGGCACTGCAAATACTTACAACCTAACCAAATACAGTGAGAGTGTGCAATGTGTTTGCTGCATTGTGAGTGTTTGCAGCCCATTTCTGTATTTGGTTGTGTTGTTGGTTTGTTTTTTTTCTTAATCTGCTGGTGTTTTTCCTATTTATGTGTGTTTCTTTCAGTTGCAGCACATTGACCTCTCTTAACCACTGTAAAATTGCCTCTAAATGCATCCCAAAATGTCAAATACAAGTACACTAGAACATACACATGGTCTTGAGCTGCCATCCAAAACCCATCCCTACTTCGATCATTATAACTCCCTTCTGGAAGGTCTGGAGAGTTGCCATGGTAACATCTATCCAATTAAGTGAGGTCAGAAACCATTGTCTGTCTTTCCAAAGAGAGAAAGAGAGAGAGATGAGGAGAGAGAGACAGGAGTGTAACAAATACAAAGCTAGATGATTTCTGTGTGAATTTCCCAATGTGCAAATACTTGCATGTGTTTTATGTTGCGAAGACTGTGTTTTGTGAAAATCGTCGGTAAGCTACTCAACCTTACAAGTCCTGAACTTCACATTAGCGTTGCCACAGAGACGCCAGACAGAATTAGCTATTGATTAGGACAATAAAGTAAGAGAGAAAAGGAGAGAGAGAGAGAAAGGCTGGCGCCAAAGAGGAGGAAATGTTCCAGCACTGTGATTTACTGCTGGGGACCACAACAGCCTACAATCCCCACTGGAGCCAATTTACACACACACACAGGGCACACACAGTGTCTGCAACAATCAATAATGGAAATTGGATGCCCCTCTACATCACCATGGCGACACCCCCACCTCCTCATTAAAGCACCTTGAAAGTTTTAGACCAATCCATGATCTTGATAGATTTCCAATGGAGTCGAGATCCTCACATAGCCAAGGTGGAATTTTAGACAGGTTACCTGTGTTTCAGAATTAATGTCACAACAGAATTAAACACACATTTAAAAGGCCAGTTACTACATTCAAAAATGATAAAAGATAAAAATTTCCAAAGGTGCTTGCATGTTTAACCTGAATGAGCTGTATATGTCATCTTGAAGATCAACCTTACTGCAAAGCTCAGCTCCAACCCTAATCAAACACCTGAACCAGCTGATTTATATCTATAGGAACACTTGATAATACTGTAACAGACAGGTGTGTTGGAGTGTTATTTTAGTATCATTGGGATTCTATCATAGTTTTTATTAGAGTTGTTGTGTTTATATTTTGAAATACCTATTTTTATTCTAATGAAATACCAGTTTCAATAGAAATGACATTATAATTTACCATGAATTCTTGTCAGTACATTATACAGTATTTAAGGTGTATACGCTAGTAAAAATGGAATATATATTTAAAAAAAGGAATATATATAATTAAAATATAGTTATTTCATACTAAGTATAGTTCAAATCTATTAACATATTTACTCACATGTTGCTCGAGACTTACTAATATAAAAATTATAATTAAACTGTATTTGGAGTACTACTTGTGCACAATGCACATTTCTTAATATTAAGCCTAAAATGTGTTTTAATGTCACTATTGATGAGGATTGTATGATCTTTGAATTGTATCAGTCTTTAAACGCAAGATATTTAAAGTGTATCTGAAGTATACTTGCAATAGTTCCACTTTAGCACAGTCAATCAAATATACTTCAGTATATCTTTAGTCGGACTTCAGCACTACTTCTGCATAATTAAAGTGCAGTAAGTGCAAAATTAGTTGTTCCATTTTAGGAGAATTTAAGTATACCAGTTCAGTATACCACAATTGCAGGGTATTTTTATTAAACACATAATAATGTATTTAAATGTATTTGTAGTACTTAGCATGAAATAATTGTATTTCAAATACATTTTTGTATATTATTTATACATTTTATACATTTTAGTATATTATATATTATTATATTATAGAGTAGTAAGTCTAGCTTAAATGGGTCAAAAAAATAGCTAATTGTATTTAATATAAAATTAAACTATATTACATTTTTATTTAATTGTAAGTAACATGCAATTTATGTCTGGAACATTACATGAAGTTCTCACTGAAGTATATTATTTCCATAATAAGTTGTGTTTTGAAAAGCATGCTAAAGTCTACTTCTTTTTTCACACGGGGAGGAAATCCCAGAATGCACTGTAACATTTTTAACCCAAAATGGTGAAAGGAGTCAAAAGAAATGTAGATAACTGTTTATTTAAAGTGATACTGGGTGAATGTGTAGTTATGTGTGTTTATGTGTGTTAATTAATTAAAATGAGAAATAGCTAGCAACTAGCTGAAATTAATAATAAAAAAAAATTATATTTTATTTCAGTTAACCTTTTTTTCTTTTATGATTTTCATTTATGTTTTAGTTAGTTTTTATTTTGTTTTCATTTTGTTTTTTGTTTTTTTTGTTTTATGTTTTTTTTTTGTTGTTGTTGTTGTTTTTTTTAGTTAACTGTAATAACTATAGTTGGAACTAAATTCTGCACGATGACACAATTTGACACAATTTCTACTTTAGTATTATAATGTATAGCACAAAACCCCACTTGTGTGATCACAAGTATCTGTTTTCTGGGTCCATTCAGAGCTGTCAGGGTTAAGGACATATTCTCATTGTTCTCACTGGTTGTTCTGTCTGCGGTGAGAAAGGACCTCTGTTCCCATGAGGCATCACTGTCCCAAAGACATAAGAATACACTCTTTCAGAATGATTTTAAAGACAGGAAATGAAAGTCGGGAATAGTAAAAATACTTCCAGAGCCAAGAATGCTGAAAAAGTAGGTGGTCACTCTTGCACTTTATTCCATTCGGTGCCGCTAGCGGCGCAGAAAAACCCAACACCTGTAATAACATAATGAAGAAAACTACAGAAATACTGATACAGGATACAGCACTGGCACACTCAGAAGTGGGGCCGAAATCATTCGCGACAGGCAGTGTGAGCACTGATGCCATCAAATACAAGCATTACTGCTAAATTATGGCTCCATCATCAGTGGCGCAGTGACAGCTTCATAAACTTTGATTTAATCAGATGGGGGAAATTGAAGTATTATATGAGATAATGTATGGCTGAGTGGTGATATATCTGCAGAACTGGCCACCCACGACTCCTATCAGAATTCATTACGTCCTCTCACTGGACACCAGTATTTAACACCTAAACCTGAACTTCATCCAAGAAACCCTGAAAGAAGCCGAAGACAAAGAGAGCGATCAACAAGAAAACAGAGAGAAAGACAAAGTGTGTGTGTGTGTGTGTGTGTGTGTGCATTAATTAATTCAGGTTGAGACCAGTCTGTGCAAACTGGAGCGTGATGGAGACACTGGCCCCTGTGCTGCCGGGGGTCAATGTCATCCCTTTGTTTTTGTCTTCTAATGCAATCAATGAAGTTCTTCCACTATCTATTGAAAGTCAAAGTGGACGTATCTGCCGAGTGGCTGAGGGCTCTGTCAGATAGGAGAATCAAGCCCATATTTCTTACAGTCATGTTGTGCCCGCGCTCAGTCTCGTCTGTGTGCGCTCGCTCCTAATATACAAAAGGATCTATTGAAATATGCATGAGGGCCATGATGGCAGCTCTAAAAATACTCTCAGATGGGGAATACATCGACAGCCCTGTCATTGAGCTCTCCTTGAGATACAGCATCACACCTGATCCAGCGAGACTGATCTTTCTCCCTTACTCCCAGCACTCCCTCTGTCAGAAACACTCTGTCGTACATGAATACACACAAGCACACACTACTCACACATGAACACACAGTGGCTCTGGTCCAAATGCTGCCTCACTGTCTGCTGGCCATGTAGGCAGCTGTCTTCTAAGAAACCTTATAAAATCACTTGAAAGACTCTTCATGGGCAGCAACTTACACAAACACCTTAGTAGGACTTAAGTATATCTGTATATAACATTTTATAAGCACTTTTATAAAGCATATATGCTGCCCTACAAAGGCAAAAGACCTTAACTCGCTAGAGTGTGAAACTGAGAAAAATGACTTTGAAGTTTTTCATTTGTCCAGCCAAATTAATTATAGGTAGGAAACTGGAAATTTGGCAATTAGATGTATTAGTAATGAAAATTATCTACATTAGAAAACTGTGAGCTCAAACTTGATTTTTACCCCTATTTTGAAGTTACTGTACTCTGCCTTTGCATTGTCTGCAAAACGTGAGAAGTCACACCAAGGCAAAAGACAGTAACTTCCACATTATCCATATTTGGTTGCTGATCACCATTTACAAAACCATTACAGTAACACCTGTATAAAATCTAGTGATAATGGGCTATCTCATATAGGCTATTTCATATAGAAATGTGACTGTATTAATTTTTTTCTGACCGTAATAAGCGGACTAAAAGTTAAACATGTGAGTGGATACCATTTTTCAACAAATTAATTTGCTATGCTCAGTAACGTAAAAGAATGCTAGACATAGCATAACTGATTGTATATTGACTTGAATGAAAATAGCCTTACCTGAAAGAACGACTTGTGGATTGATGTGTGGATTGGAGGGTTACTTGCATGTAATTATGCATAATTTATTGTAAATATAATAGTAAGTACATGTAATGTGTAACAAGGACACCTTAAAGTGTTACCACTTTCTTAATATATGTATAATACAACAAATTAACAAATAATGCAGTTAAAATTATAATCAAGTACATTTACGTGTGTTTAATGTTAGTCAACGCATCAAAATGAATGTACATCTTTAAAGCACGACAACAGATTAAACATAATTATTTAAAATTTACTTTGTCAATATTATAAAGTTCACATTTTAAAAGTGTACTTAAATTAAGAAACAGTTATGATAGTGTGTTCTTTGTAAGTACACATGAGTGGCCTTTTATTTCATTAATATTGAATGCAAGTACAGTTTTTTAATATACTTTTAAGATTTGAAGGTAAAGTTCAAATTCAAGTGCACATCTTTTCACAAGGGATTGGATGGAAAAAACTGAGCTTTTTGCAATGCATTCAGGAATTGCATTATCTAAGATAATGTCAAGTTGTAATTATTGTATTTATGAAATAAGTGCATGTAAATACCACCAAAATGTCATAATTAGCAGTGGGAAAATTCACTGAACCCTGACTTCAAAGAATCATGGAAGATAATTGCTATTTAACACAATAAATTATAATTGACTTTGCATGCATCAGGTACTGTTGATGAAGCATTGTAATAATGCTTGCCAAAAAATACAACTCATTTAGCTGGTTTATGAAGTGACAGATTAATACAAGCAAATTACATTTCCTATCATTGTCTGTAGTTGTGAAAAAAAGGATAAAATACATAATGCATCAATTACAGTAATGCACACCTTTTGCTTTTCATTTTTATTTTATTAGTGCAATCTTTCTGTCTATGTTGGGAAATATTAAATATTAAATTGCTTCACTTTTACTCACATCGCAATTATGATTTCTCTAAATTGTAAGAAAGAACTCCCGAGGAGGAATTGTCCAGAAATTGTGGGAATCAGGAGACGTTGGTTTAGATTTTGGTCAAAATTATGAATATTATGAGGCATCTAAACTGGAATGCCTTCAGCAGCATCTCACTGCAGTTTGAGCCACTCACTCTCATAGATACGCACTCCATTCGTCTGTCAGATGGACTGTGTTAAAAGAGAGCGGCGCTGCGGGCTCCCCTACAGTGCGGGGTTGGTTTTGGCTCCGGTAACACCTCTGTAATTGGGCTGATTTTTCCGGATCCGGTGTGAAATATGCCTGTGTGAGTTTAATAAGTTCCAGAGAGTGTGTCTGCATGCAGCTATTCCCCTGGTGCAGTTGAGAGTTCACCAACATTTATCACCTCCATATCCAGCAACACTCAGCTTAAAGCAGACTAATGTTTCCTGCTCCTGTAGCCCCTCAGTTGCCCGCACATCCAGGCCAACAAATAGGCCTCTAATAGTTATCTATGGAGCCCCAAATATGCCTCTAATAGTTATCTATGGACCCCCTTGCACCCAATGAAAAGTCACATTCATTTCGTTGCTCTATCCAGTTCAGGGTAAGTGGATCAATTGAGGCAGACTACGAATTCAGCAGGTTTACACAAACTACCAGTTGTAAAGTTGAGCTTGAGTGATTATCTATTCGCTCTTGCTTTGCCTGACGTCACTCTGAACTCATTACAGCACATGTACTGGAAAATATAACCTTGGCACATGACTATGCCTGCTAATGGCCCTCAGATTGATTTTTAATTAGTAACACTTTTAGATCAGGGCCAGTCACATTGGCCTTTTCTTGCATAACTAATCTGCAGGAGATTGGGTATTCGTAGGAAGTGAAGAGAGGCTAAAAGTTTAAGACCGAACTTATGTTCAAAAGACAACATGACCAGTTTCACCTTCAGGCCAAATCTGGACCTGATCCAAAGAGGAAAGGAGAAAATGAATGCTCCTCCAGCCCAGATAACATGTACTAATTTAAAGGACAAGTGATCCGAGAGATGCTTTTATGTTGTTGTTACATGGTTTGTACATTACAAGATCCTAGAAAAATCAGATTGACTGGTAGTATCTTTCTTGTCAAAATAAATCAAGTAAAAAGAGTTGCAAACTTTTTGAACTTTGTGTTTTGTTGAGTTGTAAAAGCAGCAGTATTCATTCCATCTCCACTTCAACTCAAACTAGAGTTAGTTTCTCTATATAGGGGACATGTGTGATATTTGAGAGGTGCATGTGTGATATTTGTTTCTCGGGAGGCTCAGAGTCTCTTTGTGGAGATCAGGTTATCAATAAAGTAAGGAGACTTGGTAACAGTCGTTTATTACAGTAATGAAGTAACAAATCCAATTATTGCTACAGGAGTCTCAGAGACGCTTTACACTACGATACTGAAGTAAAAGGCTACTACTATGGGACACTCAGTGGTGTGCTACAATAAGCTGCCCAGTTTTGCCAGATTTAGCTTAAAACATGATACTTGGACCAACTTAAAATTACTCAAATTTGTTACAGCCAAATGTAGTAGTTGGTGACAATTTATTTTAAGGTGTCCTTGTTACACATATTACATGTACTTACTATAAATTATTCATAATTACATGCAAGTAACCCAAAGCCAAACCCTAATCCTAACCCTAACCATATAGTAAGTACATATAGTTAATTAATATTACTCAGTACTTAACTGTATAATAATAGTGTAACAAGGACACCTTAAAATAAAGTGCAACCTAGTAGCTTTTCTCAAATTATATTTATAGTTTGGTTCAAACCTTACATTTTGATTTAATATTAATCAAGCATATTTATTTTGTCCCAAAGACAAATTGATACAGAGTAAAATGAATATATAATATAAAGACCGTACCATACATAATCAATATATATTCTTTAAACATAAGCCAAAATGTTACTTAATCTAGGTCAGTATGTTATATTGTGTGTGTATAGTTTTTCAACTATTACTGTGTGTGTATAGTTTCACCATAAACAAAAGCTGCATTAGCTATAATATGAAAAGTAGATATTTTTTCACTTATTTTGTTAGTCAATGTTTAGCTTAGTTTGCTTACAATAAATATATACAAATTAAAAAAAAAAAAAAAAAAACATAATGTTTATTTTGATGTCTTTTTAAAATTTTGACTCCTGGGGCACATTCTTCGTACGTCACTTATTACATCTGAGATGATTTGAAAGATTCCAGATCTTCTAATCCTGATAACTGATCTCTGGCTAATTTGGTTCTTCAATGAATTTGCGTATTAGATTAAAATATTAAGTTGTCCAAGGTTACTGCGCATTCTCGTGTTCCCCAAAAAGGGTAGATGTATCGATACTCGAAACCATGATCAGCAATGCAGCGATTGGCTGGCGGCAAGACAGCAACGTAATGACATCATATCATTAAAAAAGACACCTGACGAAAAAGCTGACAAATTTCTGGACCTTTATAAGAAAACAGCCAAGCGAACAAAACTACATAAATGTTATAATAGATAAATGAAATGTGCACTGTTTTTAATTTATTTATAATTTTTTATAATTATTTATATTCATGATTTCTAGTATTTGTACAGGCTTTACATTTTTATTTCAGTGTTGTAATTAGCAATTCATTTAATTTTATCTTTGAAGCAGATTTCTTATGTGACAGCTTTAATTAAAGTTTCTTAGAGATCCAGTTATCTGCATCTCCTGTGCTCCATCAAGCCACTCCCATAATAGCTGTCACCACTCAAATTAATGCACGATTCAGATTTTATAGCATCTGTGTAAGACTCCAATACAATTATAAAGTAATTATTTCATCACTAATAAATCTTTCATTGAGTAAAACTGGCTGTGTCTATGGTATTATAGACTACACATCATTATTATGTTATTTTCAAATTAATTTTTTAATTATTATTATTTTAAATTATTGTCCCTGGACCAGTAGTGTACTCTTGTAATAAAGTAGCGGTGGCTGGGACAGATTTTAAGTATCAATTCTGCTTAAAAAGATGTGATCTAATCCTGTTTACATGAAATAAGCCTGCTCCCGAGCAGATTTAAGTTTACGGACCTGTTGCTATGACAGCAAGTCTAGGATGAGCTTCGAAGAACCAAATGATCCAAGATCAAGCGAAATCGTCAACAATCAAATCCAGGTAACTGAGCTAGCGACGTACAAAGAATGGGTCGCTGGACAAAGTACATTTACATAACATGCATGATGATAGCCAACCTAACTGAAAGCTGACTCTTAACTTTAAAGTTAACTTTTTATTTTTTTAGCAGTGTGACAGTTTTCAAAATAACTTTTAAAGTAACAAACGTGTTTTTTTTTTCCAACAAGTAGCTCTGTATTGACCAAACACTGCATCATATGTCATGTTATTTTCTAACCAAATGTGAGCTGAGACAATAATCTAATGCACTATAAATAACAGTCTATTCATTCTAGTGAATGATTAAATTATGTGATTAAATTATGAATCATTTTATTAGATATTTATTGTTAGGCCTGTATATTTAAAAGATATTGTCCCTTTAAATGTAGTTCCTGTACGCAAGTAGTGTATCTAATTACTCTTTAGTGCTTTAGTGCTGCTTTACCAAAAGACTTTAGCACTACTGTACAAGTAGTTTGACAAGCTATAGTCTAAAAGTGGCTTTACCAAGCATCTCCTACTATCTGTGCACCTTTGAGGTTAGCAAAATCATTGTATGAGAAGCAATTACATTGTTGCTTTTTGGATTTAAATATTTTAATTTAACATTAGTATCTAGCATTAAGACATTTATTGTTAATCTAAATGTAGATAAATACAGTATTTACCTTATATGCAAATTAGTTATGCCCCTGGGCAGCATCAACCTATGGCAAATGAGATGAGCCTGTGCAAATGGCAGAGATTAGCCAAATTCAGAATAGTTTACTTCCACTGTCAGTTTGCTCTTTATTACAAGCACATACATGCAATTATGTGTAATTAGATCAGTCACTAATCTTAATCTGTTACGTAACAATATATGTAGGCTACTCACTGACTACTTTTTGTAGCAGGCCTAACAGCATTGAAATCTATCTAAATGGGACCGGAGAACTTTGCTCTCTTTTCCTGTACAAATAAATAAAATTAAAAAAAAAAAAAAAAAATGTGTTTGCTCCTAATTTTATCTATGTGACCTTAAATGTGCAACATGATAAAATATATGTTCAATATTGAATCCATAAGACGCTTTTGCTACTTCTATTGCTACTATGCTTGCTTGTTTAGTACCTTTTAGTTAATTTAGAACAAGTCTAACAAGTGAATAAAAAAAATAATACAAAATTAATGAGAAATTTTCACGATTAGCATCTTTATTAACTTCAAAACTTACTGATTTTTTTTTAAATTTCATGATATCTCAATATTGAACTCAAGTCTTAGATTTAATGTTTATATTAAATATTGCCTTATATACACTGTAAGAATACTTTTCAAAGTTGTAGATTATTGCCGTACGTTGTACAAGAAAATACTGTTTCAGTCTAAATTTCATGTTTAACTCATGGTGTTATTTGCCATTTCTTTGTAATTATTTAGCAATTTTTGAGTGGAAATAGTTTCAAAGTAAATCCTACATCAACTATTTTTCAGTGTACTCCAAACAATAATTCGTTTTACTCCTGTATTAGGTGAAGATGTGGCAACTGATAAATTATGTTTTCTTGTGTTTTTAGCGCTGTCCAAGCTTTCCAGGTACATTGGCAGGTGGAGAATGGATGGGAGCTTTTCATGTACAATTTTAAATCATGAGATTTTAAATCCAAACTCCTAATAAACAAATAAGATTCTTTTAAATAAATGGTCAAAGAAATGTACATTTATTGTTGCATTCAAAGCAACAGTACATTCCCATACATCTATACATGTAATATATTCCATACACACAAGGATTTAAACCCTATGTTTAACCCTAAATATTATACAGTAGGAAAAAAGCACATAGACGGTGCTTGAACCATAAATAGAAACCAGAATGTATCAAAAATCCAGTTAGCAGAAGAATGAGGCATACATCATAAGAAATAGGACAAATATCAGTCATAAGAACTGACAGCGCCCCTAGAGTCACACTCACACAAGAACAGAAACAGTGTCTCAAATCTGCTGTAAAGAAAAAGAGGTCAGTTCAGAGCAGGACAGTACAAGGTCCCTCACCAGTGACTCTTGACAGAGCAGAAGAACACAGCTCAGATTAATCCCAGTGGGCGATAAGGTGCAGAGACCCTGTTTCAATGGGATAATGATCGGGAGTAATAAATGTGCTCCCTGATTCCTCTTCAGTGTCTCCTCACAAAGGCCAGAGCAGTTTTAATTTAAAGGGAGTGGGAGGACGTAGGGACAGACAGAGGCGATAGAGATAGATTCTGAAGTGTCACAATGAATGTACCGGGAGAGAGCCGAGCTGTTCTATCCATCACATCTGAATACATTCAATTAACTCCCACTAAACGTACAGTAGCAGGTTTCTCCTCTTTGCACAGGTCTTCATTGCCTCCCTCACTCGCTCCACTGCTCTCTTATTTCAATAAAAATGCAAATATGGATAGTCGGGAGAAGAAGAGAAATGATCAATGGCAAAGAAACATTTTATAGCCCCACTGTCAGACTAATGACCGCTGGGCAATTTTCTTCAGAAAACACTGAAAGACATTAGCATATAATCTCCTGAGATTATGAATGTGTAAATCTAATGATGTCCATGAGGTGGAATTTACACTAAACAAGACATTTAGCGAGTTCATAAGCTTGTTAATATTTTGAGAAAATAAATTATCTTATATAGATTCTTTTTTTTTTTTTTTTTTCTAAATATTGTAGGCTACTAAATTCTTCCAAGCAACCCTTTACAAACATTGCTGTGATGGTTCAAATGTACAGTGATGGATTCAGATGGTGATGATTTTCTATTCATCAAAGAATCCTAAAAAAAAAAAAAAATGTATTACTGTTTCCATAAAAATATTAAGCAGCATAACTGTGCCAAGTATTACTGAGTATTAAAATAAACAAGTAAATTGCATATATGTATCATATAAAAAAAATGATAACCATAGCTGGGTAGATTACTTTACAAATTGTAGTACATTACTGATTACAGATTACATGATGAAAACTGTAGTTAGTAACGTAATCTAGGTTACTCATTTTAGGTAATGTATTCTGACTACTTTTAGATTACTTTTAGATTACTTTTTATCTAACTTGTTTTAAAACTACCATTAAACATACTATATTGATATAAAAAAGCAAAGAGAAAGAAAATGTATTCTATTTTTTTTTTCTATATCAACATCATAAAATGCATTAAACATTACATTAAAACAGGGTTTCCAAACTGGAGATGTAAGAACTGCACTGGGTTTGAGCTGATAAAAGGCTAATAATAAATTGAGAGGTGCTTTATTCACCAAAATACAGAAACATGGTTTGCAAATTTATTTAAATGACATTTACATGGCGATTCTATATTGTGAATATAGTCAAAGCTAAATGATATGACACACAGCATGATTTTTAGAAAGGAGAATTTAAAAGAGAAAAAAAGACGAATTAGGAAGAATCAATACATGTTTAATGATTTACTGCCATTGTGTGAATAATATGTAATCATGTAACTGTAATCTGATTATAAGCATTGCAAAATATAATATACTCTATATCACAAGTACTTAATATCTGGAAACTGATTACATAATACAGATTACATGTAATCAGTTACTAACCAGCACTGACAGTAACAGATGATATTTTGCGTTTTTTTATAATAGCAGAGTCTGAGACATTGGAAATGCAGTGAAATCTCACTGTGTGGTGAATCTCTACGCTATAAAATCCTTAATGTTGGAACACCTGGGCTGAGGTCATGTGACTATGTTGCCAGGGCAATGAGAACAATGAGAGTTCACCCTTAGCCCATTTGTTATAATGCGTTGATTCTCATCCATAGTGCAGCCAGGGTCCCCTGAGTGTCGTTAGCGGGCTGTGAGCCATTGACCTTTGATGACTACTGGAAAACCTTAGTCTTAAGCAGAGTAATCAAGGTAGCACCATTGATTGACTCTGTTCCCCAAGTAGGCATCTGGCCAAGCGACCGCTGATTAATCAACTCATCAAATCTTTATTAGTACACAATGCACAGTCACTTTGCCAATCTTTAATTATTCAGCACAGAGTGTTTATTCGTTTTTGTAACTATCACCATGTGGTATGATCATTAAAATAGTGCTATTTGGTATAATACAGCTAAGACAGAATTTCTTCCCAGCCACTCTGACAGTACAGCAGAATTTCACAGTCCATCTAGGTTCATAAACAATAATCCCATCAAGTTCAGCCAGAAATCGTGGGGTAATCATTGATGACCAGCTGACCTTCATTGTAATGACAACATCTTGCAGCAACATGAGGAAGATAAGGCCCTTCCTTACTGAGCAGGCTGCAAAACTACTCTCCTTGTCATTACTAGACTGGACAACTTCAGTGCTCTTATAGCTGGACTTCCAACATGTGCAGTCAAACCTCTACAAATGATTCAGAGCGCAGCAGCACAGCTGGTCTTCAATGAGCCCAAGAGATCACACATCACTTTATCTCTCTGCATTGGCTACCGGTTGCTGCTCGTATCAAGTTCAAGACACTGATGCCTCTATGGTCTCTTACGAGTCTATATCCCTTCCAGAAGCCCACGGTTAGTGAGTGAGTTGCACCTCATGGTGCCATCATAGAGAGGCACAAAACCACTTTCCAGAACAGTCTCGTTCACTGTTCCATACTGGTGGAAAAATCTTCCTTGCCCTATTCGAAAAGCCGAATCCCTGACAATATTCAAGAAGCAGCTGAAAACTCATCTCTTCTGTGAGCACTTAAGCACATCCTGATGATTCTTCTGTTGCATTGGGCTGGTTCCACACCCACTTTCATTTCTATTCAGTTTTATTTGATTATATTCATTTCATTTCAATTCTGTCATTGGAGTTCATCTTATGCCGTCACAAATATGAAAGTACCGGCATCAGTTACATTATTTCTGAACAAGTTCAGACATGAATTCAAGTTGCTTTCACATTCATGTGAATCGTATCAGTTCCATTGCAACCAATCTCGAACGACCTCCTATAGGTAGTTTCAGTTTCGGGACCGTGGTGCCCACATGGCAGAAAATGACAGATTTTTCATGCAAACTGTGGTCTGTTTCAAACTAAATTGCCAATGTGAAAGCCCCTTAGTGCCAGAACCAGAGTTTGCATGGTTTTTGTCTGCTCTCCGGTCCGTTGCTCTTTGAGCTTCCTAAATTTGTCGCCAATAGCTGTTCCGCAAGTTTGATGCATTATTTGTATTCCATTTGTAAACCATACTGGAATCCACATGAACCATACTCCAGGCCAAGGAGAGCTTTCAATTGGCATTCCCATTTAATAGCAGTTGCTAGGCTGGCACAGGATATCCAGAATTATGTGGAGCTATCTCTGCTCATGGGCACTCTAATCACCTGATCCAGGTATCCCATAACATTAATCACACTGAAGTCACAGGAAATTGACATACTGATATGCTAACAATGCTGATTGGCTGGTGAATCAGTCTCAAGTCTTCATCTTGAGCTGTGATGTGCAAGGCAACAGAAAAGTCTACTTAAAGCCTTTCAAATCCTGGAAACTGGTGAAACATTTACCTCAGGTCCTGCTCCTGGAGGGTCACTGTCCTGCAGAATTTAGCTCCAATTAAACACACATGAACCAAGGTAATCACAGTCTTCCAGATTACTAGAAATTTGTTGGGAAAAGCTAGAGCTAAGCTCTGCAAGACGTTGTCTCTCCAGGGCCAGTATTGGACACCACTGATCTACTATATGATGACAATATATTTGCAATTTATATGCTGAATTATATGTTGTAAGCATACATGGCTGTCAAAAGATGCTTTTTGACTCCACAGCTGGTGGAGTTACGTCAACTGGACCAAGCCAAACCTTGAGGTTTAAAGACCTTTTGAACTTAGTTAAATTCATAAAATACTTTCACGCTAATCTGTGATGAAAAACAGACTGAAGTTCATATCAAATGCTCTTGTGTGAAAGTGGCCTGAAAACAACAAGTGAGTCGATCCAAACAGGTTCTTTCAAAGCCTTCACCGATTTCTTTCCGAGACAGTATATATGATTACTCCACAGTGCAGCTGTCTGCATCTGTGCACGAAATCAATCTGGCTGCTTGCCTTATTTGATGATGAAATAACCTCTTCCCCTTTACTTGATTGCATGTGGTTATTGGAAGTTGAAAATATAGCACAAGTAATTACAAACCTCATCCATAATACACTTAAACCGCATCGCTGCTAGCCGAGAGCTGAGTCTATCGCGGAGCTTCCCAGATCTCTGAGCGGTGATGATGAGTGATTGTGTGTTTTAACCCTGTGAATTTCTTAGGGAGCTACGCTACGGCTGCTCTTATTGAAAGCAGAACGGGTAGACGAGTAATTAAAGCCCTGCAAACAGCGGCGAGGATGAGCCCCAACCGTTCGACTGAGGCCACGGCATGAAAAATTGCCCCTCCACTATTTCAATTAATCAGTTGTATTTGGCGTAATGTTGTTTGACGTTGGCAGGGGAAACGTCCTCCGGGAGGGTCTGTCCTCCGACCGGCCGTGCTCCTTTATTTTCTCATTGGATTGCGCGAGCATGTGCCGATTGCATGCCAATGACCATGTGTGTGTGTGATATTAAGCATATGTAAGTGCCAGAACCGACAATCTCTTTTGCTTTATCAAAGCTCTCTCGTTCGTCCGAGGTGGAGTTGATTATGAAGGCCACACTGCATAGCACCAGGACCCGATTAACCTTCTAGTGACTCTCCGGCGTACGACGGTGGACACAAACACCCCCTCTCCCCCCTTCCCGTCTCCCTGTGATAAATTAAACAATGGAGGAATCCAATGGCCCAGCAATTACCAAACACCTTGGACACACTCACATTTTTCAGCTCTGTCAGGGGCTTGTCTTGTGCGGTGGGTTTTCGCCTGATCTCCAGCGGCTCTTCGCTCTTCCTAACTTTGTTTTTTCTGATGTAGATTAGATCTGCCACCCCATTACAGATTCATTTTCCTAATTTTTCATGTCTGCACCATGCCCCATCTGTGGCTGGCTGATAATTGTGAGGACCAGCCCTGGTGATTAGCATCAGCAGAATTAATTACAGCCGCCATTAAGGCTGCAGGTTGCACTCGGTGATCAAGAGAAATTAACTTCCTCCCAAGCCTCTAAATCATCTCACCTTTGGCCCCTTTGACAGAGGCACGCCCCACTCTCACCTCCTAAACACAACACGAAACACACACAAACATACACAAAGGACCTCACACTTGGCACATCCGTGGCTAGCACGTCAAGCTGAATGTTACACACGCCAGTGCGCTCGCAACTGGAGCTCATTAGAGATGTCCTCGTGTGTATTCGCTGCAGTACGGTGCGTTCGGGGTGAGCCGAGCGAGGGTTTGAGTTTGGTCTCCTTTACAAGTTGGGAGCAGGGCCCTGTTGTCATGCACACATAGGGCATGGGAGATGATGATGGCTGTATTGATGAGCTAGCCACCAAATATCACCAGCACTTAGAGTATTAATGATGAAATACATTGAGGTTGAATGAAGCTAAATATATTGATTTCGATATTAATCTGAACTAGATTTTAACATTCTTTTAAGGAAACATGAGTGGTGGTTATGTGTTCAAAAGCTGTCCTCACTCGGTAGGGTGTTGTGGATGATTGTCTGGACGCTGAGTGGCTGTTAATGTGTTGATAAGCATTTGCTAAGTGGGTGCTGGACATTTTAGATGTTAATGTTTAATAAATGGGTTAGAGGTTCACATCATTAAAGCTAAAAGCAATAATGATAGCAATGCTTACATCAATAAGTGAACAACTTTTCAGTTAAATGATAAACATTGTCAGAAAAAAATGTGCAAAAATTGTATTTTTAGGGCTACAGCTGCTTGTCACTGGAGCAGTACTCTCAAAGGGACACCTCTGTGTTTTCTTTACTCTTGTTCATAATAGAACCATAAGAGTACATATTACCAGTGCTGGGGAAAGTTACTTTTAAAAATATTGCATTTCAATACTCCCTAAAAAAGTAATTAATTATATTAGTTACTTTTTATGGAAAGTGTTACGTGACTCTCAGCTGATCCACATCTACCAATAGGAATACAATGTCTATTACGGCATTCCAATATAAGGTCTGTTGAGTATTATTGAGCAGCTTTATTGCTTGCTCAGGAGCAAATTACTCTTCTCCATCCCCAGCTCCTCCTTTTGTCTCAGGACTTGGCTTTCTGATGTTCCTTGTTATCCTGAATCAGATTCCCCCCCCCTTTTTATTTTTTATTTTTTATTTATTTATTTATTTATTTTTATTTTTATTTTTATTTTTATTTTATTTTATTTTATTTATTTATTTTTTTGATTGATGTTGTTACACTAAAATGTCATTAAGGATACTGAACAAATGATATCTGTTACATTTTGGTTCTGTTCTGTTTAGGGGAATATTGCTGTTCATTCATGACAGGCTGCATGGATGGGCCAGTTTTTGCCCAGAACAGAACCATCCCACCAATCCAAACTGTATGCTAAATGTCAATCATCTTTGACAATACTGGAACGGGATTAAGTGCATAAAAGATATTTGTGTTATTTAACATATTTAATTATTGCAGGTTTGCGTCATATTCTGAGTTTGCATTTCACTGTTTTAATGCATTTTGAGGAATACTGAATCTGTTTTTGTGCAAGTGAGATGAGTAAATGCAAGAGAGATGAGTAAATGGATGTTGATATTTAATCTAGAACTACAGTAACATCATGTTCACACAACGCCTCTGCATTTACTCCCAGTTTCTCTCGACATGAGCACAGCAGAGCTGACAGTAAATACATGGGAAAACAAAGTAACTGACCTTATTTGATATTTTCTTTTAAATTAAAAATTAATATGTTACTTTAATAGTAATTTGAAAAAACTAATCTGATTTCGTAAATCACGTTACTTGCAATGTGTTATCCCAACACTGCATATTACTACCTTAAGGGTTCATATTACTACTACTCTCATGTACTAATATGCACCCTTTTAGGAGTAAAGAAGGTAAAAGTGTGCCCCTTGGGTTCTGCCCCAGTGACAAGCTGTTGTAGCACTAAATATACAATTTAACCAGCCAAAGTTGGTCATTGGCTACATCTACACCAGGGGTAGGGAAGTTCAGTCCTAGAGAGCCGCTGTCCTGCAGAGTTTAATCAATGTCTTCAGGATTACTAAGGCTATAGACAGGTGAGGTTGTTTTTGGAGCTGAACTCATCAGGACAGCAGCTCTCTAGGATCGAACTTGCCCACCCCGATCTACACTAATCCATATACAATTGAAAACATATATTTTTCTCTACATTTTGGCCTTCCATCCACATTGAGACAGTGTTTTTGTCCTCTGAAAACTGAGCTATTTTTGAAGATGCTTTCCCAAGAGCATATGTTTTATATGTTTTATATTACATTCCTGCAAAGATGAAAGATGATTGCTTTCCAGTGGCAAAACATGACGGCAGTTGCAGACCATACATGGAATGCATGCTACCTGGATATTTATTTTGCTAATAAAATGATCATGCCAGGAAAATACATACATACGTAGAACATACTTTTTTAATGGGCGCAAAGTTTGTTCCTCATCAAATGCAATACTTACACAATATGTGATTATGGATGCAGCTGTTACAGGTTATCTTGAGGCAAAGAAGAATTCAAATAATGTGCAAACACAGTATATCAGCTTTTCTACAATGGCTTCATAAGTGATTCGTTCAATCAGAATTGAAATGGGAACTATCTACCTCAAAAAATTAAGTAAAATTATTACATTTTCATTACTTGATTAATTTTACTTTTATTTGTCTTTTAATCTGTTAAAAACAAATTCACAGTGGCATTCATTCAAAAGGATAAATTAATGAAGTAATGGCTGTGAAAGACTGTTGCACAATCTGTAAGGTACAGTGTGTGAGGGAGAATATGTATGTATCCATGTGTGTGTGTGTGTGTATGAGAGAGGGATGTATTTGTAAGCGATGTTAATGGCACGGCCCTTGGGTCCTGCTGAGAGCTCTATGGAGCCGGTGTGGAGTAAGATAAGCAAATTGCGGGCTGGATCACACTGACTTGTCAAGGTTAAGCAGAGAGACACAGCAGCAGGCTGCAGCTCTGATTACTGAATTACACACACAGACTCCCTGCCTCTCATTCTCTGGCTTTCTTCTCACACACACTGACAGAGAATGGTTCGACACAGCAATCCACAGGAGCCTAATCTTCACTGGTGGGTGTTATCATTAAAATGAATGTGATTTAGTTGTTCAGGATGTGACGGGGTGCTGAGCGCCTCTGAAATCTCTGCCAGTATATTGAGAGAGAAGTACAATAAAACACACATGTGTGATTAGTGACAGCAAAGGACTTTATAAAGCTGCATCACACATACCCGTGATAACATTTCATAATACACACTCAGACACACAGTAGAGAATTAAACCAGTGCCAGTATTACACTGCAAGAACAGGGGGGATGAAATAATAGAAATACAAAAAAATGGGACAGTCAACAGACTCAAATAATTTAGAATAGAATTTGCTAAAATTGGCCTCCTAATATATATAACAGTTTTCACTCTATGGTACATTTAGTTTTAATGCATTCACTTCGTCTTTATAATGAAAGAAAGCTAAATATGCAGTCTGACGTCCTTCCCGTTATTGGTGTTTCACACATACATTCATTTTCATACTTTAGCTCTGAATATAAATTCTACCAAACAATAACTGCAAATGACTTTACTTTTGGCAAACGCCCCATCTGCCAGCCCCCTGTGATTTATAAATTTGCTGATGAGAAGGACTTTTTCCATTGTTTACTGTTATCGATTCATTAAGTATAATAATATAATTCAGTTAATTATGTAATATATACAGCTAATTTTGTCTGTTGTCTTTCTTGCAATCCTATTATAAATAGAGAAGTAAATAAATAAAAACCCTAATAAAGAGTATGCCATTCGTTGTCTTCTAAACAGGTGTTGTGTTTGTCAACCAGTTCAAAAATGCCTGGCCATTTGAGTATAGTGAACTCATTGTCATGTTCAAGAAACCAGTTTGAGATGATTTGAGCTTTGTGACATGGTGTGTTATCCTGCTGGAAGTTGCCATCAGAAGATGGGTACACTGTGGTCATAAAGGGATGGACATGGTCAGCAACAATACTCAGGTAGCCTGTGGTATTTAAACAATGCTCGGTTGGTATTAAAAGGCCCAAAGTGTGCCAAGAAAATACCCCCACACCATTAGACCACCAGAAGCAGCCTGAAACTTTGATACAAGGCAGGATGGATCCATGCTTTTGTTGTTTATGCAAATTCTGAATGTAGCAGCAGAAATCGAGACTCATGAGAGCAAGCAACCTTTTTCCAATCATCTTTTTTCCAGTTTATGCTTGTGCTTATTGTAACCTCAGATTGTTGTTCTTAGCTGACAGGAGTGGCGCTTGGTGTGCTCTTCTGCTGCTGTAGACCATCAGCTTCAAGGTTTAATGTGTTGTGCATTCAGAGCTGCTCTTCTGCACACTTCGATTGTAATGAGTGGTTATTTGAGTTACTGTTGCCTTTCTATCAGCTCAAACCAGTCATTCTCCTCTTACTATTTTCAAGGCATTTTCACCCACAGAACTGCTGCTCACTAGATATTTTCTCTTTTTTGGACCATCTTCTGTAAACCCTAGAGATGGTTGTGAGTGTAAAGCCCAGTAGATCAGCAGTTTCTGAAATACTCAGACCAGCCCATCTACTGTAGCACCACCAAACAAGTCACTTAAACTAATTTTCTTCCCCATTCTGATGCTTTGAACTTCAGCAGATCGTCTTGACCATGTCTATGTGCCTAAATGCATTGAGTTGCTGCCATGTGATTAGTTGATTAGTTATTTGCGTTAACAAGCAGTTGAACAGTTGTACCTAATAAAGTAGCCGGTGTGTATAGATTCATATGTCATATGTAGCGTTGTTTATTATTCCCCTTTAAGCTTAAATCCCATCAAGACACGGTGAATAAGTCTGAATTATTCAAAAAAAGAACCATTTCAAAACAATGATCTGTTCATGGACTGGGAATTACTACTAAAGAGGACATATAACTTAATCACGTTTACATTTATCCATTTAGCATACACTTTCATCCAAAGAGACTTATAAAAAGAGGAACAAAAACAATTCAGGGGCCAACAATATTCATAATATATAATGCCAGGTTTATTAGACAACTAGATTAGAAAACAAGCTATAAACTACTCTTTAATTTATTCAGCAAACAGTAAGGGGGCATAATCATCATGAGGCAATCATGTGAGCGCCTCATTCTGTAAAGCCGCCTCATATTCTTCAGCCGTTCTGACCATGCGGGGCAATCATCAAACCAAATGACTCTCATGAGACGGCTGTCAATAGGGTATGGATTCCCAACCAATTGAAACAGTTACCAACCCCTTATTGATGATTGTATTTTTCCAATCAACGTTGTAAAAAATCAACTACATATTTGAAACTTCATAAAAACAGAATCCCCCCAATGTTGTCCCAAATAGTCAAACACAGTATCAAACTGAACAATATTGCTGAAATGTTAAGGGTTTGTGAGTTGCCAGTATACATTGCAGGTTTAATATAGTATGGGGTTACTGTCGTATGATTATCGTATTGCTGTTTGCTGACTTTGAAGTTATTGTAGTTGTTTTGTAATAATTGTTAAAGGGATGGTTGATTGCGATTTCACTTATTTAATGTTAGTTAGTGTGTAATGTTGCTGTTTGAGCATAAACAATATCTGCAAAATAACAGCGCTGAAAGTTCAGTGCAAACAGAGATATCAACTTTTAAAATTCTGGCAGTTTAAGGCCTACAAAAACGGCTCGTAGGGACTACAACAAGCTACTTCCCGTGTTTGTGACATCACAAACCCAGATAAACCCCGCCCCCGGGAACATGTAACGAGGGGGGCGAGGCCATGCTGCTGCTTTAGAGAAGAGGAAGAGAAAACTAGGGGTCCACATAAAAATCTATTCATATATGAATCGCGATTCTGTCTTCTAATGATTCTAATGGATTCACAAGTTTCAAAATCAATGTTCTAAAGCAGCGGTTCTTAATCTTGTTCCTCGTGTCGCCCTGCTCTGTATCTCTCTCTCTCTCTCTCTCTCATACTCAGATCAGCTCAGCTCCAACATTGAACTGTTCCATTTATACACTTATTTTCACATAGCTATGAGAAGCGTTATACATGGACGCGCGTGCGGTTTCCGTACTGTATTAAAGCTTTAATCAGGATAAAACCGTATATTAAAAGCTAACAGAAGCAGTAGCACTTACAAATAACAGCGTATCTAAAAGTATGAGACAACAACAAACTGGGTCAAACTGGTAAGCAATATAGACAACGCCATTGTTTACAATACAACCGGAGTACATGCCGCTGAGCTGAGGGGCGGGACATTTAGACGCGCATTAGAGGCGGTTTAGCCAATCACAACAACTACCAAAATTATGCATAAATTTATTGCCTTAACTGAAAATTAACAAGAAATGACAGATTTCTTGTTCAGCAAATTTTCAGTTAACACAAAAAATTTATGTATGTTGCCTTGATGAATTTATTGGCTGAATGAGGAATTTTTCATTTAGTAAACAAACTAATTTAAATTAACAAAGTTGTATAGGTGCATCTCAATAAATTAGAATGTCGTGGAAAAGTTCATTTATTTCAGTAATTCAACTCAAATTGTGAAACTCGTGTATTAAATAAATTCAGTGCACACAGACTGAAGTAGTTTAAGTCTTTGGTTCTTTTAATTGTGATGATTTTGGCTCACATTTAACAAAAACCCACCAATGCACTCGACAAATTAGAATACTTCATAAGACCAATAAAAAAATTTAAAAAAATACAAAAAAAAACATTTTTAGTGAATTGTTGGCCTTCTGGAAAGTATGTTCATTTACTGTATATGTACTCAATACTTGGTAGGGGCTCCTTTTGCTTTAATTACTGCCTCAATTCGGCGTGGCATGGAGGTGATCAGTTTGTGGCACTGCTGAGGTGGTATGGAAGCCCAGGTTTCTTTGACAGTGGCCTTCAGCTCATCTGCATGTTTTGGTCTCTTGTTTCTCATTTTCCTCTTGACAATACCCCATAGATTCTCTATGGGGATCAGGTCTGGTGAGTTTGCTGGCCAGTCAAGCACAACAACACCATGGTCATTTAACCAACTTTTGGTGCTTTTGGCAGTGTGGGCAGGTGCCAAATCCTGCTGGAAAATGAAATCAGCATCTTTAAAAAGCTGGTCAGCTGAAGGAAGCATGAAGTGTTCCAAAATTTCTTGGTAAACGGGTGCAGTGACTTTGGTTTTCAAAAAACACAATGGACCAACACCAGCAGATGACATTGCACCCCAAATCATCACAGACTGTGGAAACTTAACACTGGACTTCAAGCAACTTGGGCTATGAGCTTCTCCACCCTTCCTCCAGACTCTAGGACCTTGGTTTCCAAATTAAATACAAAACTTTTTCGCATCTGAAAAGAGGACTTTGGACCACTGGGCAACAGTCCAGTTCTTCTTCTCCTTAGCCCAGGTAAGACGCCTCTGACGTTGTCTGTGGTTCAGGAGTGGCTTAACAAGAGGAATACGTCAACTGTAGCCAAATTCCTTGACACGTCTGTGTGTGGTGGCTCTTGATGCCTTGACCCCAGCCTCAGTCCATTCCTTGTGAAGTTCACCCAAATTCTTGAATCGATTTTGCTTGACAATTCTCATAAGGCTGCGGTTCTCTCGGTTGGTTGTGCATCTTTTTCTTCCACACTTTTTCCTTCCACTCAACTTTCTGTTAACATGCTTGGATACAGCACTCTGTGAACAGCCAGCTTCTTTGGCAATGAATGTTTGTGGCTTACCCTCCTTGTGAAGGGTGTCAATGATTGTCTTCTGGACAACTGTCAGATCAGCAGTCTTCCCCATGATTGTGTAGCCTAGTGAACCAAACTGAGAGACCATTTTGAAGGCTCAGGAAACCTTTGCAGGTGTTTTGAGTTGATTAGATGATTGGCATGTCACCATATTCTAATTTGTTGAGATAGTGAATTGGTGGGTTTTTGTTAAATGTGAACCAAAATCATCACAATTAAAAGCACCAAAAACTTAAACTACTTCATTCTGTGTGCATTGAATTTATTTAATACACGAGTTTCACAATTTGAATTGAATTACTGAAATAAATTAACTTTTCCACGACATTCTAATTTATTGAGATGCACCTGTATTACTATTTAGGACAATTCTTAAGACAAAAATTGAGAACCCAATAACCCTGATATACTTCAAGTATAATCAAAGAATGAACTGGTGTGACATAATTTTGAACAAAATAAGGCCAAAGCAAAGTTCGTTTTGTGAGTTCAAAACAGTTTGCCAAGCTAACTTTACGGAAAAGTTTGGTCCCCGCTGATAAACACTTTCGAACCTCCATTCACTTAAAATAAAGGTTATTTATTCGCATCTATGGTTCCATTAAGAACTTTTAACACCGAATGAATTTTTCCAAGGTTCTTTAAAATGATAAAAAGGTTCTTTTGATTTTTAAAACGTTCTTCACACTGTTTAAAAAATGGTCTTTTAAGAACTGTTCATTGAAAGGTTCTTTGAGGAACCTAAAATGGTTCTTCTATGGCATTGCTATGAAAACCCCATTTTAGAAACTTTATTTTTAAGAGTGTTGGTCTGTCAATTACTCTGGTTCATTTCTTTTGTTCAGTCCGTTGAGGTCAGATAGCTGCAGGAAAAACATGAACACACTGGAAAGCTGATTTTTAGAAGAAATTGAAGTTATAATTCTAATTGAAAGCAACACTGACAGTGTTTTTCTTGTTTAATAATGTATAGCCAATTGCTTTAAAGAAATCTGTTGTATGAAGTGCTATATAAATAGCAGAGCTTGTGCAAACATATTCACTTGCAACAGCATAGGTGAGAAAATAAGATGTTAGGCTTATTATTCTTTCAAGCAGACATAAAGCAAATTAAAGGTTTTCTGTGCAAGTGAAAAAAAGGATACTATATGTGCATGCATCCTTCCTTACGCTGTTTTTGTCTCTCTCTGCCCTCTCCCAACCTCCCTCGCTCTCTCTCACTCTCCCTAGTGTTATCAGTCTCCTCTCCAGCAGCACAGCTGTGTGCTGATTTAAAAGGTTAACAGACTAGTCAGCAATTACACTGCACTGTGCAGTAAAACACAATTACATTACAGCTGAGGACAAATGCCAGGCACGCCATTCAGAAGAGAGAGAGAGAAAGACTCGGTCTACAGTGCCACTAAACCACAATACTCTTTTGTGTTTCTGCCGAGACTCTGCTGTTTGTATCTACATTGTGAATGTACAATCTAAAATGATTTGATTTGGTAATTTCAGGTTTCTAAAATAGTGGATCTGAAGAACATCTTAAACTAAGTTAAGGTCAGCTGGTCACATAGTCTGTAAAGTAAAATAAAATAAAATAAAATAATAAAATAAAATAAAATAAAATAAAATAAAATAAAATAAAATAAAATAAAATAAAATAAAATATATAATACTTATTTTGTGTTGACATACTAAAGCATAAGTACTTAATTGTATTTTTTAACTGTGTAGTGTGTTATTCAGTTACATTCAAAGTTAATATATTTTAAATTGACTTCAATAAAAATGACATTAAAGTATATTTTAGTTTTCCATGAATGCATGTCAGTACATTCAGCAGTCAAAACATATATATATATATATATATATATATAGAATTCATTATGAAATTACAAATAAAGAAGCCCTACTTAGGTGGTACCAGATTACTCTAATTCAGCTAATTGCATTTAATATAAATTTTAACTATATAAATCATTTAATGGTAATTAATGGCAATTATCATTTAATTAATTGTCTGAAAACATTACATTCAGTTTGCATTAAGTATATTCTTAAAAGTATATTATACTGTGAAATATACTATATATTATATTATTTTAAGTAATAAGTACTCTTGTTTAAAGTGTACAGGGAAGCTGCTATGGCTGATCTGTTTAAATTCTGTTTAAAATGGTGTTATGGGGTCAGGAGCATTTGTTAGACCAGCAGGCCAACTGCTTAACCAAGAAAACCCCTTAAGCTGATTTAAGTGGTATTTTAAGCAGGATTGGGGTATGACAAAATGTGTCGCAAGTGTGTTGCGGATTCAATATTTCATTATATTGTTTGTTGACACTTGAAGTCCAATAAATGAAGTCCAATAAAAGATCCTGAAGAAAACCCAGTTGAGAAGCACTAATCTAAAGCTCGTCACGCACACAGCATTCACCTCTAAGCGCTAACACTCAACAAATCACAAATCAGACAAACAGCTTCAGAACTTCAGACCTTCAGAGTGCTGCGTGTGTGTTCAGTGTTGCGTTCAAGCATGTGTAATTTACCAGACCAGTGGGCACCAGGATGGAACAAGCGCGGTGCGGCGGTCAGGAGTATGTCTGCTGAAGGTCTGTGTGCTTTCAAAGACCGTTCATGAAAGAGGAGAGAGGCTGTTCATTAGGGAATCCTTCCTGTGTGAGAGCTGCGGTCTCATCGGCTGATTTATGATTCGCCACGGCTCTGCTCATGCTACGCTAACAATGCTCATTAAAAAGAGGATGTCATCACTCTGCGACACCGCGGGAGTCATACGTGTCACATGCATCCTCAATACAGCGAACTGCTGACCAATCCCGTCCACAACATCCTGTAAATCTGTCATCACCACCACGGCCAAGGAAACACACTCACACACACACACACACACACACACACACACACACACACACACACACACACACACTCACTCAGAGAGAGACTATTAGAGTGTAGTGATAGAGGATCAGAGGTTAATGTGGAGCTGTTTGCTGGTGCTTAGTTTAGTATTAGAGGATTTTATGTGTTCACAGTTATTTGTGTGTGCGTGTGGCAAGGATGTTATCAAATACTCAAGATTTAGAGGACCAAATGCAAAAATTAAAGGGATAATACAGAAATGGAAACTCTGTCATCATTTACTGCCCTCATATCTTCTTTTCACTTATGGGCAAAAACAATAGAAATATTCTTCACAGTATCGTCTTTTGTGTTCCACTGAAGAGAAAAACCTATAGAAGGTTGGAACAACAGTACATTTCAGCAGCATACTTTAAAAAAGAGTACTTATTATGGAATTTATATACTTCAGAATAATAAATAAGTACTGAAGTGTGAAGTCAATGTAATGTCAATTGCAAAATTAATTGTATTGTATTATTGTATTATATTTTAAATTTATGTTGCTATTAGTTAATCGCTAGAGTGATTTTTGACCCACATAAATAAATATTTTTATGTAATTTCATAATTACTTCTTTTGTCTTTGAAATATGGTTAAAGTGTTTAGTAAACTGAAATATGCTTGTATGTCATGTATTATTTGTAATTACACATTTATAATAATGAAGTTGCAATTTAGTGCATTTAAAATATTTTCAGATTGTGTAACTGTAATATTGAATAACATTACAATTAAAATTATAATCAAGTACTTTACATGTGCGTTAGTATGTTAGTCAACACATCAAAATAACTTCTTTAAGGCACGACAAAAGATTATTAAAGAATAATGATTTAAAAATTACTATAGAAAAACTTTTAATTTTACATTATGAGAAGATGCACTTTTTAGATTGTACTTAAAGGGATAGGTCACCTTCAGTTGGTCCCCACTGACTTGCATAGTGTTTTTGTTTTGTTTTTCTCCATACTGTGAAAGTCAATGGGGAACAGCAACTGAAGATGAACTATCCCTTTAGGTATGTTAAGAAACCTAGTCATAAAAGTGAACTCTTCACTTAATTGGCATTTTTGTTCACTAATATTAGACTTTTAAAGCCAACAAAGTGCACTTCTTTTTCACAAAAAAAAAGAAGAAACCCCCATTTTAACAGACCACTGTTCTAAATATTGTCTATAGTTGTTACGGCTCTGATGTGTGGGTTTAATTTGGGGGCAAAATTTCAACATTTTCTTATAGCAAAAGAAAACAAGTTTAGAGTTTGGGTTAGTCTGTGGTCAATAAAATGAGTGTTATTAAAAAAAAAAAAAAAAAACTACAAGTCTATGCCCTTATTTAGACAGCTAGTGATTGTGTGTGAGTGTTTGGTTTCTCTCTTGTTCATGGTTGGAGGTTTGGGCTCTGGGCTCTGAGCAGACCTGCTGCTGTACACTCAACAGATAAGCAGCACAGGACAAGATAAGAGAGCACTGCCTGCCCACTCACACACTCACACACACACACACACACACTGAAGCACGAGACCCGACAGACAGGCTAAACCCTTTCTGCCCCTTCAAGAACTGGTCTAATCCTCCAAACAGGTTCATCATCTGGTGAATTCAGCTCCACAAACAAAGGCCAAAGCCACATATTTAGGATTGGGGGAATATGTAATAGTTCAAAGAAGGACATTTTCTTTTAAGTTTACAGACATTTCCTTTAACTCTAAAACACAATGCAATATTTATTTCAAAATATGGGTAAAGCACCTGTGAAAAATCAATTTGGAAAATTCTTTCATTTTAATGCAGTAGCAGTACATTGGGCCCTATTTTTACAGATATTTTGGCCAGCTTCATGTCAGTCTTCATGTTAGTTCTGCAATCATGTTGCAATCGGTCATGTATCAAATGAACTACTTTCATAGCACTTGTTAAGAGGTCCTGGTCACTGTTCGTGTTTGTACATTAAACAAAAGTCATGCAGAGTGATTAAATGAAGGTGAGTAAATGATGACAATTTCATTTTTGGATGAACTATTCAAAACTGCTTGCACCAGAACTCCTGAATTGTACACCATAGAGAGAATACCACACTGCAAACTATATACTAACTGAAGCTATAAATTATAATGTTCTACACAACAAGATCTAAACAAAAGCAAAACAGAATAAATAACCAGGGACACTCTTTTTTGCATACCAATGACAAGCTTTGGCTTTATAGTCATTGTTTTTTTCTTTTAAACCTGCACTTCTTCTTCTCGGTAGTTGCTTGGGAATCCAGAAAAAAGAAAGAGAAAGAAAGAGAAAAGTTGAGCGAGCCCCAGCCACATGTGTTGTGTGCTGGATGAGAATTAGGGGGGAAATCAATTCAGATGCTAATGAGAGCGTCTCTAATTTATTAGCTGCTGAGGAATGCGTGTTACATTAATTTCAACTGTAAACAATTATTTCACCTGAAGATTTATGAGTATGTGGGGCGGCGGCAATGCACACACAAAGCAGCTTTTCATAACGCCTTCAAAGCGTGTTACTTTTAGATAAGATTAGCTTCCCATTTTCAATAAGCCTCAAAGGTTTTTGAGCGTAATATTGGAGTCCATCTATTACTGTCAGACACTCGGACTCTACGAGTCTGTTCAAACCGATGTGTATTTCCTCGCGTCTACTATTGCAAGCGAACCTCTGAGGTACAATAAGACTTTCATGAATGAAAAATTGATTCTTAATTTCATGTGCAACGGTAAGCTTCTTAAACGATAGAGATACGTTCTCTTCATACTGTAAGCTGCGGCCCCCGTGTTTTGTGGAGCCGGTGTGAACACGCTGCCCTCTATTGATTGCCACAGGAACCACACGTCCACAAAAAAACAACACAACACACCATTTTGATCGGTATCACCTTTCAGGGTTGTCTAATGAAGGATTATAATTACAGCTTGATATTTTTTTCATATTATTGAATTGTCATCATTAAACCTCGTGTGACATGACCGTGAATCTCTCTATTCGGCCTACAAAGAATGAAGATGATTACAGAAGACGCGGGACAAGTTGACACCAGTCAATTTTACTCAAGTCAATAATTCATCTAGTAGGTTTACGGTATTTTTGAAAGTCAATAGAACATAGAAAACACATAGAAAAATCTTATATTTCCATTTTTGGGAATAAATAGGCTAAATAAATAAAGCAGGGCATTGTCACACAATGAAGTTTCAGTGCTAAACAGATTTGAGAATAATGTGTTTTTAAAATGCGGTAGCCTATATCAAATCTGGGTTATTGTAAGGTGTCCTTGTTACAGTGTAATTATATATTTAAGTACTGAGTAATATTAATTAACTGCATGTACTTAATATATGGTTAGGATTAGGGTTTGGCTTAGGGTTACTTGCATGTAATTATGCATAATTAATTGTTATTATAATAGTAAGTGCATGTAACGTGTAACAAGGACACCTTAAAATAAAGTGTTACCAATCTGTATTCAAAATGTAGGTCTATTATAGCCTTTTTAAGGGTTTTTCTGTGAAATTTAAGCTTTAAAACTGTTATAAAACAAACAATTATCTTTTGAAATAACTCAATTTCAACAGTTTCAACCGTTTAAAACCAATAGAAGCATTTGTGTAATTGGACTTTTGACTCGAAACTTGTGTTAACTACTCTGTGTGATTTCAATAATCTTACATATGGATTAATACTGTGTTTTATTTGTGTTATGATTTGCTGCGTAGCCATGGATGGATGATCTACTCATATCTGAATGGGATGCAGATGACTAATGACGTTTGTTTAGGTGAAACATGATGACTCAGTAAGTGTCAGTGGATGGTGTTAAACGGCTGTTCGCTGTTAGCTTGTGTAATGTGTAGATTTTAGGAATCTGAGAGGAGGCAGGTGTTTGTGCTTTATAAAGAAGCTTTGCTGAAGAGGCTGTTTGCTCCGCGTGACACGGCGGGTCCACAGAACCATTTCCTAAACCAACCAGCCTCCTTCCCTTTACTGCTCTCATCAGTCCTGCACGAGCACGAGGCTGCAGCCTCCCCTGCCGACGCTAAAAGATGAATGTCTGTTATTGTTTGTGTGATGACAGAGTGTTTCAATCAGGTCCTGTGCAGGGCTAGAGCGCTGAGTCAGTTCCTCTTCCATCGATCCATCACATGGCCTGCAGCCGGCAGGTGTAGTTGCTTTCTCCCTGGGGACGCAGGAAACACCTGCCTTGCCCAGCTCTCCTCACCACGACACATCGCTAGAACGCTGCACTCCTGGTTCAACGGCACAGCGGCCACAAACTGTCAGGACAGCACTTTCCTGCTCGTTTGTTGCGCTTGTACAAGTATTAAGGGAGTGAGGCGGGATCAGGTAATTTCAGGCTGAGCTGCCCTGCCCTCGCCTGGGGACCCTCAATCTAGTTCTACCATGCAGCGTTTATAGGGGTCCTTTCTATTATGTAGTACCTTTTGAATTCCGAAGTGTTTAAAAAAATTAATATGCTGCTGCAAGGAAGTATATCAGCATAGAGGTATAATTTAATTTAACCAAATTTTCTTAATTTTATCAAACTGTCAGTATAAACCAACAAATACCAAAGAACTAATAAAATCTGTTGTTAATACGGTAACGCTTTAATATAGGCACCAATTCTCACTATTAACTAGTTGCTTATTAGCATGCCTATTATTAACATATTGGCTGTTTATTAGTACTTATAAAGCATTTATTCTGTATGACCATATTCTACATTCTTAATCCTACTCAATACCTAAATTTTACAACTACCTTACTAACTATTAATAAGCAGCAAATTAGGAGTTTATTGAGGCAAAATACATAGTAAGTGGTTTGTTAATAGCGAGAATTGGACATTAAAATAAAGTGTGACCGTTAATACAGTATTGTCTAATACTGTAATTATGTTGTTTTCCCACCAAAATGATCTCATTTCCTGAAGGATGTTGTCATGCTGTTGCATTTTTGTAGGCCAAAATCTGGAAATGAATGAGCATTTTAGCATTTCCAGTTCCATTGTCCTGAATTCATTAAGTTTTTTGAATGGGTTTATTGGTTAAAAGCCTGAAATAAGATCTGTGGTTACCACAAGCGCAATATATTTTCACATTTTATTCTACAACATAAAATACATCAGTAATACCCCCTTGTGAATTTTTTAAAGCTTTCACTTGTTTTGAAAAAGGCGCCTGCTAACAAGTGGCTAAATGGCACTACAGAGGTTGTTGAGGACATTAAACATCATCACACCAAACAGATAAACTCATCGACTCACTAGTCGCTTTCACAGCCTCGTTGCATTTAAAATCACACTTGCAAACACTTTCAGGGAAAATGTTTTTAAATAAAGACTGAAAGAGTTGATGGAGGTTTAATGTGACTATGGTGTAATTCGTTTATAGTAGAATTGGGGTACTTGGATTTAGTACTAGGACTGCAATTATGAATCATTCAATGAACTCATTTTGGACCCAGAAATTTTTCAGAGTACAGACAAAGCCATGTCATGTGTAACATAAAAGATAAAAAGTAAGTAGAAACAAAATTAAGATAAAAGGACATTAATAAACATCTCCCGCTCCTGACAAGGTGGACTCAGCACTAATTTATAACGTTTAGCCTTTTACTCCCGGTGATTGTATTTAGGCTTCAAAGTTCATAAAAGTTGTCTTTATTTGTAAAGATTATCATGATGAACAAAATGCATAAGAATCATAAACTATTGTTGGTCACAAAAATTATTTTACGCAATAATCCAAAAGCCAATGGAAGAATCTTGTCAGCTTTTTATCGAGGAAACCCGGGTGATGCTAACCTCTGGTTTTGCCTACAAAAATACATAAATGCTGCAGCACATATTTAAGGAACTGGCTTTTGTTAAAG